>JAHTLZ010003542.1:4501207-4534430 GCA_023846285.1 Phrynocephalus versicolor
ACACACACACACACACACACACACACACACACAAACATCGCTTCTTCCCCCTCCCACCAAACATCCAAGCAAGAAAGGAAGGGGAAGGGGGGAAGGAAGGAAGGAGGGTTTTCTCTTCCTCCACGTTGCACACACACACACAAAACACACACACACACACACACACACACACACACACACACACACACACACACACACACACACACATCGCTTCTTCCCCCTCCCACCAAACACCCAAGCAAGAAAGGAAGGGGAAGGGGGGAAGGAAGGAAGGAGGGGTTTCTCTTCCTCCACGTTGCACACACACACACAACACACACACACACAACACACACACACACACACATGTCGCTTCTTCCCCCTCCCAGCAAACACCCAAGCAAGAAAGGAAGGGGAAGGGGGGAAGGAAGGAAGGAGGGTTTTCTCCTCCCGTCTTTTTTTCTGGGGGGGGGGGAGGCAACAATCCAGATCTGGGAGGTTTTCTTGAAGTTAAAAAAAAAGAAAAAAGGCTGCCGTTCGGGGGGCACTTTCCCCCACGCCCCCCTCTCTCTCTTGCTCTGAAGAAGAGGGAGCGTGCGGGAAGGTAGAGCACGAGAGTGTGGCCGCGCTTGGCTTTGCGCCGCCTTGTGGGACGGGCTGTCCTTGCGAGATTCGGCACCTTTGTATTGAAATTTCTGAACCCTCCCAGAGCCGTGGCAAATGTTCCAAAGAGCCGCATGCGGCTCCGGAGCCGCAGGTTGCAGACCCCCGGGTTAGTCTTAGATACATTGATAGTCACCCCAGCCTAGAAAGGTCCCTCTCATCCAGACCTTCTGTAGGCAGCATGCAAGTTTGTAAAAACTCTAACAGGTTGATGGACAGTGTTCCTTGGTCAATGACTGAAGCTATCCCAGCCCTACCATTGCTTTGTGTGCAAGGAAGAGGAGCAAGGGTGTTGTCTTGGAGAACAGCACTGCAAGCTCTAGTATACAGCATATCTTCCAGCTATAGCTAGGAAAAGTTACATTTTGGACTAGATCACACAGACTTTCTTTGTTATCAAAGTCTTTTGCAAGTTTTTTTCTGCCTCCCAACTCCCAAGTTTGCTTGCTGTGAAGTGAACAGGACACCACACAGTGCCGAAGCAAGATTCAACATATTGTCATATAATTTGGTACCACGTCCTCATATCATTTTGTCAACACATATATATGTGGCATTGGAATCAAAGGACTTTATCGTTTGCCAAATTTGCAATTGGCCTGGGATCGGCCCAGTACTGAAATGGTAGAGCCTTCATGCCCTCCTCCAGAACTGCAGCACCAAAAACCTTCATTAAATTTGTAACCCCAGTTCTGCCAAGCTGCTTGTTCCCAGTACATAAAAGAGGGTCTGTCTAATTGCTTCACTTGTCCATGTATGCCGTAATACGTTTCACTGCATTCCTTTTCAGGAGGACCCCATATCTATGCAACCAGTATCCACAATTTCGCTTACCCACAATTTGAGAAAATTAAAAAGATCAAACATTTAAAAACCCAGAAAAAATATTTTCACATGTGTTACCAGAACTGGCCACTAGAGAGAGCCAGAGACTATGCTATGAATTCTTATTCTTGAAAATTACGCAGCACACTCTAATGGACAGTTCTGGTATTGCACTTGAAGATCCTTTTTTTCTGGATTTTTTTTTTAAAAATTTACCGTGCTATGTCTCCATGGCTTTCAGGCTGACTTTCTGAGAAGGAGAAAAATGGTTAATAAGAACTAGAGATGGGCACGAAATGAGCAATTTTTTGTTTTCGTTTTCATTTTTTGTTTCATTATGTAACGAAGCGAAAAATGAATTTTGTCTCCAAAATGAAACGAAACGAAACGAAACACCAGAAATTTTGCCATGTGTTTCATTTTCGTTGCGGCAAATACATTGAACTGTAATTAATGCTAACGAAACAGCATTTTTTTGTTTTGTTTTTCATTGTTACGTAACGACACGAAAACGATTTTTTTTGCAAAAATTCATGAAAAATGAAAACGAACCGAAACAGACCCCCTTAACGACAAATGACAAACGAAACACCATTTTTTGAGTCGTGCCCATCTCTAATAAGAACATAAGAAGCTGCCTGCTGTATCAGGCCTAAAATAGCCAAATGAACTGGTTGGCTGAGTTTTACCCAGTTTCTAGCATAACGCTTGATGCCTATTCAACCCACCAGCTGACCCAGGTTCTACTTGCAACAAAAACACACCACCACTGTTTGGAGCAATTGTTTTTACGAGGAGCAAAGCTTTCTGTGTGACTCATTCAATGACTGAAACCATCCACAATTTGACAGGAACTCAAAGATGAGGAAATCAAAGACTGCAATTATGAGAACACCTGGTTCCTTTGGCTTGCTTGCACATAGCAGAAATGTGTTTAAAGAGCTTTCAATGAGCTATCCAAAGAAAGAACTGAAGCCAGAGCAACGAATGCTGGATTGTTTCTATCCTTGGATATTATACATATTAGTATCAGCAAAATCAAGGTCCATTTATGGTCTGCAGGCCTCTGGGAGCTTAACTGGGGCCTTAGGTAGGCACTACTGTAAGGAAAGACATTGGCTGAAATTGGAAGAGGGAAAATGAATGGTGACTTTATATGGCTGGAAGAATCTGCTTGTTGTTGTTCAGTGTATGGCTGCACCAAGAAACAATTAGCTCCAAGGGGGAAAAGCAAAAAATCAAAGTGTTCCGCTTATATACTGCCCCATACCACTTCAAGTAGTCTCTGGGCGGTTTACAGTTTCAATTACAGTAATGTGGCTACACATTGCAACCCCCCAGCAAGCTGGGTACTCATTTTGCTGACCTGGGAAGGATGGAAGGCTGACTGAACCTTGAGCCTGCTACCTGGGATTAAACCCCAGGTCATGAGCACAGTTTTACCTGCAGTACAGGCATTTAACCACTGCACCACGGGGAGTTTTATTCTGCCTAGTGACCTCAATCTGAGCTCTCTCTGGAGCTTCAGTGGTTGTCCAGGGAAGGTCTGGGGCTTTATTGAGAAGATTCAGATATTACTTGCCTTCTCTTCTTGCCACTCATTCAGTGCCATTCAATTTGTTCAGTGCCATTCAATTTAATGTCATTGGAATCATATGGCCCACTGAAATGCACGCTTCCCAAGGTATATACACAATACCAAGAGGAATGTGAAACATTTTCAAGGAAGGAACATAGAAAAGTTATCAAGCCTTTTCCAATAAGTAAGCCCTCCCTTCTGTTACAGCCAAGAAAAAGTTAAAAACTTGAGCAGTAGAAAACTAGAGCAGCCACTTATCATGGTATCCTTGAATTTTTATTTTTATTTTCATTTTGCAAGATGGCGAAAATGGAATGGTTTCTTATTTCTTCATAAAACATACAAAAATATGGAACAATATGGAATCCCCCAAAATCTACCCTGGGGTAAGTAGAGCTGCCCAACAGGAGGTTGCGTAAGGTACCAATACTGGGAAGAGCCGCAGTTTCCCCTAGGGAGCAGGTCCCGCTTGCTACCAAAGACAGCTGTTGCATCTCAACATTGTATAGTCTCAGGGAGAAGACTAAATGCTTATTGTTGTCCAAGTGTTAGAACAAATCAAGAGGGATGGTGATATGTTATTCTCAACCTTCCTTTTCCTCGATTCAAGTTAGGGATGTCCACTAGCACCCTAACCCTAACCCCATCCCCATCCCCATCCCCATGGGCAACGGATCTGCTGGCTGCCTTTTACTTCTTCTCAATGCTCACTTTAACACATCTTTGTAAATGTCAGTAACTTTAAAGGATGCCCTTCAAATCTGCTTCCCCCCCACCCCTTGGCACATGACTTCATAAAAATGCATCAAAAGGCACAAGGATTAGAGATGGGCACGACAAAAAAATATTTTTTCATTTTTCGTTTGTCATTTTGGGGTCCGTTTCGGTTCATTTTCGTTTTTCGGGTGTTTTTTGCGCATTTTTCATTTTCGTTTTCGTTACAAAACGAAATGAAAAAACAAAACAAAAATGAAAATTTTTCATTTTCGTTAGCATTCTTTTCATTGGGATGTGTCTGCCATAACGAAAACGAAAAACAGGGCAAAATTTTTTGTTTTGTTTTCGTTTTCGTTTTGTTTTCTGGAAAATTTTCGTTTTCGTTTTCGTTGCGTAACGGAAACGGAAACAAAAATGAAAACAAAAATTTCGCTGAGTCGTGCCCATCTCTAACAAGGATATCCTGAAGCCCCGTGTTTAATCTCCACTCCCTTTAGATATGATGTTCCTGACTTGTTTTCACCTGATGTCCTAAGGGACAAATGCTTTTCCTTTTCCCTAGATCTTCCAAATTCACAATTGCAGCACTTTTCCATGTATAAGAACATAGTTTTTGTCTTAAAAAATTTTTTTTGTCTAAAAATTGAGGGTCATCTTATACACAGAAGTAAGCGGAAGAGAGAACCACGGGCTGTGAGACTGTAATTTTAGGTTGGAAAAGGGGGGGGGGTCCACTTATACACGTGGGCGTCTTATAGAAGGAAATATATGGTATCTGAAATATCTTTAGAACAGGGAAAGCACTGACTAGCTGTGTATTGTAATCTTGTGGGTTTTGTTCTCATTTTATTCCAAGCTGTGTCCCATCCATTGTCGCAATAACGGGTCCTGGCATTACAGGATAAAGCAGAAGGTACATTCATTGCTAGGCTGAACCATTGAGCATTCTTCCCCTACCTTTATAGGCAGGTATGAAATTTGTAGTTACAGCCATCATAAACATTTTCAGTTTTTATTAACCACCACCCAGGAGTTAGAATCTGGCACAGTTTCTGAGCTTACGTCCTAAAGTGAGCCGCTTTTTTAAACTGTCGCCCAGATTTCATTCCCTCCTTGCTATGAATACTTCCTCGACACCAGACATAACTATTCAGATTAAAAGCCGGTTTTAAAGCCAAAGTGGTGGCGGGGGGGGGGGGCTGGTGAGCCAGTTTCCCTGCTTTATATCAGGAGAGTGGCATGGATTTCACAATGGGAAGCCCTGGAATACATACAAAGCAGAATAAGGCAGTGGAAAGCTCTGGAGAGGAAATGTAGCATTCATCATTGGGGACAAAAGGTGACTTTTTTTCATGGGCTTTCCTGTTTTAAAACAAGGCTCGTGCAGCATTTGTACCAATGAGTGGAAACGATCCAGTGGGATTTGCTCATTTCTGCGATGACTGCAGAGAACAGCCAAAAAAAATGCCCAGAGGATGCAGCAGTGTGCCTTTGGCTCCTTGTGTGTTAAATCTGGCGTTTGTGTGCCCTGATTAGAAATGGGGGAAGAGAAATAAAAATAAACTCAGAAAGACACTGAGCTGGTGGGGAAGAAGAATGAGAGTACATTCTGTAACCTAGAAATGAATCTTTCTTGTCTCTCTTGCTGCAAAAGCTCCCACAAACCAACGTTCATACCATGGCTACGGCCCCCTGATTTCATATGCAAGGAAGAGGCAGTGTTGGGGAAGAGAGAAAGGGTAGCAAATGTTTAGACTCAAAGGCTCCCACATTGTCCTTTTTTAAAAGAGAGAATCAGAGTGGTCCATGCCCTTTGCACTCTTTGAGTCCTTAAATCATTCTCTTCCTGATACGTGCCTAAGGTAGATGATAGAATTTTTTTCCCCTTGGGTGCCTGGAGAATGTTGGGATCATAGCAATCTTGCATGCACTAATACTGGGTATCGGTAGGAGGGGACTTTATAGCTTAATATGATTGGCCACTAACTTGATCGGTAAAGTTATTTCCCTGGCACGGACATTTGAGGTAAGCCCCTGCCTCCTCTTCCCATCTGTTTGCTTCTTTCCATCGTTTTGTTGCTGATAGATCTTTGGTTTTCCTCCAGGCAACAAGCACTGGAGATGTTCCACCTGTTGAAGATACCATTTTTCCTCCCTTCTAGTTCTGACGGTTGCGATAAAAACAAAAGCAACATGTTCTGCTTATATGCCGTCCCATAGTGCTAAAAGCACTCTCTGGGAAGTATGCACTTTACTGTATTTTTCCATCGACAAGACACCTCCATGTATAAGACGGCTCCCAATTTTCCAGCCCAAAATAACAGTTTCTCTACTGTGTGGTTCTCTCATTGGCTTAACTTCTGTATATAAGAAATCCTAAATTTTTAGTCTACCAGCTTTAGTAAAAAAAAAAAAAAAGTCTTATAGATGGAAAACTACGGTAATTATGCAAGCTACACATTGCCCCTCTGGCAATCTGGGTGCTTTTTTTACTGACCTTGGAAGCATGGAAGGCTGAGTGAACCTTGAGCTAGCAACCTGGGATTGAACCCCAGGTCATGAGCACAGTTTTGGTTGCAAGAGCCTCATGGCACAGCTTAACCACTGTGCTACAAGGTTCCTAACTAAAGATGGTAACACTAAGTAAATATATTTTGTTTTCTGCTTTGAATGCTTCTAGAGTGATTTTTATCTTGCAAATAGAGATGGGCACGACTTAGCGGAATTCCCGTTTCCGTTACTCGTTTCCGTTACGGAACGGAAACGGAAACGGGAATTACTCCGACAGAACTCGAACTCGAACCGACTAAAGAATAATTGGGTCTGATTTGTCGTGGTCGTTCCTGGCATCGCGGCGATCCCACGATGCCAAGCGGCACAGAAAAAAAGTTTTTAAAAGAAAAAAAAACCCGATTCCCATTTTAACGACAGATGAAAAAACGAAAAACGAAATGACTATTTTTTGTGAATTTTCACGAAAAACGGAAACGAGCCGACACGGGCCGCCTCCGACACACGACAACTCGAAAATGTCATTTTCCCTAGTCGTGCCCATCTCTACTTGCAAAGTGCTCTTTTTCTCCTGCTTATACTGGGCCTTCTGGCATTCTCATTAATGCAACTGAGGTTTTCTAGGAGAATAAGAAACCCAAGTACTCAGATGGACCTTGACAAGGTTTAGATAAGAGTACATTAGTACCCCTGTATCAGCTGATTCACCAACTGCAGATTCAGTTACAGGGACCCACCACCCCGGAGGTTTTGAACTTCCTGGTCAGTCTGATTCCTGAGCAGGAAATTCAAACCTCCCCCCCCCCAAAAAAAAAATATTCCCAGATCCTCTCCCCAGTCGCCAGCTCCAACTTCTTCCATGGCTAGAGCTCCTTGCCCGTGGCTGGTGGGGTAGCTGGCTCCCCAACAGGGAGCTGAACCCTGCATCACTGCCACCACTACCACCCACCTCCTCCATCCATCCAAGCTCTTTCCAGCCCACATTCAAGTCCAACTTGGCTTGGAGCCGGAGATCTTGGACAGATGGAGAAGGTGAGTGCTGGTGGTAGCAGTGATATGGGATTTGCCACCCTACCAGGCAAGGGCAAGGAGCTCTAGCCACATGAGTTGGGGGTGATGACCAGGGAAAGTTTTTAATGTGTTTTGGGGGTTTTTTTTTCTTTTGAATTTCCCAGTTGGGCAGCAGACCCAAGCAGGAAGTTCAAAACTTCCAGGCCGGCAGACCTAATCCTCCACTCTGCCCAGCCACAGGGGGGGTCATGCGGCTGGGCAGAGTGGTGGATCGGGTGCTGCCCTGCTCAGTCAGCTGCCCGGGAAGTTCAACTGGCCAGCTATTTGAACTTCCCAGCAGCAGACTGAGTGGTGCAGCACCCAGTCTGCTGCTCTGCCCAGCCACAGGGGCTGGGTGGGATGTCCAGGACAAAAGCTTTCACCCTGGGCACCCCACCACCACTTTCACCAGCATTGCCCCAGAGAAGAGCACTTGCTCTTATCCATGGTTTTTGTTATCTGCAAGGCAGCCCGGAACTGATTCCCCCCGTGGATACAGGGAGCCTACAGTATCTCCAAGGGACACAGGGTACGTCAGAAACCAATATGTGTGCCCTCATTCAAGGCTGGAACAGGTTGAAGGGAAACAAATATATTCTGTTAAAACTAACAGAGAATATCAGCACTTCCTCTGTACATCATAAAAATTCAGAAAGCAATCAAATCTAAAAGAAGATTGGCAGGAAAAATACAGTTTTCATCCTGGGTGAAGTTCAGACTTAAATCTCAAAATCGCTATATGTCAAAACCAGAGTTTGTGTCATTTCTGAGTGGCTGGTAGTCAGTGCTGATTTGAAGGCTTAATCAGAGGCGGTTTAGGCTACCTAGAAACTCATTTGTCTATTTGGTCATTAGTATCTTATACAATGAACTGGGATTTCATTTCCTTGCTTGAAATTGTCTAAATGTATATACAAACACTGAAATAAAATATTAAAACTAAAATATGAATATGGCACATCTACACTTCTAGACAACACAAGCAGATTAGGGATGGGCACGAAACAGAAAAAGAGTGTTTTGTTTCATTTCAAGTTGTCCCCCTGTGTTTTGTTTTGTTACAAAATGAATTTTAAAGTAGTTTCATTATAAAATGAAATGAAATGAAATGAAACTCTATGCCCCCCTATGTCTTAAAGGGGGAGCAAGTGATTTTTTGTAACCCCCTGAAATTTGGAAAGGTTCGGGGGTCAGGGGACTAGGTAATTAAGGTCCAAAGGGGATGCCCCTAGGAAAAATTCTTTCTAATTGGAATCGGAAGCTGATCAGGTGAGCAATAGCGCTGCCGCGACTTCTCATTTATTCCAATTAGAAAGTTTTTTTCCTTAATTACTCCATCCCGTGACCCCCAAATCTTCCAGATTTCAGGGGTTTACTTAAAATCTCTTGAGGAATGTGTCCCTGCTGCTTTCAAGCCGAAGGTAAGTAAATTTTGAGTGCATATATTTTTTTCCAAATATGCACTTAGAAATTATTTTTAAAAATAAAAGTTACTTACCTTGGGCTCCAAAGTAGCAGGGGTAGCTTCCTCAAGCATTTTTAGGTAACCCCCTGAAATCTGGAAAGATTTGGGGATCAGAGGATTGAGTTTTGAAGCTCTAAAGGAGGTCCGGGTGCTTAATTGATGAAGATTGCCAGGTGGTTGCCAGCCACTCCAGCAATTTAAGAGTTTACTCTATAGGTATTAACTCCTTAATAGCTGGCAACCTCCTAGCATAAGTTGTTAATTAATACCCAACCCCCCTTTAGAGCTTCAAAACTGAGTCCTCTGACCCCCAAATCTTTTCAGATTTCAGGGGATGACCTAAAATCACTTGTGGAAGTTACCACTGCCATTTTGGGGGAGATACATGGCTAGGATCAGTATTCTCTACAACATAGAAAAATATGCTGTAGAAAATACTGATCCCAGCCACATATCTCCCCCAAAGTGACAGGGGTAGTTTCTTCAAGCAATTTTAGGGAACTCTTTGAAATTTGGAAAATTTAGGGTTTCTGGGGGCAGAGATATTAAACTCCAAAGGAGAGGGGGATACTTAATTGAATGAGTGTCTTCGGCACGCTTTATCATAGAGAGGGGGAAGCTGTAAATTTACCCTATAATTGGTAAAGCATGCATCATAGTTTAAAGATTGTGTGTGTGTTTATCCATGCTGCATGCTGCAGTTATGCACACCACATAGTTACGTCCAAAAAAAGCCCTTCAAAATATTTTGGCACAGAAGGACCACAGCCACAACCCAGCAGTTCTTGCTTGTGAGTCCTACTGCACTTAGGTTTTGAATCGCCTTTTGCTTGAAGTCAAATCACCTTAAAAATCACTTACTGCATTCCCAATCGCTTTGTCTCTGGAGCCCACTTGGCCACGCCCCTTTTTGGCTGCTGTGTCAGTTTTTCTTGTGATGGCCACCAGGGGTGGTGTTTTTTAAAACTGATTTCTAGACCACTTTTTGAAGTGATTTGGCTCAAACTGCGGATACCATGCACCATTTTTTTCCGGGTTTCCCCTTCCGTATGCCTTATCCTGCCATCGGAAAAGCCAAAAAAGTAATCCTCCTGCAGTGTAATCATTTCTGCTGAAATCTCCGGTCCTTCTACTTCCTATTTTGGGTGCAATTTTGCTTTTTCCGGTCACAGATGTAGGCTATCAAAATCAATGCACCATGTTGTAAGTAATCTAAAGAGAGAACCGGAAAATTAGCTACATTACTTTGAATGGAAGAACAATGGCATGACGTTATCGTAAAAAATAATTTCCGAAATTGAACCAGATAATAGAAAAAATGTCAGACTAAACTGGAACAAAGAGGGGTTTAACAAAGTGCGGATGGGAAACCGGTTCTTGAGAAAACTCCCAAGTGTGGAATGCTGAATCGCTTCAGTGACCATGTGACCAGGGGAGGGCAAAAGGTGATTCAAATCAAAAAGCGGTTGCTGTTTGAAGTGCGGTAGCGGCTTGTGTCCACTTCCAGCAACCAGAGTCTGCATGTTAACAACACCAATGGCAGCAGTCAAAATGGTCTACCGGATACTTGTGGTTATTACTGTTCACAAAGTGACACCAAGCAAGGGAAAATCCCAAGAGCTGGGGGGGGGTGTTTGTTTGTTTTGAGTGGTTAGTACACAAAGACTTTCTCCCTACACTGCACTGACCATTGTCCTCCGGATTAGGTTCAAGGTCCTAAGTTTTGATTTTCAAAACCCTCCACGGCTTGGGACTGGAGTACCTGTTGGAGTGTATCTCCCAGAGGTCATCTGGGGTCAGGCCCACTAGAATGGCACAGGCGCACTCACTTAGAATGGCCACACCCAGGGAGGCGCAGAAATCGCTTACGGGTAACTGCACCTTCTCTGTGGTGGGCTCCACTGTGTGGAATCATCTTCCTAGTGAGCTGCGCCTTTCACAGTCCCTGCCCGCCTTTAAAAAGGCTCTGAAAACCTTCCTTTTTAAAGAGGCATTTGGCCACCTTATTACTTAAGGTTTTTTCCCTTCTCCTTGCTGCCCCTGCCGCCTTTTGTGGAGGTTCCCTCCACTTTTTCTTATTAGTTTTTCTTGTTCTCATTTTTGTTCTCTTTTGCTGTTTTATACTGCTGTTTTATTCTAATTGTAAACCACCCAGAGTTCCATCTGGAAGATGGGCAGTCTATAAATACTACAAATAAATAAATAAATAAATTTTGGTCTGCAGGCATTGTGCAAGTACAAACCCTTAAGAATGGCCACCGATACCAGGCACTTTTATTGGGGACTGACTAGAAATCACCACCCAGGCTTAAAAGCCACATGTAACAAACAAATGTCTCCCTCTTCCCTTTTTCCTGAGTGTCGTCTTTCTTTGCCTGGAGGCCCAGAGAAGCATGACCATTCTTGGAGACTCCAGCTGGCATCTTGAGACCTGGCAAGTCTTGTCACATGCCTTGATGGCTGGCGTTATTGCCAACTAGGTGTCTCACGATCATTTGCATGGAAATACGGGATAGAAACACAGCACTTATGTTAAGTGAGTGCACCTTCACACAAAGCAATTAGGAAAAAGAAATAACTTATGCAATAATCCTTTCCTATCAGGAAGATTTGTACCCTAGCAGCAACATTATCACCGATCTTAGCTTCAAGGTCCTTCTCAGTGGTCAACACTGGAAAATTACAGAGCTCTTCGAGTTGCTGGACTAGTTCAAGCTCCACTGAACCTAATGGGACTTAGCACTCTTGCAATGGCTGAGGATCGGAGCCTTTATCTGAGTGAAATAGGATGGGTTTATTAAACCCTGAGAGTTGGTTTCTCTCTGTCAGAATTCCAGCATAGGTTTTGTTCTTAAATTGGAATGCAAAAGCCCATATGCCAGTGCTTACTTAGCCTTACTGAATTAAACTTTTAATGCTCTTTGATATCATTTTGTTTCCATAGCATAATAAAAAAAGTCGAGCATAATAAAAATGTTTTACATAGGTAATGTTTGGAACAATTGCTCCATTTAACAGCCCTGGGTTTATTCAAAGTTAGAAAGTTGGAAATGAAAAGGGGAAAAAAAGAACTTCACTTCTATGCTGTACTTGTGAACTATTTCTTCTGCTTTTCAAGTGTGCTTCTCTTTTATTGAATAGCAGTGTCATGGGGGGAATCAAACACCGAAAAGCACAGAATGTTTTTGTCACTTTCTTTTTCATATAAGTGTACCTCCAAAGTGAACAAAAGCTTGTAATGAAACATGGTTTCATCATCATTATACATTCTGTTAAGTGGAGAGAGACCATCATCTTCCTCCCCTTTTGCCTATAGAATAACGGTTCCTTGTGAGGGACAGATACATCTTATCTTGTAGTGTACATGTGCAGAAATGCATGTGCATGGATACTTAGGAATGCATGTAATGAACGGGTCAACTGTAACTGGATGAACAATGAGGATCAAATACTGTATTGTTACAAACAGCAATGATTAGAGATGGGCACAAAATGCCAAAATGGTGTTTCGTGGTTGTTATTTGGGCCCTGGGGTCTGCTTCATTCTGTTTCTGTTTTTCGGGGCCCCAGGGCCCGCTTCGTTTCTCTTTCTTCATTTTTTGGGTGCGGCAAGCTGCAGCCACAGGGAGCCCTCCCAGGGCCGGGCACCACCGGAGCCGGCGGCATGCAGGCCGGGAGAGCATTCCTGCGGCCGCAGGGAGCCCTCCCAGGGATAGGGCAAGCCTCCTGGGAGAGCCCTCCTGCAGCCACGGGGAGCCCTCCCGGGGCCAGGCACCACCGGAACTGGTGGCAAGCTTGCCGGGAGAGTGATCCTGTGGCCACGGGGAGTCCTCCCAGAGCCGGGCGCTGCTCCGATCACCACCCCCAACAGGCCACCACCCTCCCTTGGGCCCCCTCCCCAAGGACCGATCCACCGCCCCGTCCACCACCCCCATCGGGTCACTACCCCCAGAGCTCCGCGCAGCGCTGCCCTAACTGGCGCCCTTCCCCCCGGGAACCACTCCACCCCACCCCGCACCCCCCAGTCTGGACCCGGGAAACCTGTGGGGGGTGCCGCTGCACTCCCCCCATGCTCCAATGACACCCCCCACTCCGGCTTCCGAGCCGGCTGTACTGTCACCGCTTTGCCGCATGGCCAAGATCCTGGAGCCCAGCCCATAAGGGCTCGGATCCCATTTGTTCTTGCGAGAGCGGCGAAGTCTCGCATCAGCTCCGGCGGGGAGGGGGCAAAGTGGGCTGTCATTCACCAATCAGAGATGGCTGGACAGGGGTCTGGGATCCTGCCTTCAATGTGTGAAGGCGGGATCCCAGCCCCCTCTCGCCGCCCTCTGCTGCTCCATTTTTCATCGTGCAAGCGGCACGATGCCAGTAACGGAAATGAACAGAACCGAAGGAAATGTTTGTGGTTCTCTTTGGTTTGAGCCTGCCCCATCGCAACAGTCATTATTCATACCATTACGTAACGGAACGAATAACAGAGAACGGTAACAAAAAAATGGTCATTTTGTGCCCATCTCTAACAACGATCCAACAATGAGGATCAAATGATGTTCCAGACAGCAAGAGAGGACACTTTTTCTGAGTCCCCTAAAACCTTGAGCCAGCTCTGATCTTTAATGTGGAAATTTGCATGCAATATTAGTGTACAAAGCATCGGGAGTTGGATTTTTTATCTCTTAGAGTCTCCCCACACCTCAGAAGAAATGTTTTAAGTTATACCAACTGCTCAACTTGTACTCAACGTGGGGGAGGGGGAGGGGTGCAATGACAGTCTTGACTAGAGATGGACATGAAACGCCAAAATGGAGAGGCGTGAATGGGGGTCTTGCATTAAATGAAATGAAACGGGGCCCAGGGCATGCTGTCATCTGGGGTGGGGAAGATCCCTTTTAGAGAGACCCGCCGCTTGTGGAGATGAAACCACAACCCTCTCCTGACTGCCCTCCGCCACGGGGAATTACAGCCGTGGCCTCTCTCTAGTCCTCATGCACGGGCGATGACAGCCGGGTTGTCATCGCCAGCGGGGAAGAACAAAACGAACCTAACCGAACTAATTTGTTCCGGTTCAGTTTGATTTGTTCCTAAATTACTCTGGGCATTGTTATTCATTTTGTTACCTAAGGAAACGAATAACGAATAACAGAACAATTTTTTTCATTTCGTGCCCATCTCTAGTCTTGACTCATGACTCAATACCCACCCATTCCCTCCTTTTTTCTGGGGGAAACTCTTGTTAATAGGGACTCAGACTTGGGGTGTTGTGTACTTGGGGCTTGGTGCCAAAGATTTAGACTCAGACTTGGGACTCGGGCCCAAAGACTTGCCAATATCACAGCTTTCTCCTCCATTGGCAGGAGAAGAAACCTGAGCATAAAGGTGTTTTGTTTTGGTTTCCTTGTGTCATGTGTATAAACAATTTTCCTCACACTCCCCCCACAAGCTATTTCCCTAGCACTTGAAAAATGCAGTCTGTGCTTGGAATATGTGTAATTAACTTTCTTCATACTCAATAAGCTATACTATCATGTCCTGCAAATGACGGTGAAGGCCAAATCCGGTCTGAACTGACTTAACGTGTTTAGCTTCTCTTTCTACATGCCATGCATTTAAATACTAATTCAACACAATTCCTTTACAGCCATGACAGATAATTTTATTTTCCTGACTGTTTCTCTCTCTCTCTCTCTCTCTCTCTCTCTCACACACACACACACACACACACACACACACACACACATGCACAAACATACACCTATAAGGTACAGCCTATAAACAACCACTTTCCCACCTTGTTCAAAAATGGAATGTACTATGACTTTCATGCAGAATTTTTTAAAATCAAAAATAAGGAATACCTCCCGAGGCGCAGTTGTGTTGATAAGTGCACCGATGGCAGTATGGCTAATAAATATCCAAGGATTCCTGCACTAGCAGATTACAAAATTAGGCATGATAAAGTGGCAAAATTAATGTACTGGTTAATATGCAAAAAATATAACTTGCCAGACTTAAAAGAACCATGGGAACAACAGGTAGAGAAAGTGTCCAAAAGCAACAAAGCCAGATTTCAGCATCCAAACTGATGGAGAACTTGAACATAACAGACAAGACATAGTAGTACTAGAATAAAGAAATGCCTGGATCATTGACATTGCAATTGCAGGAACGCCAGTGTTGAAGCGAAAGAATGGGGAAAACCAACAAAATACAGAGGCCAAGCATCTCCCTTGTGAATGAATGAAACACACTTCAGTGGTCCCTGGAGCTCACTGGAGCTTTGGCAACAATGTCAAGACATTTTACACAATATTACAAGCAGTTATAGATTTCAGAAATAGCACCATTAGAGTTAGAAAAATGGCATTCTTAGGGATAGCATACATAGTACCACTCTAATATTTAACAGATAGTCAGGTTATTGGTTAACAACTTGCATCTGTTATATCATACCAGTCATTGTTTTGATAATTTTGAATTGTCTGTGCCTGCCACTACTACTGATGATGGTGGTGGTGGTGGTGGTGGTGGTGGTGGTGGTGTGTGTGTGTGTGTGTGTGTGAGAGAGAGAGAGAGAGAGAGAGGGAGGGAGGGAGAGGGAGAGGGAGAGAGAGAGGGAGAGGGAGAGGGAGAGGGAGGGAGGGAGGGAGAAAGAGAGAGAGACACTAGCATTTTGAATGATTTGCCACAGAGCAATAGCAGATGGTCTGCTATACCTGTGCCAATTTTGATACTGATCCAAAGTTCAGCTTCATACAATTTTAAAGCTGAACTTTGGATAGGCACCAAATTAGGTATGCAGCTTTATGTGAAGAACTGGGACTAGTTCGGTATCAAATATGGCATAGGTATATCAAACCCAGCTGCTGTTGCTCTGTGGCAAATCATTCAAAAATGCCAAACACAATCAATCATAGGGTGGCATTCTTAAGTATTTGTACTTGTGCAATGCCTGTGTGCCAAAAAACAAAAACAAAAACAAAACAAAACAACCATTCCTTGGGGAAAGCAACCTGAGAAGGAAAAGCTATATCTGACCTGCATGAACAGGTTAAGTGCATGTTTTTCAAAATATGTCCCCTCACTTTTTTTATTAAATACAGTGGACCCTTGTATAACAAATGGTTTGTATAACATAAAATCTGTGCAACATAAAACATTCTGGAGATAGGGAAAATTTGCTTAACAGAATCGCAAATGGGGCAAATCTGTACAACATAAAAATGGTCGTGATTAGGGATTACCCTGTTTTCAATGCATTCCTATGGGAAATTTGTATAAAGGAAAATTTGCTTAATATAATTTCATTTGGAACAAATTACTTCCTTTATACAAGGTATCACTATAATAAAAAACATCTCTTCTTCCATCACAGCATTTTAGCACACCTGAAAAATTCAGTTTCCTTCAGTGGTGAAGGGGGAACAGTGGGGGACCCTCTTTGTGGGTCTCCTTTACAGTTAAGGCACTCCTGTGCAAACTGTACAGTGTGCAGATAGCACCAGGCAGGCAATGTTTTATTTTCCCCAAGCATCAACTCCGTAGCATGCTTCCCTCTCCTCCTTTCCCTCAGCTAAAGCTTGGCGATCATTAGCCTGGAGAAAAGAGGAGACGGAAGCAGGTGATGGGATTTCCCCCCAAGCAGTACCTCCATAGCACGCTTCCCTCTCCAAGGGAAGCCAAGCCTTAGTGGTGGGGGGGGGGAGGAGGGGAAGCAATCAACTGAGGTGCTAGTTGGGGGGAGGACATCACCTGCATCCCTCTCCTCCTTTCTCCTGACTAAGGATCACTAAGGCTTAGTGGGGTGAAAGGAGGACTGCTGGCAGGATGGCACATGACTTCCTCCTCCTGGTCCCCCTCCAGGCGCCCCCAGATTGCTGTGCACCCTGGGGCAAATGCACTCTTCCGTCCCTCCCTAGTTATGCCAGTGTTCTTCGACTTAGTAAAGTGCTTCCCAAGGAGCTTCAATATGTTATCAGACAAAACCCTGGCTTTGTCTGATATCCCCATGAAGGTGTGAGTGAAAGACAACTTGGGCTCTTGTAAGCAACAGAATACCAAACGTTATTTGGTTCTTGAATAGCATAGGGCTTACTTTGGTTGTGATGTGCACCTGAAAGAATTGAACAGGCATCCTTTGACAATTGACACGGCCAGTTTCAAGTCCAAGGTGTTTGTTGATCCAAGGAGTTACCTTTATTTAATCTGAAACTCTCTTCCAGTTTCTTGCCTAGAGAAAGCAATCTGACATTTCATCTTCATCCCTTCCACACTACAGTGATTAGATTTTGCTGGCATATGGCTTCATGTGCATAATCTATGCAACATTGCAAAACTGAAATTCTCCATCTCGTGATGTTCTGTGATGATGATGATGATGATAACTCTCTTTGGGTCATTGGCTAGATACCTGTTTCCACATCTTTCATTCAAAAAAACTAGTCACAGTTCTTCATATAAAGCCACATAAATCATGGCAGAACTGGAGACTCTGACCCTGGTATCACATCAGATAACATTCTGGGCACATCCTTTTCAAAGAAATTTGGGAATTCCGCCTTGCTTGCCACAGCTTAATTCCCCCAGGCTTGGCAATCCTGCTGAAAATGGAGAAACACATCAGAGAGCCCTTTATCTTTTCATGATATACATCTTTGATATGTATTATTAAGGCATATGACAAGCCTAACTGCAGTGTAGTCATGCATATAAAACACATGTCATCAGTCACTGAAAAGTGGGCCTGAGGGTATTTAAGGCTGAGTGGGTGGGTAACTTATTTGTAACAGTAATGTGACAACTCCTTTAATCTGAAGAGTGAACGCCAGTAAATGTTTTCCCACAACTAATGAAGTATTTCATCAATTCCCCAAAAGGAAGGGCTTTTGATACACCATTTCTTTGTCAGAATTACAAGGCGTTTCTCTGCAAGTCCTGAGAAATGTTCTTCAAGATGCAATTTGCTGGGCGGGGAGGGGGAGAGAATTATTTTATTTCCTAGGGTAATTTTCTTTGGTTTGGGCCATAGTTATTTGCTTTATTTCATTTTCACTAATTATGCACAAGATCGTCTAGTAAACCGGTTATGTCATCAGGTGAAGGGGAAAGAAAGAAAAACCAGTAAGGACCAGTCGTTCCAGATGTGAGCACACATTTCATGAGGAATGCGTGGTAGCAAAACAACTGAGAGCCTAGTGGCACCTTAAGACTTAACAAGCTTTCTTTGAAATGAACTCTCAGAAACTACAGTGGACCAGAAGATCTGAAGAAGTAGGTGGTGACTTATGAACGTGTATCCCAAACGATGCATAAGAACATAAGAAGAGCCATGCTGCATCAGGCCAAAGGCCCATCTAGTCCAGCTTCCTTTATCTCACTGTGGCCCCACCAGATGTGTCTGGGAGTGGATGAGACTATATATCTGTCTCCTGATAGCACTCCCCTGCATCTAGCCCTTGAAGGACCCCGGTTTTAGGCCTGGAGATTACACATCTCCATCATGGTTTGTAACCTGTGATGGACTTTTCCTCCAGGAATCTGTCCAATCCCCTTTTGAAGGCATCCAGGCCAGATGCCATCACCACATCTTGTGGCAGGGAGATCCACAGACTGACAACACACTGGGTGAAAAAATTTTTTGTCTGTTCTTATTCTCCCAGCCCTCAATTTGACTGGATGTCCCCTAGTTCTGGTATTTTGTGAGAGGGAGAAGAGCTTCCCTCTATCCACTTTACTCATGCCCTGCAATATTTTGTACGTCTCAATCATATTCCCCCTCAGGTGCCTTTTTTCCAGACTAAAGAGACCCAAATGTTTTAGCCTTTCCTCATAAGGGAGGTCCCCCAGCCCAGTAATAATTTTAGTCGCTCTCTTCTGCACCTTCTCCAGTTCCACTATGTCTTTTTTGAGATGCGGTGACCAGAATTGTACACAATACTCCAGGTCAAACTCTTAGCAGCCACAAGACTCTTTATTACATAAGCAGAAGCTGGCAACTAATCTAAACATGGTCCTTAAGAAGATAAAAGTCAAGGCTTCAATAGCTAGGGTCTAGCCAACTTGAGGGGTCATATCTCACCATACCAGTCTTCCTAGGCTTTTAGATGTTTTGGAGAAAGCCTTTCCTTCAGTTCCACTGCTGTCTGAGGTGTGTTTGGTGTAGATATGGGAGAGGGCCTTTTAGGTGGGTGCCCCCTGATTGTTTCCCTTCCACAGGACACCAGGTGTGTCCCCCCGACTCATTTTCCTGCTGGCAGGTAGATCTTCTGAGGAAGAGGTTTTTAAATGGAGACATTTTAATTTTCTCCTTTTAAAATGGGTGTTTTTAACAGGGGCTCCCTTTTTTGCCTTTTAATAAACAGTATATATATTTGAATAGAGATGGGCAAAAAAAAGGGGGAAATAGCATTTAGTTTCATTTAATTTCATTTTGTTGCTGTAGTAGTTTTGTTTTGCTTCACTTGTAGTGAATTTTTAAAGTGGTTTCATTACAAATCGAAACAAAATGAAATGCTATGTTCCCCTGGGTCCTAAAAGACCAAAATGGAAGGGGAGCTTCCCCAAGCTTCCCCTGAAATTTGGAAAAAAATGGGGTTCAGACCAGAGTACTGTCTTATGAAGCTTCAAAGGGGGTACCCCTAGGAAAAAGATATTTCTAACTCATTCGGAACTTTGGAAGCCAAGCTGCAGGCGAGCTTAGCACCACCATAGTTTGGCTGCCAATTCCAACTCCGGTAAGATTTTTTCCCTTAGGGGCACCCCCTTTGTAACTTCATAACTCAGCTCCCTAGCCTCGAAACCTTCCCAAATTTCAGGGGCTTTAAGGGAAGAGCTTGAGCTCCCCTGCCATTGATTCCTTTAGGACAGTGGTGGCAAACCTTCACCACTCCAGAGGTTTTGGACCACAACTCCCACAGTCCTTTGTCATTGGTAGTCTAGGCTCGGAATTATGGGAGTTGTGACCCAAAACATCTGGAGTGCCAAAAGTTCACCACCATTGCTCTAGGATGAAAGAATGGATCATTTCATTCAGGGGGGGGGGAGGAATTTTGTGACAAAACACAATGAAATGCATCCTGCCATTTCGTTAGGTAATGAAGTAATTCAATGAAGTAATTAATTACCTAATGAAAGAATGAAACAGTGTTTTTCATTTCGTGCCCATCTCTAATTTTTAATAATATGATCTTCTAGATGTTATGAGTTTTTCCTGGCTGTTTGGCCATGTTCTAGAAGTATTTCTTCCTGACGTTTCGCCAGATTCGGTGGCCAGCATCGTCAGAGGTCAAGAAGCTCAGGGAGCTTCCTCAACAGAATTCAGAGGCAACAAACAGGCTGAAGATATATTTAATCTACTTTTGGTCCTTTTGAGGAAGAAGATGGGGTTTAAATATTTTCAAATGGACAGAAAAAGTAGATGGAAGAATGGATATCATTAGCCTTAGTGTTTGGCAAGGAGCCACATTGGATGACAAAAGCCTTATAGTATCACTGACATAGTTAGGAGAAGAGTGCTTCGCCCCACTCACTTTGTTATCATTTTGCTCATGCAACTACAATGAGTTTGAAGAAGGTCCCACTCTCAGGGAGGCTCTATGCTTGAGCAGGAATGTTGAAAAATCTAGATTTTGGAAGAGCAAGCTTGGTACTCCTCCCTAACCATGTTGGGAATACTGGACACAATAATCCATCCTAGGCACTTGAGACAGTCTGCTTGGGAATTCTAAGACTCTCTCAAGATAAAGCAATGGACCCCCCAGGTGCACCACATTGCACACATTGCTGGCTCCTAGAAAAAGAAAGGAAAATAATTAGTTCCTTAAACAAACCAGCCCTGCAGAGATCTTGGGGCATGAGAGTAGCAACTGCTACACACCAGCAAAAACACCTTTCTATTGTTCTACGGTTCCTTCAAAAAGGCTTTAATCCTTTTAACACAATCAATGGAGCCGAAGAGCTTAGCTTGGGGTTGGATTTGTGCTCTTCTCTTTAGCTCATGAAGGTCTTTGGGTTGTAAAGCACTTGCTTCTTTCTGACTTGCCTTTATAATTGCAGAGATTAACTTTCTGTTTGACAGTTTGATTTGCATGGTGACATTTCTAAAGGACTCCGGGACACAATGGCAGAAGGAAGCCTTTAATGGGCTCGTCATATAAAAACAACCAGTGTCTGCTGGAGAAGTGCTGTGTGCTTGATCTCCTTGTTAACCACTTGGAACTGCAGTGGCTGAAAGTACTAGCTTTCACTGCCATGCACAATATTCCCTAGCAGCCCTAAATGAGAGCCCTATTGCATCAGGATCAAGGCAAGGGAGGCTCTCGGTGCTTCTTCCAGTCCTGCTGGGCAAGCAACCGGAACACAGAAGGCTGCCTATTCATCATCCATTTCTTTTCTTTCTTTCTTTTTCAATCCAATACTGCCGCTCCTTCACAACCTCAACTATAAGGAACTGAACATTTCTAATTTTCAAAAGACATTGTGTAAACGCTTGTGATTCCACATTTGCAATCGAATGTGCAAATGAAGGAAACTGACATTTGTCCTTTTTGTGTGTGTGCGGTGGAGGGGCGTGTTGCTTTGGGTGGGCTTCAGACATGAAATTGCATAAAACCTATTCACCATTCTGTGTCATGTATCAAATAGAACACACACGCACGTGCATGCGCACGCACGCGTGCACACACACACACACACACACACACACACACACACACACACACACACAATTGCACATTAAGGTTGAGGTTAAGGTTGAGGGCACATTTAGGGGCCTCATGGATCACTGAACCACTGAATCTATACCCTGTCAAGAAGGCACCGAGGGGAATCGAATTCCCAACCTATGACTAAACCTAAGCCATTGAGGTTGAAACCTAACCATTTGGGCTTGGATTCTTTGACAGTTTCAGAGCTGGGATGGCGAGTAATTGCCAACAACTACTTGTGCACCCAGCAGAGTGATGTAGTGGACAGAGTGATGGGCTTAGACTCTAGAGAACAGGGTTTGAATCCCCGCTTAGCCACAGTAAGTCACAGGGGGAGTAGAACTCGTAAAACCATGCCTACAATACTTCACTTACCTTGAAACCACTATAGGAGTCACTAGAAGTTGCTTCCAATTTGACTTGTCATTAACTTGCCTTTCAAGAATGAAGCAGGTGCCTGTGTAACTTAATGACATCTAACTTCATTCATTTTGATGAGTAGCTATAACTTTTAGTAACTTGTGTAGTTATGAGAGCATTGCCTCGCTAAATAATAGAGGAGAAATATAAGATTTAAGTGCTGGTTCGTGCTATGCCTTAGACTCTGCTGTAGGCTCTGAAGTCCTTCTATAAATGTTGGCGAGGGAAGGCATGCACTTTCCTTATATGCAGTGTTCTAAGTTAACACAGTTTAGGATCCAGACTGTTGGTTTTTATGGATTTAAGCTTGATTCTGATGGATTCTGGACATCATATGAAAACATTTTCATTGTCCATCACATCTCAAAAAAAAAATTATCTGCCACTGAAGACAGGCCAACTGCTACTTCCCCGATACAGTTTCTCCAAATACTATTGGAGATGAAATTCATATTCACATGATAATATGATTTTTCTAAAAAGACATACACAGGAAAAGGCAGCATTTTGAAGTTCAATGGCATTATTCATGGAGCTGCATAATGATTTCCTCCAAATGAAAATGCAGTTTCTTAAATTGGATATGCATTGCAAATGGAGGGAATACTTTCCTTTCCGAAGCAATTTTCGCGGCTCAGAATGCTTCTCGGTTTCCATTTCTCCCTCTTCCATTTCTCCCTTTGGTAAGACTTGAGGCTCTGCCACATGAAAAGGAAACCAAGGTATTGTGGTTGGAAGAAAAGTGTGTTCCTATGGCACTGCAGTAAATACCTATATCATATATGCATAGCTGGGCAATAGACCTCTTTTAAAGGTTTTCTTTGAGGATTAGCAGATTCAGCAGGTCCAGCCATTAACAAAGCCCAAGCTCCCTTTTGTGGAATTTTAAAGAGCAAAAAACTTCCCAACAAGGAGGATAAAGAGCTCTTGGGAGGCTCCCCCTCCACTTAGGTCAAAATTGAAGTCCTGCCATATGGGTTACCTTCCTTGACAGGGAGTGCATCAGATTTGAATACAGTGAAGGCATCACTTCCTTGATTCCCTTAATTCAGTGGATAAAGGGTTGATAATGAAGGTTTCACTTGACAGTAGGGATTGGCATGAAACGGAAAAATAGAGTTTCATTTAGTTACTACTAGCAGTTCATTTTGTTTCATTTTTAAATGAATTTTTTAATAAAAATCCATAACAATAGCAAAACAATGTGTTACTCTATCAAATGGCTCCCCTGGGTCCTCGAGGCACCAAAGTTGGCAGGTAGCTTTTTCCAAGGGAGCCATTTTACCAAGTAATCAAAGTTTTCATTTTCAAAGGGGAAACGAAGCATTTTGTTTCATTGCATAATGAAACACTGTTTCCCGTTTTGTTTTGTTTTGGAACATTTTGAAAGCTTACGAAACGACGACACAACATGTTATTGCTGTTGTTGTTGTTGTGTCCATCTCTACTTGACAGCACATTAAACCCATAAGGATAATTGAGTTGGAACTGTAACAGAGAAGGAAGAGGAGGAGGAGGAGGAGGAGGAGAGGACAAGGACGACAAAAGAGGACAAGACAGGAAAGGACAGGACAGGTCAGGAATGGAAAAGAAAGGAAAGGAAAGGAAAGGGGAGAAAGGGGCCACTTGATTCCATTGCTGTATCCCTCTACTGAGTGAAATTCCTGCCCAAAGCCCTGGACAGCAGCTGCCAGTCAGAGCTGACAATATTGGACTAGATGGACCAACATTCTCCCTCAGCTGAGGTCAGCTTCCTATATTCTTGTTTCTCCATCTCCTTCT
Organism: Phrynocephalus versicolor; assembly: GCA_023846285.1. Taxonomy (NCBI): domain Eukaryota; kingdom Metazoa; phylum Chordata; class Lepidosauria; order Squamata; family Agamidae; genus Phrynocephalus; species Phrynocephalus versicolor. The sequence continues at coordinate 4,524,900 of JAHTLZ010003542.1, forward strand.
CTTCTTCCTTACCATCCTCTTCTCGTGGGAAGTTTATGAACCGGTCAGTAGTGCCTCCCTTAACATTGAGATATGAGGATCACACTGCTCCATCCATGAACCATCCATGCCTACTGCTCTTCTTAAACCCCATTAGTTTGTGGTGGGTGGGATTTGGAACCATCCTTGATGTATTAATTCATTATATAATTAATTGGGACTTGATGTTTTCCCTCTAGCTGCTCTCACGTGCGACCTCCTGGCATGTCTCCACTAGGGGTAACACCTCCGTCAGGTCATGGTCTCGGTCACCCAAGCTTTTTATTTGACCACAAGGGCTTATGATTTATTTGACCTCTTTTTCCCTGGTGCAAAGAACTGGCATGTGCCACTATTCCCTGAGTCCCTGGTGCTCTGAAGCTGTGAATAACAGTTCAAGCCGAGCAATAAAAATGCTGACCTGCAAGTGTTTTGAAAGTCACTCCTTTTAATGCTACTTCCTGGCATTTTCTTTTGGAAGCACATCAACATGTTTTACCAGACAGTCAAAACCATAACAACTGTGTATTCTTTTTTAAAAATAGGAAAAATCAGGGAGCGATTATCATGGATGTGCTTCACAAGTACTGAACCCACTGTTGGCCTGCTTGAAGGCTACTAGATCGCCATTGTTCCATTGCTCATATGGAGGCATAGAATTTTTGCAACTCATGTGGAAAGATAAGATCTGCCACTTGGCTGTCCTTAACATCATAAGGACTAGTTACATTGGCATTAATTGACAAGTAGTTAACAAGGTGCCACTAGGATCCCTGCTTGTATGCCAGTTGGGTGAGTTGCTGCATGGCAACAGATATAAGTAGCAACCCATTAACTAGTGAAAAATTACAGCTACAGTTTTAAACTATCAGACTTGCATAAGGAAAGACTACAGATTCTAATCATTAAAAGTGATTTAAGACTTCCATCTTAATTTTCTGCTGGCATAGGAACTCAAACTGACAATCTTAGGACTTTGAGCATGAAAAAACTGCATAATCGAGAGACAGCTTTCTTTGAATGAAGTTGATTCAAATTCCAGATTCATTTTATCTCTCTCTTACATCTTTAGTCTCCAACATTTATTTCCCTTATTACAATTCCATTAGAGATTAAAAAAGATTCCAGGGCTTGATTCATATTTCCATCATCTATGGTAAACTTTTATATTAATCTTGTGCCATGTGCCCTGTGGCCATTTCTACAAAAGAGTTTTCTCATCTGCTAGCACAGCATTTTTTTTTTTTAAGAAACATCCAAAGTGTTACTTGTGTCACAGGGATCAGTTTGTTAGTTCATCAGTTAGTTAAGTACCACCAAGTTGGTACCAATATATATAGATCTCAAAAGGACTTTCAAGATAAGTGAGATATTCAAGGAGTGCTTTTACTATTTCCCAAGTCCTAATCCATCCCTCAGTCAACTATACCACACTGGGTACTGCACAGCACACCAGATACATGATATTATATAATTTCCCTTAAGGAATGTAGTGTGGACACCTTGACAGGTCTTCTTTCAGTCTTTTTCTGACACCACATAATCACCGCATCTCCCTATGCAATGTGTTGGCCTCCTCACCTTTTTATTTCCAATGTAATTTAATTATTACCATATTTGGACTTGGTGGAGCACGTAACAGGTAGCAGGTGCAAACATTTAGCCCTCAGACCCACCAAAGTGGTCCATCTCATCTACTTGAAGATCCTGTGAATGTTTCATTGGGTTGATTCATGGGGGGAAGGCAGCCAGCAGGCCAAACAACCACAGGAGCAGCAACACCTGTGCTGCTTTGGCATATAGATGCTGTGGTAGATGCTACTACCACAGCATGTGTCCTAAATTATTTCCTAGCACTGCATGAGATGACTAAATGTCCACTCCTATATGCCTGAAAGCCATTAGACCAGTGGTTCCCTATAGAGATGTCCCCTTGGGGCGGAGGACAGTACCCCAGGTGGCCTCATGGGTAAGGCATTTGGGAATCATTAAACCTCTCTATCTGAGCAGGGAGGTCCCGGATGGAAGGAAATGAATTCCATAGCCCGTATACTCAGGAAGCCAGCTTGGTCTGTATCTCTCTCCCCGGATCAGCCAGGAAGCCTGTGAGAGGGGTTTGTAGGACAAACAAGCTGCCTGTGGTTCACTCAGATAAGGTTTGCCTACCCCAGCTACGTGACCGAAGACCATCCTTCCTCTGTCTTCCTCTGTCCTATGGTCAATGATTATCCACCCCTCCCACATGTGTGACGCCTTGTTTATCACTCCTAATAAAGAGTCTCAGACAGGCTACCGAGAGAGGTGGCACAAGCTGATGGCATTCTGTCTACCCCAACCAATGTGTAGTCTTATCATTCCTACAGTTCCCAATGTTGGGTTACCCAGGTGTCCTTAGACTGCGACTGCCAAACACCCAAGCCAGGAGAGCTAGTAGTGAAGGCTTCCTGGCATTGCAGTCAAAGATTGCCTGGTTTACCTAAGGTTGAGAACCACTGCATGGCAGCAATTAGTGCCAGAGGCTTTTCCAATCTCCAGCTCTCAGTAACAGGTTTAGGGTCCTCGGAGGGGAGGGGAGTGCAATGGGAAAGAGGAAGCTTCTGCTGCTTCTTTTCCTGTTGGTTTTGGGTGTTCCACCAGCAAGTGGACTTGGTTAGATCCTGCCCGGTATGCTTTCAGAAGATATCAGAGGCAGGTTTAGTAGCCCAGTCAATGAAAACTGCAAAACATGATTCTCTATGCTTGTCAATATTCTCACTTGGCCATTGTGTCTGCATGGTAAGCACTGCTAAACATGGTCAAAAGTGAACCTATAGATACCCTTATGCAAGTTTTTCACGGGTCCACTTTCATGATTCATGGAAGTGCCCTTAAAATATTTCTACATGGCAATCATTGTCAGTTTGGCTTATCAAATTTGCCAAGTGGCTTATATTAAGACAGACAGTAATTCCCTTAACAGTTCCTTCATCCTGCATGTAGAAAGGAAGATAAATAGCTTCTCATTAACCTAAACTGATCTGCCTTTGTCACTTGACTTCTCCCATCGGGGAGTGCCTATCATCTGCCATATTTGCATGTTCACCTTGGGATCGCTTTGCATACTTCTGTTCTGAGCTAAATTCCAAACGACATTTCCTAAAGGAGCCCCAAATGGCAGAACCAATATATTAAACAGGATTACATGGAAACGACTCGCATTAAAAAGGGAAGAAGCAAAGCTGGGGCACAGCACATCTCTGGTGACAAATTTAGACCCAGAATTTTCAAGATGGGGGTAACTGTATTTGGATGAGATAGTTATTAGATTTGGTGCAAGCCAAATGGAATTCTCAAAGCTCTGTTCATGATGTTTTTATTTTATACTATTTATGGGCCATTTCTCAAAATAGGTTTTCAGAGAAGTGTACTGTGCAGCAGCCAGTATGTGAAAACAATAAAGGCATAATAACATGTATAATCCAGAATGAATACTGGTCAAACTGACCTTTCAAAGACAATTGCCTACAAGGCTAGACTATCTTGGAAAATAGCTAGAAATGGAACCACACATAAATAAAGGAGGGCATTAAACATTAGTAAAGCAACTACAGAGAAAGCACTACTCTTAACAGACACAAACCTTGCACAACTAAAAGAACTGTGAACACAACCTCTTGGCCAAGTGTCAGTGTGTGAGAGCCTTGTGTGGAAGGGTGTTCTGAAGACAAACAGGGAAATGCAGACCATTAAAATGCAGTTGCTTGCTTACTTGCTCAATCAATTTGTTCTGGACTGCAGCTTCCATGGTGCTCCAGGAATCACGGCTAGTCAGTTCCTAACCCTAATCAAAGTTGTTGCTACAACTTAGAATATTCATAAACATTCTGACCCAGATCCTATTGTGTTCTGCTTATATACCGCCCCATACCACTTCAAGTAGTCTCTGGGCAGTTTACAGTTTTTAATAACAGTAGGCAGGCTACACATTGCCCCCCCCCCCAGCAAGCTGGGTACTCATTTTACCGACCTCGGAAGGCTGGAAGGCTGAGTCAACCATGAGCCTGCTACCTGAGATCGAACCCCAAGTCATGAGCACAGTTTTACCTGCAGTACAGACATTTAACCACTGCACCACGAAGCTCATCAACTTACACTTACAGAACTTAACACTTGTCAACTTACACTCACAGAAATGAAACCATACTAAGTTTTAGTGGGAAATTTCCAGTCAGGTGATGATTGTGTTCCTAGATTTATGCCTGATCACTTGATTGGGTGAGTGTCCAGGCCTTCTCAACGAAAAGCCATCTGCCACTGTAATTTATGCCACTTTTTCTCCTTATGCACATTCCCACTGGTGGTAAGATTCTTGCTTCTTAGGAGCATGACTGACAGCAGTAAGATAAAACAGGCAAAAGGGAAGCATTTAGAGCCATAAATAGGAGCCTAGACAAAGGCGTTGTGGAGTGATGATGTAATGTGAATGGCAATTAAGCACACCAGAACCCTCTATGTCAGGCCTGCCCAAAGTCCGGCCCGGGGGGGGGGGGTCCAAATCCGGCCCGCCAGGCCATTCTGAGTGGCCCGCGGCTGGCTGGCCCACCCTTCCCTCCCCCTCCTTCACCCCATGTTTTTTTTTAAAGAAAGTGGGTGGGGCTTGCAGTGGGGTGGCAGGGTTGGGGAGCAACCGGCCCCTGACACATTCTCAGCCACCAAATCTGGCCCTCCTTACAAAAAGTTTGGGCACCCCTGCTCTATGTGCTTTCACGCACCAGCACTTCTTTTACATAATTAAGTTCAAAACCATTGCTTCCAAGAGTAAATCCATGATCTACAATGAAAACTGTTGGCACCTCTTTGGCTTGATTCACCTGTTATTTATTTAAGTAGAAAAAGAATGGTAAGAAACATTCAAAAACATTTGGATAGGATGAACATTCTGATGCATTAATAATGCAAATGACATCTGAAGGTTAATTACTTCTAAAGCAAGGAACAATTGTTCCAAACATTTCCGCACCACACACACACACACACTTTGAAGAACCTTCCTTGGTCTCGCTGAAACACAGCACTTCTTCTCTCTCTTTTGCAACGCCTGCTCCCCATCAAAATACCCCTGTGTATTTTTGATCTGCTGGATGTCAAAAAATTATTAGACCACTGTCATGTGCTTGCGCTTTGCACTCATGCTCTGGAACAAACTGTCAATGAAATACTCTGACCTTTTCCAGAAACCAAACACGCTGGCAGGATTCTCTTTGTGAGAAAGGGCCATGTGACTGATATTAGACCCCAAGGATTTGCCCAGCCAAAGTCTCTGTCCTTTGGCTAATTTAGCTCTACTTCTGTTCAAGCCAACAAGACAGACACTGCCACCCCCCACCCCCCATAAGGCAGGTTTCGGCTTTCCTAATACTGGCTGGAGACAGATAATTCATTTTAAGCAAATTCACAAAAATATAATAAAAGTGCCCTATGTTTTGCTTGGCTGAGCTTCTTATTTCACAATTTCTAGTATATCATGCCAGAGCTTGGGAAGCAAGATTTCAAAGTAACCAGATGCCATTATAGTTACAAGGACCCCAGAGGAAATAGTTACCATTGTTGCTTTTGACTGTGTTTCTACTATTGGTTTTGTTTACCACTTAGAATAATAGAATTATAGAGTTGGAAGAGACCTCAAGCGCCATCCAGTCCAACCCACTGACATACAGGAACTTCCGTCAAAGTACTCCTGACAAATGGCCATCCAGCCTCTGCTTAAAAACCTCCAAAGAAGGAGACTCCACCACCCTCCATGGCAGCATATTCCACTGCCAAACAGCTCTAACCGTCAGGAACTTCTTCCTAATGTCCAAATGGAATTTCTTTTCCTGTAGTATGAAATCATTGCTCCAAGTCCTAGTCTCTGAAGCCATGGGGAACAAATCCGTTGCCTCTTTGATATGACATCCTTTCAAATATTTTAATAAAACATTTGGTGTTTTTTTAAAATTGCATACGTACTGGTTTTTGGCTTGTAAATATTGTCCTTTGATGTAAGCCACCTTGGGTCTTTTAAAGAAAAAAACAGGGCTAAATAAATAAACAAACAAATAAATAAATAAATGCCATGGTAGTTTTAGTGTGAAAAAAACTCAGATTTTGACTTTCCCATGTCTCATAAAAGTAATGGAAATAGTTACTGTCAGTTCCACTAGTTATACAACTCTGAATGCTCTAAGAGGTATCTGGTTCCGCTTTCACACATAAAGGGCATGGAATGGGCATGAAATTCCAATTGCTGAAGCCACTGGGGTGGCACAAATGAGTCACGCAATCTGCCATAAAACTGTGCATGGCCATAAGCTCATTAAATTTTCAGCTTCCGCGGCTGAAGCTCTGTACATGTAGATATTGAACAAGAGACTGACCCTCTCTATCCTCCCACACATTTTGTGAAACCTCTCTTCTTCCTCTCCCTCCCTCTACCTGGAGAGACATTCAAGGGGCATCGCTTCCTCTTCCTTTTCCATTCTCTGGGAAACCTGCATATTCTCCATTGCCTACTCCAGGTGAAAAGCCAGTGCAAACTTAACCTTGCACTTGAAAAGGAGATTTGGGGGACCTCACTGTAATCACGGACTGGGTCTGTACATAAGGATTTTCTGACTCATTTTCTTGCTTCTTTCTGTGTGGTGCCATTCTTTGCTCATTCGAAGCTAGTAAACTAGCAGTGTGTGTCTGAACGAATAGTAAAGTTGTCCATCCTTGGCCATCTTCCACTAGCATTTCTCAGTCCTAAAAGCCTGCAGGATATTCCCTTGAGCACCAACAACCAGTGATTGGAATATGGTCCTCCAGTTGCCATGAGACTTGGGAGGTTCCAAAGGTCAAGTCAAACCAAGAAGCTCACAGGATTATTTTGGAAGAGCCATCCACCCTTGTGGCCAAGTGAGACACTGAAAAGAGTGCGTTGTTAAGAAGCTGATGGCACAGGACTTTGTGCCTGAGCTTTCAGGCTTCAGACAAAGCCTGGGTTTACCAGCCCTGACCAACCACAAGATAAAACAAGCTAATTTACGAGAGACGGATGGGGAAATTGTGATGTTAGAACAACCAGGTATCCTTCAGTACTGAAGGAATTGGTGATTCTTTTTATTTTATTAAATAATTTTATTCATTTTGAGGGAAGAAGGAAGAGGGAAGATGGGAAAAGGGATGGGGAATACAATATAAAAGTTTACACTGAATATATCAAGTCAAAAATAGTGATTATACATGTCGAAATCAGATAAACATACCAGAGTACTAGTAAATTTACTACTTCTTGCCATCTTTTTTTGGAGATCTCTTCGTAATCTCCTTTCAGGAATCCGGAAAGTCTGTCAATTTCAATACATTCTCTTATCTTTTCATAGAGGTTCCTCTCTGTAGGCACTTCAGGTTGTTTCCAAAATTTCGCATACAATATCCTTGCTGCAACTAATATATGATGAAGTCCATATTTTTGATTATAAGAGATATTTATGTCCACTATATTCAATAAGAAAAGTTCTGTTCTAAGCTCTAACTTAACCTTCAAAGATCTCTTTATAAATAGTTTTACCATTCTCCAATATGCATTGGCCTCTTTACACATCCACCACATATGGTAGAAAGTACCACTATCATGTTTACATTTCCAACATCTAGATGAGCAGTTAAATATCTTGGATAAACGATGAGGTGAGAAATGCCATCTATAAAAAAATCTTATAACAATTTTCCTTAAAGGCTATATCCTTACTATAATAGGTTTCAGAAACTTGTGGATGTTTGGGGTTGGAATACAGCTACAATAATAATAATAAGATTCAAATAGTTGTGAGTTTTTTCAGGCTGTTTGGCCATGTTCTGGAAGTTTTTCTTCCTGGTGTTTCCCCAGGCTCTTTGGCTGGAATCTTCGGAGGGTAAGGAGCTCAGAGATAACGCCTAGTTCCTAGAGCTCCTTGCCCTCTGAAGATGCTGGCCACATAGTCGGCTGAAACACCAGGAAGAAAAACATCCAGAACATGGCCAAACAGCCCAAAAAACTCACAACAACTATCAGATCTAAAACGTATGAGTACTCTGCAAAGTGTATGAGTCTGTTCCTGTGAAATAGTCTTGCAGGATTAACAATAGAAACAAAGCAACAGAGACCAAATTTGTTTCAGGCCTGATTTACTGCAGACCAGTGGCCTGGTTCCATTGGCAGGGATATGGAGAATATGTGGCTCCCCAAATGCCATTGGACCACAACTCCCATCATTCCTCACAATTGGCCCCACTGGTTAGGGCCAATGGGATGTGCAGTCTATCTAACATCTTGAAGGCTACACATGTCCCAGCCCAAGGGCATTATTTTAATTGCATGCACAATTAAAAATTGTGTGCTTGTCTATAGCATTGTCCAACATTCTTGTACCTTCTGGTTGACAATTAATTAAGTGAGAATCATCAAGGAGCAAAACAATGAAGGGCAGAAAGACTGCTTAATAGATTATGCATCACCCCCCCCCATCATAGCTATGTATTTACTCAAAGTTCTTCATTGATCTGTTGCATTTTTTGTCTGGTTGCTTTTCATTTCCTTAATTGTTACCACTGATTGAGTGATAAGCTGGACCAGCTTCATAATATATCCGCTGTGCCTCACCACCAGACCAAATGGAATGCATTCTGCCACTAGAGATTTTTATGGGCATAGGTAAACATTTTACAGGCCAGTAAAATCAGTGCTTAATACAAAATTTCTACATTTCAGGCACTCTGAAGGATAAAAATGTATAGGGTTTTTGTTTTTTTGGTGCTGCGTCCCTACCTTTTAAGCAATCTGATGTCTCAATTTTGTGTGCAAGCACAATGTTCTAATCATTAGATCAGGATAATATTCAAATCAGTAGATCAATACATTGCTGCAGAAAACAAATGAAGGAAGCATGCTTTCTGATTCCTAAGGAACAATTCCTTTATTGCTTTCAAAGCAATGCTGATTGTCACAGACCTCGTGTTACCTGTTCTGTTGGGATAGATGTGTGTGTCAGTACATCAAACGCCCGTACGGTGCTTTTCATAGAGTTCAGGGATTTTTCTTCCTTACCTGGATTTTTGCTATTGATTTATGCCTGCTGCTAAGACAATGTGTCATATAATGGATGGCCCCCTGTTTCAGAAATGTCCACAGCATTTTACGGAACTAGTGATAGGATATAATCTACTTCTTTTCAGGGAAAGGAAGTTGTCAGTAGTACAAAGATTTACTTATGGATTGATAATTCACATTTGTTTTGTTCTTGCACCATTTATATATTAGTTTTGTTGTAAGGAAAAATAACTCGTCATAGACATGAGCCATCTTCTGAAAGCTCCAGGGACACATCACCTCTACTAGTAACCTGTGGATTACATAGTTCACTATCAACTGGACAATTTCCAGTGTTTGCACCCCTATTCTTTCCTCCCCGTCTGACTGGAGTCTTGAACACACACACACACACACACACACACACACACACACACACACACACA
>JAHTLZ010003542.1:4534440-4547341 GCA_023846285.1 Phrynocephalus versicolor
CACACACACACACACACACACACACACACACACACACACACACACACTTACTTTTCTGTTGTCCTTTGCTTACATCAAGGCTTTTCTCTATCATAATTATATTAATCTGCTTCGACAGACTCACCAGTTTCTGTCACCTACCAAGAACCATTAGGTGACCATTGGTGGGCAAAGTTAAACTTTCTTACCCAACCTATTGCATTTAACGTTCCTCCTTCCTTGTCAGTGTCTAGCTTTATGACCCTGTTCAGGTGCTACACCTGGACTCCTGTGGAGAGCTATAAGTGAGATGAGGGTGGGACTTCCATGTATCCTCCCCTCTCCAAAGTCATGAAGATGTTAGCTGAAGGCTACCATACTTTAGATTTGAAATGCCTTTTCCTTAAAGACAAATCACCTTAAAAATCACTGTCCGCTTTTCACATGGCTGTTTCTGAAGAGCCCCCTTGGCCACGCCCATTTTTGTCCACTGTGTCAGTTTTTCTTGTGACGACCACTGGAGGTGGTGTTTTTTAAGTCCGTTCGTGCACCCCCTTTTAAAGCAATTTGGTTGTATTTGCAGACGTACTACGCCACCTTTAGGTTTAAAGCCTCTAGGTTTAAAGCGGTTCAGCCAAGTGTGAACGGGCAAGCCAATTGCTAAGCAACCGCTGAAGTGCAGACTGCCAAACCGCTGTAGTGACCACGTGACCACAGGAGATAAGGAGATGCAAAATAAAAAGCAGCTGCTCACGGAAGTGCAGTAGCAGCACTTACGATAAGAACATAAGAACATAAGAAGAGCCATGCTGGATCAGGCCAAAGGCCCATCTAGTCCAGCTTCCTGTATCTCACAGTGGCCCCACCAGATGTGTTTGGGAGCGCATGAGACTAGATATCTGTCTCCCGATAGCACTCCCCTGCATCTGGCCCTTGAAGTACCCCAGTTTTAAGCCTGGAGATTACACATCTCCATCATGGTTTGTAACCCGTGATGGACTTTTCCTGCAGGAATCTGTCCAATCCCCTTTTGAAGGCATCCAGGCCAGATGCCATCACCACATCCTGTGGCAGGGAGTTCCATAGACTAACAACACGCTGGGTGAAAAAATATTTTCTTTTGTCTGTTCTTACTCTCCCAGCCCTCAATTTGAGTGGATGTCCCCTAGTTCTGGTATTTTGTGAGAGGGAGAAGATCTTCCCTCTATCCACTTGACTCATGCCCTGCATTATTTTGTATGTCTCAATCATATCCCCCCTCAGGCGCCTTTTTTCCAGACTAAAGAGCCCCAAATGTTTTAGCCTTTCCTCATAAGGGAGGTGCCCCAGCCCAGTAATCATTTTAGTTGCTCTCTTCTGCACCTTTTCCAGTTCCACTATGTCTTTCTTGAGATGCGGTGACCAGAATTGTACACAATACTCCAGGTACTTGCATGAATGGAGGCTCTGAATTATCAGTGCCACACCCCCAGCCCTAAACTCATTCAGGCTGATATGCCAGAAGAGGGCTTTGATCCATTGAGGTTATATACCATGCCTTTGAAAAGGTCTGGTGCTGTCCATGAAAGTTTATGCCAAATGAAATTAGATCATCTTTAATGTGGGTGCAAGACACACTTGTTTGCCATGCCAGGACAGACTGAAGGCTAACATGGCTGCCTCTCCCTGCCCCCCCCCCATTTTAAACAGCACATCCCAAGGGATAGTTCCTAAGTGCTTTTAAAGTAGTAAAACAAGGAAAGAAACTGTTCTGATTGATAGAACTAGTTGAGTCAGAAATGAGCTCAGATCTCATTCACTTGTTTAGGCTATCTCTTCCCCTCTGGATATTGCATTAATTCTAAGCATAATTTTCAAGCCACAGCAGGCATTCAACAGACAAAAGGCATTCAATGCTATCAGAAGCTGCCTGGTGATCTAGTAGTGATGTATCTCTTTAACTATTTCTATAATGTGACTTACAGTAAGCAAGGAGAGTTCATTTACTCTTACTGGAAGCGGGATTAAACACATTTTTCATGATATAGACGAGCCTGCTCCCATCTACCCAGAAATATTTGTTGTCCTTATATTTGGGGGGGGACCAGATAGCAACAATGTATATCAGTTAATTTATAATGCAGTAGATAGCTCTTATTTCCCTTTCAACAAACTTGGGTGCATGTATTTCTGTGCCAATTACTTTTCAAATTCTGCTAGTGCTGTTCCAACATCATTTTACTATTTCTAAAACAGGATTTATTCTGCAATGCTTTCTTCTCCTGTAACACCCCCCTTTTTTTTGGGGGGGGGGTGTTGATGGTCTCTAATTCAGCTGTGATTCCATACCTAATTAGCCTCCGGATCTCTGTCCATGTAGTTGATTGCTTCATCTAACTTTCATAGGATTCGGAAGAAAACATATGCCTTTTGTGCACAATTGACCCATGTATCTTGCACATGAAAAGGTAAAGGTTCCCCCAGCACATGCATGCTAGTCATGTCTGATTCTAGAGGCAGTGCTCATCTCCATTTTTAAAGCCAAAGAGCCAGTGTTGTGCAGGTCTGTGGCCATGTGGCTGGCATGGCTGAACGCATTTCTGTGCACAGAACACTGTTTGCTTATTGCTAGTTGTTGTTCAATCATTCAGTCTTGTCTGACTTTCTGTGACTATGGACCAGAGTACACCAGGCCCACTGCCTCCCGGAGTTTGGTCAAATCCATGTTGGTTGCATCAATGACACTGTCCAAACATCTAATCTGTTCAACCATCTCCTTCTCTGCCGTCCCCTTTTCCTTTTGCCTTCAATCTTTCCCAACATCAGGGACTTTTCCAAGGACTCCTCTCTCCTCATGAGGTGGCCAAAGTACTGGAACCTCAGCTTCAAAATCTGTCCTACCAGTGTACATCCAGGGTTCAATTGGATAAATCAGAATATGGATTGGATTGTTGAATAGTTTAAGAATGTTTAATTTGTATTGTTTGTATAACAAGCTTGGATGGTATGTATTATCTTAAGTGGATTGTCAATTTTTTTTAAAAAGCTCTGGAGCTACTTGTACTTGTCCTCTGGTCTTTCTCAGTAGCATGTTGGACACCTTCTGACCTACTTTTTATGGCGGTACCTATTTATCTACTTGCATTTACATGCGTTCAAAATGCTAAGTTGGCAGGAGCTGGGGTTAACAGTGAGAACTCACTCTGCTGCGTAGCACGCAAGATTTGAACCTCTGAGCTGCCGACTTTGCAGCCAACAGTTTCAGCACTCTAGCCCACTGAACCACCACGCCCCATCATGCACATAGTGTAGTCCAAATGGGACTCAAAGAAGAGCAGGAAAGTTCTGTGATTATGAACTCTAGTTATTTTAGGAATGTGTTATTCCTGAGCTTATGCAGGGTATGAGTCTGAATAGTTATCATTTTGACTTGAGCATCACACTTTGAACTCTAATACAATGAGACCCATCTTTCCATAGATCATTTAACAAATGCGGTGATCCTCTAGGATATATAATAGTTACATGGAATTAAAAGAGTGAGTGGATCAGGTAGCTGATCTCTACAAGAGATGTTCTGACAAGTATCATAGTCCTAGACTATTATGGGCTAGATAGGTCATAACCAGAACTTTGACTTGAACACAGGAAATGGCAGGAAGTCAATGAAGGTAATCTGGAAATCTATGATCAAATATGCTAACTAATTCTAGAAATCAGTCTAGCCACCACATATTGCACCTGCTGAAGTTTCAGTACTGCTTTCAAGGGCAGGCCTGTGTAGACATCATTACAGCAGACCAGGGATGTCCAAACTTCGGCCCTCCCGATGTTTTGTACCACAACTCCCAGAATTCCAAGCCTGTATTGCCAGTGACAAAGGACTGTGGGAGTTGTGGTCCAAAACATCTGGGGAGCTGAAGTTTGGACATGCCTGCAGTAGACTGTTTTTGAAATTGCCAGTGCGTAGACTTTTGTTACTAAAAAAAAATTATTATCCAGGATGGGGCACAACTGGGCAATCAACCAGAATTGATAAAAGGCACTCTTGGGCACAGATAATAAACATACCTCCAAAGAAAAAGACAGGTCCCCTAATTACTGAGGGCAAGTGTAACCTAACTGAAGGCAGGTAAGTTTCCCTCTAACTGGACTGATTATTGCCCTAACAGTAGGAACTACATTTACCTAGATTCAGTTTCAGCTTACTGGCCATTGTGGTTCTATGGTCATCTGATGTACCTGACATAAGACCATAAGAACATAAGAAGAGCCATCCTGGATCAGGCCAAAGGCCCATCATGTCTAGCTTCTTGTATCTCACAGTGGCCCCACCGAATGCGTCTGGGAGCGCATGAGACTAGATATCTGTCTCCTGATCCCACTCCCCTGCATCTGGCCCTTGAAGTACCCTGGTTTTAAGCCTGGAGATGACACCTGCGATGGACATTTCTTCCAAGACTGTCATATAGTCTTTTAATAGCATCGTCTCAAGTAGCCTCAGATTCCTTCTGTGGAGGTAGGCTGGAAAATAGCTCAGCTTAAATATGAGTGCAGGTATTCTTAGCTGCCCAGAAGTCTCTTTCTGTTTCTTCATAGCCATCTAAAACTAGGAGTGAAGCCATCTGGAATAGTTTCTTGAGCCAAAACAAAATGGCTGACTTCTTAGCAAAAGTCCCTACTGGGTAGCACAATGTCTCAGATGAGACTATGGCCTTAGAGGTAGGTCTTGATACTACCAGTACTCTTAGTTAGAAAGTTGTATTGGACAGTGTGGGATTTCTTTATACTCTCAGAGCAACTGGGGTCTTTCTCCTTCCTTCCCAGACTTTTTAACAAACTGGCTATTTATGGAAAAGGTTTACCAGTAAGAATGTTCTCAAGTAAAAACATTGTTGCAATTTTGTGAGCCAGAAAGATGTTTGACAGCCAATGAAAGGTCACAGAAACACTCAAAAGATGGCTTTTCTTTGAAAAGTTTTTTTTAAAAAAATCTTGCTTTAAATAATGTAATGGAGTGACTAGCATCCAGAAAGGGACATTTTTACCATGTATCTCTAGGAGGAATAGCATAGTCCTCTATATGTTCAAAGTATTTCTGCATTATCTTTGAAAGAATGTAGGCAGGCTGAGTTGTTGGCGGCGTTCAGAAGGGCCTTAAAGACCTGGCTCTTCAGGCAATGCATTGGGGACCTCTGAGCATCCTGTTATAGTGTTTTTTTTGGGGGGGGTATCTCTCTTTCTTGCCAGAGCTTACTATATTTCTTTATTATTATTATTTTTGGTGGGTGGTGCTTGGTTTATTTCCTGACCATTTGGCTAGTATTTTATCATGTCTTGTATTTTATGATGTTTGTTTGATTATGTAATGTTGGGTTTATAGTTGGGTAGTCGCTTTGGCGACGTGCTGTACACCGCCCAGAGTTCCCTATGGGAAAATTGAGTGGTTAATAAGTACAAAAACAAACAAACAAACAAACAAACAAACAAACAAACAAACAAACAAAAAACAAACAAACAAACAAACAAACAAACAAACAAACAAACCATCTTGTACTTACTGCCATTCACACTTGTTGGAAAACAGCCTTAGAAATTACTTTTTATTTGGGCGAGAAGTGGTTAACTGATGAAAAAAGGACTCCGCTCCTGGGATTTTCACTTGCTTGGTGTCATTATGTCTATGGCCACAAGAGAGTACCCCTTAGACAACCTTGACTATTAGCGTTGTTGTCACCACGGAAGCTGTCCTTTTGGCATCCTTTTCCATTCCAGCAATGTGGGCACAACATTGTGCAGCAATACAGGGCCATTTCCTGGCTTTCTGAATCATGAGTACAGAAGCACAAGATCCTGCTGCGCTCGGTGGCTGCTGGAGCCGCCGTCCTTCCTCTGCAGACACCATGCCTGCCCTCAGGCCTCTCATTAAGCCTAAAATTGTCAAGAAGAGGACCAAGAAGTTCATCTGTCATCAGTCCGATCGCTATGTTAAAATCAAGCATAACTGGCGCAAGCCAAGAGGAATTGACAACAGAGTTCGCAGAAGGTTCAAGGGTCAAATCTTGATGCCCAACATTGGGTATGGAAGCAATAAGAAGACAAAGCATATGCTGCCTTCAGGATTCAGGAAGTTTCTGGTGCATATTGTCAAGGACCTTGAGATGCTTATGATGAGCAACAAATCTTTGAATCGAAAGGTAATGGTGGAGAAAGCAGCCCAGGTTGCAATCAAAGTCACCAATCCAAATGCCAGACTGCGCAGTGAAGAAAATGAATAAATAGTTGATCTGGTACAACTGTATTTAATAAAGTTCTAAAATGTTGGAAAACTGCAAAAAAAAAAAAAAAAAAAAAAAAGATCCCACATTTGGAAGAATTGAATTTTCTTAGGCATTGTAAACTTGAACATTTTCTTCTCTTCATTGGGTGGGCTAAGGGCCTCAGCAGCTGTGCCTCTTTTTAGACTTAAGTTCTTAATACCCTTTGATAAGAATTAATAAGAATTAATGAATATGAGAATAAAGCCGAAAACTATTATAAAGTGTTAAACCCGACTGTGGGTATTAGGTCATGCTGGCATAAACACAAAATAGATAAAGAACGTAGATGCCAGCCTGTAGGGGCGATGTGGGCGATGTGCTTGGCCTGGGTTAGGGTTAGGGTTAGGGTTAGGGTTAGGGTTAGGGTTAGGGTTAGGGTTAGGTTCAGGGTCAGGGTTAGGGTTAGGGTTAGGGTTAGGATTAGGGTTAGGGTCAGGGTCAGGGTTAGGGTCAGTGTCAGTGTCAGGGTTAGGGTTAGCAAAAAGGCGCCTTAAAGAGACATTCCTAGCCCACAAATGTATTGCTCCAATTGTGATTGTCATAACAATGTCATTCATCCTGAACTTTTATGATGTTTTTAACAGGCACCAGACTTTACCATCATCACAGACTGACAGTATGCCCTTGGCAGGCCCACCAAATACATCTGCCTTTCACCTTCGCAGCCGGCGCAGCTCAGGACTTTTACAGGATGACATGTTTAGAGACAATTACTATTTGAAATACTTTGAGGCTTATCGTATGGTCCATAATTCCAGTAACCTTACTGACTGTTGGTTATGTGCATCCCTTGCAGAGGCTGTGGCTCATGCCATCCCTATGTATGGAGCACCTATGCATACGGATTGGTATGAGGGCATTGATGAAGCATTGTATGAAATACTTTCACGTATCAACAAAACCTCTGTCAATCACAGAAAAGATTTTAGAGGGTACCCTGCCTCACTTGACCCACGTATTTACTCATTTTGTTTAACAATTAGAGAAACAGAAAGCACTTGCTTTTCCATCTATCTATCATCTAAAAGAACAGGACACCCCACTATCAACCAACTGACACCCTCTAAAGTGACTCTGAATGCACTGGGTATTATGAGTTTCAATGTATGCTGTATTGAAAATGGGGGAAATTGTGATTATACCAATTGTAATTTCACAGGATCTTTTGGATCTAAGAAAATAAGACCTCCTTACTTTTCACAGGAAAACACAAATACAAGGTTTGGACAAATCTTGTTCAATTTGCGAAATTGGCATAATGGGATAATAGCCCACGATGGTCATTACTTCATCTGTGGCAACAAAGCATATAAATTCTTGCCCCCACGATGGGAAGGCACATGCTATATTGGAGTCATTGTGCCAGGGATACTTCCAATAGATACCCCCACCAATTGGCACCACAGATCCAGAAGATCCACGATTCTTGAAAGTGGTTGGGACAAATTCTGGGTTGTTGTATTTCCTCCTGCTGGTATCCACATGCTATGGGACCAATGTAGAAAATTTGCTACTATACTTGACACTTTCATTAATAGTACCACTGATTCTTTTAACATTATCTCAAAAGAATTAGGTGCCATGAGAGATGTAGTCTTGCAAAATAGAATTGCTTTGGACACAATTTTAGCTAGGACTGGAGGCGTATGCGCCCTCGTCGGTAGCCATACATGTTGTGTATACATTCCAGATGGAACACAACCTCTGGCACACAATATAGAACGCATAAAACAAGCAGTAGATAAATACCACAAAGACTCAGAGGCCTCAATTGGAACTCGGTTTGAGCAGCTATTTACAGAGTTACCTACAGACATTAGTGAATGGATATTTAGAATTTTTGTAATCACCACTGGCATAGCCCTACTTATAGGCCTCCTTTGGCTGTGCATTAAGCTCATTATAACCAAAGTATGCAATACTTCCACTCCAGTGAATCAGCTATGGATGGATGCTTCCTTCCACATGGAAAATACAGTGGAGGAAGGTGTTCATCCTACTGAACCAGACATGGAAAGAGATACATCACAATATACAGCATCAATTACCAGCCAGAATAGTGAGGTCCCCTCACTCATTCGCAACATAGATGCTGGTGACAATTCTACTGAACAAGAGACAGAAAACATTGACATTTACGAATCAATGACTAGCAACCAGACCATGGCAAACAGAACATGTTAAAGCGCCTTTTAGAAACTTTTTAAGCAACGCAGTTAAAGTAAGTGGCCGCTGGAAGATCTTAAATCATCCAGCAGATATAAGGCTTGAGCTAATGGATATTATACTCCTTAACCTTTCAGAGTTTTTCAGAGTTAGTTCAAGAATAGTTTTTATTTAGCTCTTTTCAACTTTCGCAAAACAAAAAAAAACACAAAAAAAAAAAACGAGGGACTGATAAGAATTAATAAGAATTAATAAATATGAGAATAAAGCCGAAAACTATTATAAAGTGTTAAACCCGACTGTGGGTATTAGGTCATGCTGGCATAAACACAAAATAGATAAAGAACGTAGATGCCAGCCTGTAGAGTATAACAAATACTTGTGGTTAACCGAGATAGAGCCAACGGGGAAGCGAAGACAACACAGATACGTGGGCACCATCTTATGGCACCAAAAGCGCCATTTTGTTAACAGCAACACACGGCAGATAGCCAAGCAATGGGAAAACAATCTCGAACTAAAGAATAAACAA
The DNA here is from genome assembly GCA_023846285.1 of Phrynocephalus versicolor. Taxonomy (NCBI): domain Eukaryota; kingdom Metazoa; phylum Chordata; class Lepidosauria; order Squamata; family Agamidae; genus Phrynocephalus; species Phrynocephalus versicolor. The sequence goes on from JAHTLZ010003542.1 coordinate 4,543,417, forward strand.
AAGCCATTTCTAAGAATTATGATAACTTGCCAGGTATGATCTTAGAAAACATTACGTATGATATGCGCACAATATACGTAAGCTGTGGTTACAGAAAGGTATAAAAAAGGAGACCACTCTGGGAGAACAGAGCAGCAGTATCTCGGGTCTATGGCCCAGATCATGCTGTGATGGAACTCTCACTAATACCTTGGTTGTGTGTTGTCTGTCTTGTGTGTATGTGATACTTGTCTACTGTAACTCTGTATTGGCTATAACTCTGTGCTCTTATATCTGTCCTTATATCTGTCTAATAAACTGAATAAACTAATCCCTTGCGTGGCAGTTTCCTGAGAACCACCAAAATTTATCACCTTCAATTAGCAAAGTTTGATTGCTCATCCAAATGTTTGGTTTCTAAGGGGTTAAGATTTTGCTTTGACAAACCTCAGCCTTGTAGTACATTAAATACAAGTGGTGACAGCTGTGCTGCTCCATTATATTCATCCTAAAAAAACACTGATAGAGCAAACTAGAAGCAACTGAGTTGCCAAGCTCAGAAGTTGCAGTCAGAAGATGGGCATTAACAAAAACCCTATTTGGCAATGCTCCAAAAATGGATAGAAATATTTGTTTTTTTTTTTTTTTTTTCATTTTTAACTACGTTCAAGGCATGGTCGACTGTGTGAAAGTCAATAGAATGCCTACTCTTAATACTGAGCTTGGTAGTTTTTCAGCTTTCTCAAGTTGCCATTTTGTAAAACAGTTTGCACTAAGGGGGTGGCATGGAAACAAACAAACAAACAAACAAACAAACAAATAAAATCTGAACACAGTTACAGTAGCTGACTCATGGAGTGCTGGATACTTCTTCTGTTCTTCTGTTTTCTTTATCTAGTTATTAGCAACATGCAGTACTGAACCAGCGTACCTTCTCAGCTATCAACATCAGTCACATAATTTATTTTTCATACAATATGTATTATTTATATTTGTACACTGTCCTTAACCCATATGTTCAAAAAAAAAGTTGGTAAGAGGGTTTCAACTTGAGAATGATAGGTTCTGACTAGAAACATACTCAAAATCCTTAATAGCTTTTAAATACCTCTGAACTGCAGAGTTGGACTGGACCCGAGGGATCACTGAGTCCAGCCCCTTTCAAGGAGGCACAGTGGGTGGGGAATTGAACTCCCATTCCCTCCCTCTGCAGCCAGAGACCTAAACTACTGAGCTACCCATCAGTTCTTACTTATCTCATTCTCATATATGACGAAAAGAAGAGGAAAAATTGGTTTTTCACCCGTAAGAAGGCAAGGTTTTATTTTTCCTACCTCAACAAATATTTTCACATTTTCAAGGATACGGGAATTTTTGTGCAGCTACGGGAAACTGAGCAAAACTATAACAGCTGCTGCTGTGTTTCATAACCTTTCAAGAATTAGTGACAGTAGATGGGTGTCTACTTTTTTCTGAACATCAGCCAGTTATTCTGTGGTTGTTCTCTCTCGCTCTGTGACAGAGAGAACATTATTAAAAACAACAACTCGTTTTGTCCAAATACTTTTCCTGCAAATTATGGAGACCTTGGTGTGGGGAGTAAAGCACCCATTTTCTTGTTCTCTGACTGAAGTCAAGAAATCTTCCACAGAAAATTCTTCATGGAGTGGTCTTCCTGTGTCAAAAATGTTGAAACTGGCAAGGAATGTAGGCAGAATTTTTCACATGGCTTGCTTCAGCGAAGGCAAATGTTCAGGCTAGTTCAAGGGGAAAATATCTCAGAGAATAGTGCCACAGGCATCATTAAGTTCCTTTTCTGCTGCCTGAGCTTTGTCCAGGCTATTCCCAGTAGCTATTAATCTGTAGTACCTATTGTGAAGCTTTATTGTCAATGACAGAATCAAATGGATTAGATGCAACAATGTATTGAAAATGAAGGTCAGGGTTCTTTAAATAAAGAAATAAAGTAATGGCAACTCTTAATTAAACACCCTTGTTCTCAGGTTATTGTTTAGTTGATATAAATATTTGAGTATTTCGACTATGTATTTAAGTCTTCTTTGAATAAAATGGAAAATTCGAATTTCATTGTCACACACTGAACTGTTGAACTATTTGCATTTTCACCATCCCTCATATGTCAATCAAGGATAATCATCAACATCTCTGATGAAGCAGGCAATAGTCTACATTGGCTGATGCCATAATGAATTTGTCTTTAAGACTGAGGTTAGCAGCTTGTGGCCCTTATACAATCAGCCTCGGTTATGGTGATGAACAAGGAACATAAATTATCCTGCTAAATTTCTCGAGCCTTACTACTTTTGAAGTAAAACTTTGAATAGACTTAATTGTCATGGTTCAATATTAACACAATGAGAGTCTGTTGCTCCCATACCAAGGGACATAGTAGCTTTGACATAGGTTCTTTTCTCACACACCGTACCTATGTCTGCCCACCTGAAAATAAAACTCCATACAGATTGCAAATGGGTATGCCTGATAAAAGCTGTAAGCTGAGGTAGGGAAAATTAACTTTCTTGGACAACAACAATGGCTGTCATGTACTCAGCATAGGCAGGAATGAGCAGAAGCCTATTCTGCTGTCGACCTTCACTGGTGCAAGTGACATTTCTTTTGCCCTCATGTCTCTCATGCATCTGGCCATGATACAGCTGGTGTTTATTATGTCCTCTCATGTGCCCTGTATCTGATCCACGTTCTCTTCTGCCAAGATTGAAAAGGCCCAGCTTGTGTCAGTACAGCGCTCTAAAGATCCATCTGTCCTTCCATTTTGAAATGGGCTTGAATGCAGCTCCTTGGTAGCTAAAGACCAGTTAATCTATTGTGTTTTTTTCTCCTTCCTGTAGGCCAGCCTAAAAATTTGGCATGAAAGATTCTGACATAAAACAGTGTTAACCTGATGCCTGCCCCCACCCTCTGAAGAAACCCCTCTAGGCCCTCATTTTCTCTATCCTGGAGAGATGGAGAGAAGTGATTCAAATCTTCTGAAGACCTTTGTCATGCATTTCCTCCAGATGGTACCCCATGCCATCAGCACTGGGGGGAAAAGTAAAAAAAGTAAAAGGTTTTTTTTTTCCAGGGCAAATGCAGAATTAGCCTCCTAACCAGCTTCTGGAAACAGAAGGTAACTAGATCACATTGCTGACCTCCAAAGCAGAAGGTCTATTTCCAGACCTGCCCTCTGCTTGTTGGCTGAAATGTAATAAAAGCATGTTGCCTCGGGAGCCAATTCTCCCAATAATAATAAAAAAGAGCCATTGAGCAGAGTAATAGCAAAGCTAATCAGGAGAACTGCATGGCGAGGGGAAAATGAAGATTTCAAAGGATTTCTGAGAACGATGCCCCGGCCAATACAAAAAGAAGGTTTGAAGAGTATCAGAGGGCAATGAGTATAATTGAATGTGTTCCTGGCAGAGGGCACATCAGGCATTCTCCTCAGAGGCAATTATAGAAGATGTCATCTCTCATATGAATCATAGCTTACCGCCTCATTTGTAAACCATTTTGCTTCCTTTTCCTGCCTTTCCCACACATCCCCTTCCTCTGGCGACAGAAGCCCCTGTTTGTCAAGGCAACAAAACCATCTAGCATGTACATCCTGCCAACTGAAGGCCAGGAGACCAGAGGATTTCCATCCTCCTGTACACCTCATAAACTCTGCCCCACAGGTCTGCACACCTCCATTCTGATTGCCAGGTAGGTGAGGGGCAACTCAAGAATTTTTCCAGGCTTTGGAAAAAGCAGTGTCACCTCTGAGAGGAAAATCTTCACATCACACGGAACTGCATAAGTCTCAGGGCACCTGTCACCTAGGCCTCCCAAAATGGAGGCTCTAACTCATTTGAGGAGGCAGTGCGAGGGAATAGGGTGTGGTACAGTCAAATAGCATTTCCCACTGATAAAAATTACATTTCTTACTGGA
>JAHTLZ010003542.1:4547351-4558484 GCA_023846285.1 Phrynocephalus versicolor
GAAGTGCAAAACTGCAACATATAAAGTGCTTGCTAAAAAGATATATATTAGACAAAATGAAAAATATTTATTTACTGCCTGTGTGTTAGCCTGTGGAACTCCTTGCCACAGGATGAGGTGATGGCATCTGGCCTGAACACATTTCTAGAGGAAAAGTCCAGCACAGGTTACAAGCCATGATGGGGATTTGTGTTATCACTAGGTTTTAAAGGAGGGTACCTGAAAATGCCAATGCAGGGCAGTGGCATCAAAAGACAAGTATCTGGTTGTCTCATGTGCTCCCAGAGGCATCTAGTGGGGGCACTATGAGATACAGGAAGCTGGACTAGGTGACCCTTGGCCTGATCCAGCCTGGCTCTTCTTCTGTTCTTCTTCTTCTTCTTTTTTAAAGATGAACACAGAGGATGGGGAACAAAATGCATGGGCATTTTCATGCAAGTTGAGAGGGAGGGAGGGAGGGAGAGATGAAGATGGAAGATTTTGTCCATCCCTAGTGATGACCTTAAATATTTTTCTATTGTTTGGAAAGCAGCTTTCTTTTTTGGATTACAACTCCCAGAATCCACTAACCAAGAAAAAAATAATAATTTCCCAAAGTATGGCTCATAAGATGACTCCTAGTTATTCCATGAAGTACTAAGTTCTTCCGTTCCTTACAAATAGAGTGGCAGACAGAGAGATACAGCGGTATGGACACAAGCACACCTATACAAACCATTAAAAGGCATTTTCCAAGCAACTGTTTGAAGTATACTTTTTTTATTACTATGAAGTTGCACGGAAACTGAAGGCAGAGCAATGCATATTTAGTTACTTTGTCTGCAGCAAAGCAATATATTTATATTTTGCAAGAAAGTGGGAGAGCAATGAAACAATAAGGAAAATGTGTACAGAACCCGTCACCTGGAGAAACAATGAAAGTAATAACCCTGGAGTTTAGGAAGACATTTGACTGCCGTTGGTGAGCGTCAAGGAGGAGGGGGGGGGAAATCAATATTTATTTCCGTGAGAGTGCTGCTGACGGCATGTGGTACTGATGTTTTCAACAGGATGGAAAAGCTTTTCACAGCAAGACTTACACTTTCCCCCACTCTTGGAGGTGATCTGGGCGTTTGTTGACTATTACCTGGTAACACCTCTTGTGCTTGCATGTGATATATAGATATGGACTCACAAACACACACATGGGGGTTATAGTAACTCTCCCCTGCCTCTTGTTGCTGTGTTCTGCCTATATGATTTTCCCACATTTCAGAAAGCTGAGGGAAGCAGCTGTGCTAGGAATTTCAGTTGGCCCTGGACGCCTGTGGAGCAAACCAACCAGCTGTGCTAAAATGCCAGACTCTTGTCTTCTCTGACCCCTGAGAACAGAAGAGATGGCTTTTTTCCCTGCAAAGGGGCCAGGTCACTGGCCAACCGTGGTGTCACCTACTGCTCCCTTTAACAATCATATTTTCTCGGTGTCATTGCCAGTCACCCTTAAAAGAGCCTGTATAGGTTCCCAAGAAAGGACAGCCATTGACTTTCCCCTCATTATTCCATCCCCTCTCTCTTTTTTTAACCACTTGAGAACTCATCAGCCATAGCTAGTTCTCTGACCTAGGGCTCTGTAGAAGAAGCTGGGTTTCATTTCTAAATGAGCTGCCGAATTGACACATTCCTTGTGTCAAAAAATGAACTTCGATTGGTGCCTCTTTGCCCCTTCCTTTCGGTGGGCCTGTGACCTTCGTATGTCTGTCTGGTTCCTCTGCCTCCTCAAGGGTCAGCTGAGGAGGAAAGAGAGAGGGAGAGGGAGCATTGGGGGGGGGATGGCCCATGTTACACTGAGAAGGAAAGTCATTGGAAACCTTTTAAGAGGACAATCAGGAATGTAAAAGGGAATCTCTTGTTGTGAACCATGGTGTTACTAAAGCTAAAGGCTCCTAGCTAGCTAGCTTGAAGTAACTTTTGGAGACACGGGCGCTTGTCGTGGATTGACACGGCACCCTGGGCAAGTGGGTAATTGATTAGTCAGCCATTTGTAGGGACTTTCCAAATGGGTATCCAAATGCTTAGCCTCGCCAGCTGAATCTGAGACTATAGCTCATGGAAGCTGCAATGCTTGCATCCAGGTTTCTCACTTCAGAATTAATCATGAGATCATCATCAATAAAGGAGGCAGCCGCGGCGGCAGTGGTGATTTGTCATTGTTGTCGTTGCCATCATTATGGTCACCTCCTCACTGGTGACACTGAAATACATCTGAGGATTAATTAAATAGGGAAGGAAGAAACACGAGGTAGTTTGTACAGCCAGTGGAGTCATCTAGTAATAGATTGTACTGCTTCAGATTCAGACAGGTGGTTTCAGTTTGGCTGATTTTTAACCAGCAGTGTCGTTTTTGCCATTGACCTGAATGTGAACAGTTTGCACAAGGAAGGCCTTGGAACAATTACCCGAAGGCCTGTCCTACCACTGAGAATACTTAATGCCAGAGTATCTCTTATGCCACATGAACCAAGTGTTTCAGAACCAAGCAAAGGCACAAAAGCTCCTGGCTGACAGCTATAGGCTCAGAAGACCTCAACTGGCTTTTTATGCAAGCATAGAGCTTTGCAAAAATTTAGGGAGGATTAAAGATATGGGAAAGGAAGGAGCAGAGGTTACCTTTTGTTTGGGGTAAACATGAAAGGGGCTCAAGGTGTTGATTAGAGATGGGCACGAAATGAATTTTTTGGTTTCATTATTCGTTATTCGTTTTGTTACATAATGAAACGAATAATGAACCTAGGGGCAAATTTAACACTAAACGAAACAAACCGAGAAAAATTGGTTCGGTTAGCTTGATTTCGTTAATGGGGGTGGAGATGTCTCCTACCTGGTGCTAGTCTGGAGGTCCTTTTGCGCTGAGCTGCACGGAGGGAGCATGCCCCTCGTCTGTGTCATTGAAGGATGTGACGGGCTCGAGCCTCAGCCCAGCCCCAGGAGGAGAGGTAAGAAGCAGGCCACGTTTAAGTGGCCCGAGCAGCACGGCTTCAAAGTCATCCCCTTGCACCTCCCTCCCGTGGCCCGTTATTGCAGGGCCGATCGGGAGGGGAGATAAGGAGGCCATGCTTAGGCGGCCAGAGCAGTGTGGCTTCAAACCCGTCGCCCCTTGCACCTTTATTGCAGGGCCGATCTGGAGGGGGGATGAGGAGGCAGTGTTTAGGTGGCCAGAGCAGCGCAGCTTCAAAGCCGCCGCCCCTTGCGCCTCCCTCCTGTGGCCCATTATCACAGGGCCGATCGGGAGGGGAGATAAGGAGGCCGCGCTTAGGAGGCCCCCAGGGGCCACGCAGTGGGCGCTGGGAAAAAAGCGGGTAAAAATGAATAACAAAACAATGAAACAATAAAATGATTTTTTTGCAAAAAATTGTGAAAAACAAAAGAAATGAACCAAAATCCTTAACAAAACAAAACAAAATGAAACAAAACACCATTTTTTTTCAATCTTGTGCCCATCTCCAATGTTGATTGTGACAGGTCTGGAATGGGCTGTCTTATTTATTAAAAGGGGCTGGGAAAACTGGTTAGTCAACCTAGCTTCTCTCTGAGGAGAAAGTGCTTTGCTCACTTGTTGAAGGCCTCTATCACACTGCACTTAAAAAGCACATTTTTTATTTTTTTAAATTCGCATCTGAAGTACTGGTCCCAACTGTGATGTGCTTCAAAAATGCATTCCTCTGCCACACCTCTTGAAGTGTGACCCACCACATTTTACTGATCCTTGCTCCTCTGGAAGTAATTTTTTGATCCGCATTTTCAGATAAATGAAATGCACATCAAAAGTAAGTGGGGACATTGTTAGTGTGCATTTCTGTTATTCTGCTCAATGTATTGATATTTTCTTAAATTTATTGGCTCTTTAAAATAAAAAGTGGATTACAGGTACAGAAAAAAAATTGCCATAGTGACAGAGAAAACAGCTTTTCAAAACAGCAATTTGATGCCCTTTCGGCCAATGGAAATGCATGAATAAAGCATCAAAAATGCTACTGTGGGGACGGAAATTACGCATCAAATCAACATGCATATTTAGTGTGCATGTGATAGAGTCCCTGTTGTTTGTTTGCTGCCCTAGGAAGTCTTGGTGGGAGGTCTGCGCTAACTCTTCACTAAGGTGGGAGCATTGGATAGATGATTTGGCCTTTACCATCGTCAGATGTGAGCTCTTGAATGGCTTGAGAAGGTTTGGCTTTTATAACCTGTTTGCAACATTTAGAAACACTTGTTTTTGACTTTCTCTTCTCTCTTTTAATACAATTCAAAACTCCTTTCAAGTGGATTTTTGGATCAAAGGCTTTGCGGTATAAAAATCAGGTCTTGCTTCCACTAGTTCTTGAAAGTTTTAGCATTTGTGTGGGTGTGGTGACAGCTATCTCGCAAGTCTGGCCTTGTGGATTTTTGGACTCCCCGCAAACACTGTGAAATGTAAGGAGACAACCATGTGTGGGAATGCTGTGTTCCAGGCTAATTCCATATCCTTTACAATGTGTGACTTCTCCCTGGGCTCATCCACGTGGGATGGACAAAAAGGGTCATGGGGCAGAGTGGCTGTAGAGGATCGCTTTGACCCAAGAACCATCACACCAACTGTTTGGAGCTTTGGCTCAGATGGTTTGCATGACTAAAACCAGGTATTGCCTTGACCAGTTACTGGGAGATTTGCAATTTTGTGGGTGTGCTGGCAGCTTTCCCTTGCAAGGTAGGCATAATGGTTCCAAGGGCCTGGCCTTGTGGACTCCCTGAAAGCACTGCCAAGTCTGGGTAGGCTGGAGTGTTGGAGGTACCAGGGCCAGGCATTTCCCCTGGTTATGATCAGGGTAGTGTGGCTGAGTAGTTTGTGAGGGAATCCCTGAATCTGGAGCACGTGAAGGGTAAATGTTTTCTCGCATACCCTTATGAAATACCATCAATATCAAAGCGATTAGTGATGTAGGTTAAAGCTTCAAAAGATGTCTTTGTGGTTTTAAATGAAAATCGAAGAAAGGCAAGAATTCTAATAGGCTCAAGGTTGTGTGAGGATCATAATGCAATGTGTCATGTTCCATTGAATTATTTTATTTGTTTGTTTGAAATAACAAAAAGGAAGTCGAGAAGCATAGTTTTATTGGAAGTCTTGGTGCTAAACTGCAACAAGTTATTATTGAGTCAGAAAAAGGGGAATGGAACAGGAGAGCATGGAAATAACACAAATGAGATATAACAGAGGAATTATTTGTACAGCACGTGGTTTCTTAATGCTCCACTTATATGGCAGCCACTTTTCTTTTGGCTTAAGTTCAGTGTGTCAGCTTTGGAACACCCCAAGTGCAATAAAAATAAAATAACAATCACATAAACTGAACTGTAATCAAGGTAGTGTTTCATGTGTGCGGGTTACCAGGCATAAAACATCTCCTTTCAGTTTTAATGAGTTATTACTGACAAAAAATGTATAGACTAAATAGTAACTAAGGTTTCAAGAACTCAGTCAAATTCCATTCTTCAAGAAACCATTGGTTTATGAAGGTGGGGTATTGTGCTTCTGTATCCATGATTCAAAATGCCAGGAAGTGACCTGATACTGATGTACAATACTGTGACCACATGGCCATCAGGGGAAAGGATGCCAAGTATTTCATATCTGTATTGGTTTTCTCTTTATTGGTTTACTTTGATGCTATGATTTTGTTTTTGGTTTATTATTGTGAATGTTCAATTTTTTTAAATTCCATGTCTTGTTTATTTTACTGTTGTTCACTATCCAGAATGGGCTAGGGCTAAATGGGCAATATAAAAATTGATTGATTAATTGTATGCATGCATGCATGAATGAATGAATCAATGAATGAATCAATGAATGAATTAAGTCAGCCTGAAGTCTGCCTGAAGTCAGCCTGAAGTCTGACAACTAGAGATGGGCATGACCAGGAAAAATGACGTTTCAAGTTGTCGTTTGTCGGAACAGGTCCATTTCGGGTCGTTTCCGTTTGTCGTGAAATTTTTCTGTTTGTCGTTTGTCGTTTCCAACGCGATTTAGCACGAAGAGCATAGGGGCGTCCCGCAATCTGGGCCAGTGCTAGGTGTTTTTGCGCCCTGGGTGGGGCGGGGGGGTGCGTGCGGGCTGCGGTGGCGGGGGGCCATGGGCGGGCGGCGACAGCGGCAGGGGCGAGTGGGCGGGTGGCGGCGCGGGTGGGCGGGCGAGTGGGCAGTTAGGATATCACTTAAGATAGAGGTTCTCCACACCTTCCCCTCCCAGTCGAACCTCCCCCTTTACCCAATAAGAAAAAAAATCCTCACAAACTGCCAGAGGGGGAAAAAAGAATAAACTGCTGTCTACTGCTATTCCCTGCAGCAGACAAAGCTGCAGGGAATCAAAGGAATTATTTTATAAATTCAATTCCCTTTCTGCCTGCCTAACTTAAATCTAAAGCCTCCAGCCTCCCTCCAAATTCAAATAGCAGCAGCAGCCAGCCACACAGCCCTCCTCCACCCTCAACCACATCCAAGAGCAGACTGCGACTTCTGGAAGGTGCCTCGGCTTTTTATGCCCTCTGGCACATCCAGAAGTGTCAGTCAAAACCTGGCCATGCCATTGGTGGAATGGTTCAAGAAAATTGCATGGTCCCATCCCATGCCCAGCCCACATGGGCAGGTCTAAAAAAATAAAAAATAAAATAAAATAAAATAAAATCAGTGCGACCTTTTACTGCTTTAAAAAACCCACTGCTGCTACTATAAAAATTCAGGCTTTTAAAATACCTAATTTTCACATGTTTCTGTTTTGCTTTGGCGGGGTTTTGGATGAGGATTTAAAAATAAATATTGCGGTCACCATTTTGGATCCCCCCCACCGCATGGCATGGAGACGACGAGGATGACCCCCCCAGCCTGGTGCAAGCAGCCCAGGACAGGAGGGGGGGAAGGCCGGGGACCCCACCCCAGAAACCACCCCTCAGGTAGGTGTCCTCAGGCAGGCATATTTTTGCCTGCTTTTTTGGCCGGGAGTTGGTGTTTTTTTTTTTTTTTACTTTTTAAAACTTTTTTTCTGTGCTGCTTGGCAATGGCATCGCGCAATCGCCGTGATGCCATTAACAACAACGAAAAACCCAACCAAATTTTTCTTTTTTGGGGGTCGGGTTCGAGCTGGAGCGGCGTAATTATCGTTACCGTCTCCGTTACGTAACGGAAATGATAACCGAAAACAGAAACAATTTCGCCGAGTCGTGCCCATGTCTACTGACAACACTAGTTTTAGCAGTCAATATGGTTTACAGCTGTAGTTCTCAACTTTAGAAGCACAGATGATCTTATTCTAAAACTCCCAGAAGCCTTCACCACTAGCTGTGCTCTTCAGGATACCTGAGGGTTGTAGTTCAAGAACATCTTGAGACCCAAGGTCGGGAACCATTGATCTACAGAATACTGTCTTGTGCTCATTACCTAAGCAAGCAAGGGGCACTAAGCAAGCAAAAATCCCAGAAGTGGATTTCTTTTTCCATCAGTTAACCTCTTCTCACCCAAACACAAAGCAATGGTCATGGCTGTTTGTTTTTTTAATGAGTGTGTTCCACATATGTTTCATCATATAAAAAAACTCTGAAAAGGTTTTCTCGTGGACGAATATTTCAGCCCTTGCAGTCTCGTTTCTTTCAAAATGAAAAAAATGGGTGGGACCAAACATTCCCCTTCAAGATAACTAAGATTGGTGTGGTCAATTTGTATTTTGAATCTGCGGGCTCTTAGAATTGTTTGTTTCTGTAGGGGGCAGTTTCGCTTTTAAAAAAAAAACATAACTTTAAAACCCTTTGCCCAACTATCTCCAAATGTGGCACAGGCAAATAATAGACTATCTGGTACACCTTCACCAGATTTGGTGCAGAAGTCATATATATTGTTTGAATTGCCCACATTTTAAAACTTGCCTTGTAGAATATTTTGCTCTGCTGCACAATACTATAGCTTCACTACCAAGCTGGTATGATACTTATGTGAGATTCAGTGGTTCAGTGGAAGTATGTATAACTGATGGCCAGTTAATTTTTTCATAAGAGTCATGGTCATAATCCACTGTGAAGAATAAGTAATGGTTCTGTTGGGTATGTGTCTCCATCTGAGTACACAGAACTCCATTGCCCATGTAGCCCTGGGAATAAAGGCGAGACAACTTCAGTTTGGAATAAATTGGGACACAATTTTATTCAAACATATTGAATTTGTCAACTAACATACCTATAACCTTAAAGGGGTCCTGAACCATAGTGCTAGCAGGTAATGGCCAGAGAATAATCACCTACCAGCCCCTAATGTATTCAGTGAGATTCACCTCTTGGCACGATGCTGCCCACCTGTTCAGCATCATGCCAACTTGGCTGAATCTGCTAGCCCATCACAGCCCTGGGTTTCGGCCTAATATTAACTTACTAACTTTATTTAACTCCTAAACTTACCAATGACATCTAACTTTATTCAAGGGCTGTCTAGCACCTTAAGGGTGACTGACTCAGGGCCTACCTGGATACCATTACCTCCAGCACTACCTGCCTACTACTATATTGTGACCGGAAGATGAAGATAACAAGTACCCAAACCACATGAAAAGAGAATGGGATGGGCAAAAAAGCATGGCTAATCAAGGTGAATTAGAGTAGCCATCAAAAATCCCCTCCAACCCGGAAGAAAACAGTTAATCTCATTCTCCTTTGATAGGTTGGGAGGGCGGGGCTGCTGAGCTTGCCGGATAGAGAAGGAGGCTTGGGAGGGAGCTACCTTATATGGGCTCCCATCCCCGGGCAGCCAAGACCCTGATTGGCACAAAGTCTTTGCACCAAAAGTCTGGGACAAGCAGGCAAATGCACCCTGCCCCTGAACTCTGTTGGGCTTAGAGCTACCCTTGCCTTGATTTTTCCATCCCTGTTTTGACAGGCCTTCCCTTGCCATTCACCCACCAGAGGAATCCCCCTCCTGCTCCTGTTGCTCAGTGCTATCCTGGTGAGACTAACCCCAGCATGGACTGGTTGCAGGGGCTGAGCCGGCATGCCTTGGTGGTAATAAAGTGAGTCAAAAGAGAAGAAGTGGAGAAGAAAGAGGAAGACAGGGTAAATAAATAATTTTTATTTTAATTTTTATTATATTCCTGTATTTTATGTTTATATTATTATATGAATTATTTGAATTTATTTGCACTGTATGAATTATTTGAGTTTATTTGCAGAGTGACCGCACTGCCAGGTGGGTGGTATAAAATCCAATAAATAAATTAGAATAAATAAAATGGTGCCATTTGTGGTACTGGCTGCTGCTGTCATTGTTGTTATTGCTGCTGCTGCTACTACTTCCTGGGCAACCATCAGCACGAATGCAGCTGCCTCTTTTACTACCTCCCCTTTCTCATGAGTGGTCCTCTCCTCCTCACCAGCTCCCAGTCATGGATATGGGATCATTGGGTGATGAGCTCGAATTGCTATGATCCATCTTTAGGGAAAATACTCTACTAAAGATATTAACTGGTTGCTGTATTATAACAACAGAAAAGTGAGACAAAGGGAGGAGGAGGAGGAGGAAGAAGAAGAAGAAGAGGAGGAGGAGGAAATAAAAGGAGAGGCTGTTCGCTCATTTTATGGACAAGTTTAAGCAGGAATAGGAAGATTGGCTTGTAAACTTCATTTTTTTTATTTATTTATGCTAGGTTACAAAATAGTTATTTATGTTGAAAATACTCATAAAACACAATACTATATACATTATGTGTTATTTTGTAAACCCATTTATTGTTATTTGCTCTTTTAGTTTATTATTGCTGTTTGCATTTGATTGTTGTAACTTGATTGGGATCTGTTTATTTATTGCTGTAGATTATCTGTCCGTTTCTTTTTCTTTTTCTTTTTCTTCTTCTTCTCCCCCCCCTCTCTTCCGGTCATCAGTCATCATGTTGGCAGGGACTGCTATACTTGTCGTGTCGGGCTGTGGTCGGTACACTAGGAATTGGGGGGTTAGTCAGTTAAGAAGAACTCGGACCAGGCATCTTGCGCCTGTTCCCCGTTCTGACCCCTCAATTCACTGCCACGTGACTCGGAGCCACTTCACCAGTGCCTCCGACCTATCTTGCCTCCTGTTGAATGCCAGGTCGGTCCATAAGAAGATCCCCATCATTTATGATGCCATCGTTGATGGAAGGGCCGACCTGGCTTGCATCACCGAGACCTGGGTGGGAGCAGAGGGGGGAGCTTCGCTCGCCCAGCTGTGCCCCCCTGGGTTTCTGGTTCAGTGCGTGGGCAGGTCAGAGGGTTGTAAGGGGGGCGGGGCGGCCATTGTATACAGAGATACTATTCAAGTCAGCAGGGCCTCAATGTTGGTGACACCAGGGTTGGAATGTATTCATCTATTGGTTGGGCAGCGGGACAGATTTGGCATTGTGCTTGGTTACCGCGCTCCCCACAACCCAGCACAATCCCTACCAGAGCTCACCGAGTTCATCATGGCTGTACTCTTGAGATCCCCCCACCTATTGGTGGTGGGAGACCTCAATGTGCATGCCGGTGATGGCCTGTCTGGTGCAGCTCTGGAATTCATGCAGTCCATGGCCTCCATGAACCTGACCCAGCATGTTTTATGCCCAACCCGTAGATCTGGACATACCCTGGATCTGGTATTTACCTCCACATCTGAGGATTCATGTCTGAGGGTGTGGGACATTGTGTCCACTCCTGTGTCATGGTCAGACCACCACCTGCTGTCCTTCTCTGTATCTTTCACCACCCCGCTCCGCTGGGACCCCCGGCCATTTGTTTGGGCCCACCCCCAAAGACTTCTGGATCCTGTTCAGTTCCGGGAAGTCCTCGGGTAGCCTCCTGGCAGACTGGCTGATGATCTGGTTGACACCATGGTGGATCAATGGTTTGATGAAATTTCCCGGGCTGTTGACCAGATCGCCCTAGGTGCCTCCTCCGCTGCAGAGCTCGCCCCTCGCCGTGGTGGAGCTCCGAGCGATGAAGCAAGAGAGGAAGAGATTGGAGTGCAGCTGGAGGAAGAACCGGACGGCGATTAAAAAGGCTGCAGTCATTGTCCAGTCCAGGTGCTACGTTCGAGCGATTAGGGAGGCTAAAACATCTTACTACTCCCTGAGAATTAGTGAGG
>JAHTLZ010003542.1:4558984-4570820 GCA_023846285.1 Phrynocephalus versicolor
CCATTAACAGAACCTGTTACATGGCAAACACCTCTTCCTGCTTGATTTCTTTTGAGCGGGGGGTGTGGGGGATTAAAAATCACAATAAAAATGATTTCTGTCCTATTAATAAAATTTTAAAAAATGGTCTGGCTAGTTAATGATCATCTCAGACTTTTGAGTCCCTGCCAGTTACCTCATACTGTGGGGTTGTAGTCAACCTTACATCGGCCAGAGTGGAAGATCTACTATAGAGAGAATATCTGAACATTCATTATTCAGCCTGAAAAATCTGGACATGCTGAACGTTGTATCAAGTATTGTCAACAACTACAATGAAATGGTGTATAAATGTTGGCCAAAATCAGACAATTCTGGGACAGATTTATTATTGAGTCTCCCTTTCTTTTTTAAATAAAAGTTTATAAATGCAATATTAAAAACATATTAAATAGTTATAAATCATCAAATCCCACATAGTAACTGTATCAAATGGCATTACTAGTTTCATAAATCAACATGAGTAATTAGTGGGTTATTGTAAGAGTGTAATTATTACAATTCTGAATTAAAAATAAGGCAGCTTTATTATGTTTGGTAATTTCAGGTATGGAACTTAGTTTTGATGGAATAACCCACTGCTCACTCACATCTGAAGTACCAGAACAGAGGTACTGTTCTCCCCCCGAAAAACTTGAACCACATTTCACCAAACGATAATGGTGTTACTTTCAGTGATTACTTCACACTTCTTTGAGATATACCTTGAACATGGTAAAAGATTGTGATCTTAAATAATTCCAGGGAAGGGATTTGGTCATTCTTTTCTTTGCAGTATGTGCATAATTATCAAAACTGCAGATGGCACAAAATTGGGTGGAATAGCTAATACCTTGGAAGTAGAGATGGGCATGAAATGGAAAAATGCCATTTCATTTCATTTTTTGTTTCGTTATTTTCATTTCTTTTCATTTCATTTGAAACATTTTTTTAAAAAAATATCATTTTGTTTTTCATTTTTTCATTTTTCTTTTTTTTTTTTACTCTTTGTGGCAAGTGGTGGTGGCTGAATGGCTCTGCTACCACCACTTCCCATGAAGATTTTTCTAAAAAACGTGCCACTTCTCCCCCAATGTGCCCAATTGTGTGTGTGTGTGGGGGGGAAGCATGGGTTGTTTAAAATATCTTTAAAATATAGTTGAGCCTCGGTAGCTCAAAGATATTTTAAAGGACCTGCACTTCTCATACAATGCGCTCAGTTAGGGTGGGAGGCATGGGTTATTTAAAGTGGTTTCCAATATGAATGCATTGCTTTTCAAAAGCTTTAACAAAAACTTGAATGGAACAAATGGATAATTTCCAGTTTGTTTCATTTCATTTGTTTTAAATCAGTTTGTTTTTTGTTTTATTGTGAAATGAAACAAAAAACGAAAAACAAAATAAAAAAATCATTTCCTGCCAATCTCGACTTGGAAGATAGGAACAAAATACAAAATGATCTTTATAGCCTTAAACACTGGACTGAAAACAACAAAATGAAATTTAACAGGAATAAATGCAAAGTTCTTCACCTGGAGATGGGGGACTAATGCACAGATAGAAGATTGAGGACATTTGGCTTAGTAATACTACAAATAAAAACATAAGAAGATCCATGCTGGATCAGACCAAGGACCCATCTAGTCCAGTCTCCAACCCCCCGCCTACCCGCCACTGCGACTTTTGCATTAGTGCACACACACACACACACACACACACACACACACACACACACACACACCACATTGAACGCGGGGGTAGTGGCTACTAAACCAGCAAGTAGGCCGCAGGCTGTCCAAAGTTGAACAACCCTGCTGTATCTCACAGGTGCCCCGACAAATGCCTCTGGTAGCACACGAGACTAGATCTCTGTCTCCTGATACCAGTCCCCTGAATCTGGCCCTTGAAGTACACCAGTTTTAAGGCCCTTGAATACTCCAGTTTTAAGCCTCCATCATGGTTTGTAACCTATAAGGGACTTTTCCTCCAGGAATCCAATCCCCTTTTGAAGGCAACCAGGCCAGATGCCATCACCACCTCCTGTGGCAGGGAGTTCCACAGATTAACAACATGCTGGGTAAAGAAGTCTTTTCTTTTGTCTGTTCTCACTCTCCCAACCCTCAATCTGAGTGGATGTCCCCTAGTTCTGGTATTTTGTGAGAGGGAGAAGAGAGTCCCTCTGTCCACTTTACTCATTCCCTGTGTAAGTTTGAGAGTGAGAAGGATCTTGGAATGGTTGTTGATTAAGAGCTAAAGATGAACAACAGGGGGATGCATCTAAAGAAAGGCAAATGCAATTTTAGGATGCATTAATAGATGTACAGTCCCCAAATCTAAGGAGGTACGAGTTTCCTTTGATTCAGTGCTGATTAGGCCTCATCCAGGGTACTGTATCCCATTGTGGATACTGTACTCTATGAGCAAGTTCAGAAGTGGACAACCTTGATGATCAATGGACTAGAAACCAAGCACTATGAGGAGAGGTGGAAAGAATGGCACATATTTAACCTTGAGAGAAGAAGACTGAAGGAGGATCGGATAGCACTTTTCAAATAGTACTAGAGAGGCAGTCATACAAATTCTGGGCAGGATCAGTTCTATGATTGTAATTCTTTTTGCATAAAACTCCTGTTTCTGGACAAGACCCAGCATGTTTTCCTTTCTGTATAGGTTAAACTCACACATAGGAAGCATAGTAAGACAGGATGATTTATGAAAAAGACTTAAACAACTCAATTGATCCTCTTGCATTTTAAAAAAAGGTATATATAAGAAAAGTCACCGCATTTTCCAATACAGCACATTTTACAGAAACTACACAACGACATTCAGAAAAACAAACAAATGTTCTCCATGCTCTTTGGCAACCCACAGCCTCACAGCATGTGGCTTCAAAAAGAATATTTTTTGAAGGTTTCCCATTTACTGCACAAGGATGAAGTTCAGATTTATATCTCTAATAATGGCCTCCCTAATAAGGATACTGTTGGGTGGATGGATGCAATGACAGCTCTAATTCAGGAACATAAATTGTTGTGGAATGAATGCTATGAATTCAAAAGCAAACAGCTAAGCATCAAGCACAGAAAGCCTTCTTAAATTTGCCACTTCCTTTCATGTTTGATTGATTAAAATTTCAAATTCTTTCTGTGGCTTTTAGTAAGTGGTTCGTACATTTAACCACATTCTTTTACAAAATGAACAAATGTTTGCTTAGTCGCAATTTGAACCATGTATATTCTGTCTTAATCAATGGAAGGGGACACATCCCACTAAAACATAGCGGTTATTTTAAAGCAATTTTGAAACTGGGAAGCAGCTTCAATATTCTTCCATTTTTTGATAATGTTTTTAAGCTACAGATAATATAATAACATAAGATATTTTCCCAGCTGACCTCCTTTACATTTTCCCCCAAATGAGGGAAAGAAAACCCTCCCTTACTTCCAGTGAAAGGATTCTACCATGAATTTTGGTATTTTAAATCAACTTATGCCTGGGGTTTTCTTTGTGACTGATTATCTAGGATCATAATGTATCATCCAGCACATTAGCTTCAAATGCCACCAAACACACTACAATCCTTCAATCTAATTGTGGTTGGAACATTTGTTGACCAGAAATGTGACATTAATGTAAGAAAGAGCCCAACCACACCATCAAATGTTTTGGGGATTTATCTTATAAGATTGGTGAATTTGGAGTAATTTTTTCCAGCCCACCTGATGTAAAGGCTAAATCAAATCTGCCCAGCTGTTTTGGCTTGAAAACTAGTTTTTCCCTCTCTTCTGTCTAGAGCCTACTCCTTTTTTGGTTTGGGGGCAGAAAGATTTAAGAAGTTTTTTTAACCTGTGAGGATGGGGGTAGTGGCTAGAGATGGGAACGACCAGGGAAAATGACGTTTTCGAGTTGTCGTGTGTCGGAGCTGGCCCGTTTTGGCTCGCTTCCGTTTTTCGTGAAATTTTTCAAAAATTTGTCATTTTGTGTGTCGTTTTTTTGTCTGTCGTTAGTACTGGTTTGGGGGGGTAGCGGGCTCCTGGAGGCACCTCTGTGGGGTGGGTGCCTCCTCTGGCCTGCTACAAAATGGCATGCATAGCCAATTGGATATGCATACCAAGTTGAGTGGCAGAGAGGCACCTCTTTTGGGCGCTTTGTGGTCCACCAAGAAGGGAAGTGTACTTGCGTGTGTAGTGCAATGAGAGTACACAGGTTTGGCTTAGGGTTAGGGTTAGTGCAGGGGCTAGGCTTAGGGTTACGGGTAAGGTTAGGGTGAGTTCGTGGGGTGCACCTCTGGGTGCCTCTCTGACCCATTAAGGACAGTGTACTGGCGTATGGGTTAGGGTTAGGGTTAGGGTTAGGGTTCGGGCTACGGTTAGTGGGCTTTTTATGCCCGACAGGCACATCCCAGAAGTCTCGGTCAAGACCTGGTCAAGTGGCCATGCGATTGGTGGAATGGCTCCAAAAATTTGCATGGTCCGCTCCCATGGCCATTGGCCAGCCCATCATTGCGCACTGCGCGGGTGTAAAAAAATAAAAATAAAATAAAATAAAATAAAATCAATGGAGATGTTTTGTTGCAAGAAAAACCCACTGCTGCTACTGTAAAAAATTCAGGCAGTTTTAAAATAGCTATTTTCACATGTTTCTGTGGTGCTTTGGTGTGTTTTTGGACCACCCACGATTTCAAAATAAATATTGCTTGTGGTCGCCCCATTTTGGATCCCCTGCCCGCACCACGCGCATGGCATGGCGACTTGGCGAGACAACGAGGATGCGCAGCCCAGGAGAGGAGAGGGGGGGAGCCCGGGGAACCCCCCAGAAACCAATCCTCTGGTAGGTGCCCTCATCAGGCAGGCATATTTTCGCCTGCTTTTTTGGCTGGGAATCCATTCGGGTTTTTTTTATTTTTACAACTTTTTTTCTGTGCCGCGCCACTTGGCTAGTTGGCGAGATGACGAGGATGCGCATTGCGCAGCCCAGGAGAGGAGAGGGGGGAGGCTGGGGACTCCCCCCCCCAGAAACCACCCCTCTGGTAGGTGCCCTCATCAGGCAGGTATATTTTCGCCTGCTTTTTTGGCCGGGAATCCATTCGGTTTTTATTTTATTTTTAAAACTTTTTTTCTGTGCCGTGCCGCTTGGCGAGTTGGTGAGATGATGAGGATGCGCATTGCGCAGCCCAGGAGAGGAGGGGGGAGGCCGGGGATCCCCCCCAGAAACCACCCCTCTGGTAGGTGCCCTCAGGCAGGCAGGCATATTTTCGCCTGCTTTTTTGGCCGGGAATCGGGTTTTTTTTACTTTTTAAAACTTTTTTCTGTGCCGTTTGGCATTGCGCGATCGCTGCGATGCCAGGAACGACATCACGACAAATCAGACCCAATTTTTCTTTAGTCGGTTCGAGTTCGAGTTCTGGCAGAGTAATTGTTGTTACCATTTCCATTGCGTAACGGAAACGAGGAACGGAAACGGAAACGAGGATTTCGTCGAGTCGTGCCCATGTCTAGTAGTGGCTTATGTAGAGGAGGAAAGAGGAAAAGCAGCAGAAGAAGTGCCCATTGGAAGGACAGAAGTTAGGGGGTGGTTGTGGGGAATTGGGGGGGGACAACAAGGGAGAGAGAGTAGCAGGCCCAGTACTCACCTGTTTTAGCAAAGCCTCTGCACCCCTAAGCTGTCACTTATTCTTTAAAATATCTTCCGCCTCCACACCCATCCAGTTTATTCATTCATATATACATTTCCAACAACTTAAGAACTCTCAATCACTTGAGATATTGAAGTAATTGGGAGGAAGAGAAGCCTTCTTAGGGCAGTTTTTTAAATTGCACCACCAACTGGTGCTTCAAATGGAATTGTAAGTAGAAGCCTCCCTCCCCCTCCCCGACTTCAAAGCCTACTTATATCATATAGAAGTGAATGCCCAGATGCAACTTTGCCACAAGAGAAGGCAAGTTAATTTGCATTTCTTTTCCTGTGTAGTCACAAGAAATTCTTTTCTTCTTCCCTCAATTGGCTATCCTAACTCATGTTCAATAAAACAGTCAATGAGGCCATTTGAATATTATGTCCCATTATTTTCCTAATTTCTTTAAAAACCTGTGTCCATTCTTTCCTCCTTATGTCACATGGCCACCACATATGCCAATGTGTCCCTTTTCCATTATTTACACCTCCAGCACAGAGATGATATAGTTTTACTTAATATATTCACCTTTACCTGTATTAAATACCATCTCCATTCTCTGTGAAGATTCTCAGTCATCCAGGTGAGGTTATTTGGAAGTTGAATCATGGCAACTAGACTTCTTTTCTTGAGAGAGGGAAACATTTTGCTACTCATCCAAGTAGTTTCATGAGTCTAAGGAAAGTTGGTTCTAAGCTTCCAGTCAGCTAAGTTTTATACCTCCCTAGTCTGAATAGGCTCATTAGGTGGACAGTGGCCTGAATAGGTTTGATCGATGTACAATGGCCTGGGGTGTATGAAAATCACAAATATGCAACTCTTCCCAACATCCACTAAGTATGGATTGTTAGCAGTGGCCTTCCTGGTGGAGGTGTGAAGTACTTCTGATTTTTCTGGGAATCAATGAAAGCATAGTGGAAAACAGATTGTGTCTAAGGGCGTTTATACACGACCCCTAAACTCCGCAGCAAATGGCTGCAAGCTCCGGAGCTTAAAAATGTTTCCCCACCAGCTCCGGAGCTAACAGAAAATTAAGTGAGACCCCGCCCACCTAAGCGCAACCCAGCACACTTTTCTTGTACCTGCTCTTCTGTGGTGAAAATTGCTTGATGCATTGCAAGGATAGTGAGTGCGGGGCTCTCCTCGCTTCTGTTTGTTGTTTCTTTGGCTCCCCCCCCCCCTTTAAGAGCTACTTTACAGAGACAGGAATGTTGCCACGGCAAGAACGGAGGCAGAACGGAGGTGAGCCACAATCTTTTCTTCCTTTTTTTTCTCCCTCTCCTCACGCAGCCAGCAGCCAGGGTGGGGACACAGGAAGAGTGACAAGCCCCTAAGATCTCTGGTCCGAATTTAAGGGACCAGCGGATCTTAGGGGTCGTGTGAAAGCACCCTAAGTCTCCCATCCCTGTTGAGAGAGAGGTTTTTGATACACACATGAAGGGCTTCTCTTCTCTGTCTAATATGTGTACATCCTTGTCTTTGATTGAGTCCCTTCTGTCCTTCAAATAAAGGTACACTGATGAGTCTGGTCCTAAGCTGTTGTTCCCTCATGTATTGGGCCATATTTCTGCTTAGTGGCTGTTTGGTCTCTCCAATGTAGAGCTCTGCACACTCCTTACAGCATTGGACCACATATACTGTGGTCACCCAGAGCCTACTTGGTAGAGGTGCAGCTAAAAATTCTGTAAATAAATAAATACTATATTGCTCCTCGTGTTTTGGTGTCTGGCCTTTTGGGTTGATGCCTTAGTGTTGGGTTTCTGGTGCAGTGTAGTGTTTCTGGGTTTGAAGTAAGCAGGTATGTGGCATTTGAAAAAACACTATTTTAAGCTTTTCAGATATACCAGCCATGTAAAGAATGACCAGTTTCTTCTCTCAGCTCTAGGTCTCAGGCTGATCCATTGTTCTTCTGGATCAAGACACTGCCATGTTGAGGGACATCCACTCTGAATGTCCACAGATCTAAGTACTGTGTTCAGATACCTGTCTTCCTTCTTCTAGGCTTCTGTGGAGGTGGGGATGATCTCTGATCTCTGGTTTCGGGTCTTGATGACTCCTAATTTGTGTTGTAATGGGTGGTGGGATTCAAAGAGTAGGAACTAATCAGTCTGTGGAAGTTTCCTGTAAACTTCTATTCCTAGGTCATGGCTGGGTCCTATGATAAATGCACAATTCAGAAAAGCCAGCCAGTTGTCTTTGGTATCTTCCCTGGTGAACTTCATATTTTCATACCGCCCAGAGTGGCCTCACTGTCAGATGGGCAGTATAAAAATCCAGTAAATAAATAAATAAATAAATAAATAAATAAATAAATTTTGGCCCATTGCATTTATGTGATCTGTAAAGTCCTGCACTTCCTGAGTCTTAATTTTAATTAGTGGGCTAGTGTCATCCATGGGTAGGTGTTGAGTGCCTTCTTCTCCACTTTTTCCATGTATTAGTTGGCAACAGTGGGTTACACTGGGGAACCCATGGCACAACCATGCTTCTGTCTGTAGAAGTCCCCTCTGTACATGAAGTAAATGGTGTTCAGATACAGGTCCAGGAGCAGCCTTATCTGGTTTGGGTTGAGGCTGCTTCTGGTGTTGAGAGTGCTGTCTTCTGTTAATATCTTCTTTGCCGTTGTAAGGGCATTGATGTTGGAATAATATCAAATGATATCATGGTTTTTTTCCTGTGTCTCTGACTTTAGAAAAACTCCTCAATTGTCAACATGGTTGTCTGTGTGTCCAACCAATGGTGCTAGGATAGTAGTCAGATATTTTGCAATGTTTGCAATTACTGAGCAGCTTAAACTATTTTCTTTATAACAATTGCTCATCATCAGTCTCTCTCTAGCAAAGGGTTTCTGTTCCAACCAAGTAACATTATTAATATTTAATATAATGTCAGGAATATGCCTCAATTGATTTGCTACATTTTGGTGTTAGGTAACCCTAAATCTCTCTCTTTTTGAAATATATACCAATATTTTAAATTTATTCTTGGTATCTTATTCTGTTGCAGTGCCCATCCATTGCCGTTTGCCAAAAATTTGAATCCTTTTCAAAATTGTAAAGGGTAGCATCCAGATTTTTTTAAAAAAAAATTGCCAAAAATTTGAATCCTTTTCAAAATTGTAAAGGGTAGCATCCAGATTTTTTTTTAAATAAATCTGGGGTAACATTTTTTACATAAACTATGAATGAATATTTGATATTCTTTTATTTGCACCAACAACTTTTTTTCTTCAATGGATCAAAATACAGTTTAATAATACCTTGGAGGCGGTTATAGAGCAGTCCATCAGTTTATTAAAATAAAACAGGTACTATCAGTGGGCTTGTAGACCAGACAGCTTGTAGACCAAGGATACAAAATCTTGAATTTCCAGATGTTTTGAACTACTGCTCCCAAGTCTGTAGCTCAAAAGTCCTGAAGAGCCAGAGGGTTCCCATACCTGTTCTAGAAATAATCTTCAAGGGCAACATCCTTCATAGGTTGCAAAATATGTGCTTCCAAATATCAAAATAAAATGCTTTGCAGTGGCACGCTTTCTGACGAACAAGGGAACCACATCTGGGCAACATAACATTGTAGGTGTCCTGATCTGCTCTAAGGACATTGATGGGGTGAACATAACGTCCTTAATATACTTTGTCTATAAACTTTTGCCTCAAGGTTTCTTGGGTAATGAAAAGAAACCTACATCTTCTAAGTAGCCTGTGATATTTTCTAGAGGGAAATGAAAATTGGCATTACATGGATAAAACTAATCAGTGGCCATCATCAATTTGTGGTTTCCATATGAATGCATCTGATCAGTTTGTGTGTAAAAATAAAATGGAACAATCCCCTCTATATAGTGGTTCGAAGACTGCAAATGTGATTACTAGTCATAAGTCATACTTAAAGTTAAAACTTGGATAATGACTCCCGCATCATTTGGCAGTCTAATGACAACTTACTGTAGGCTGCCTCACATTTCTGCAAATTGAATTATATGCTACAAATTACAATATTACACCATTACTATTAGTAAATCCTGTAAATAATTAAATCTCTCAAGAGAAATGTAAATAATCCACTGCCTTAATATCGCTCTGTGGGACACATGGCCTGTAGCACTGCCACACTTTCACGGATCTCCCTATTGAAGCACTTTTGATCATTTTGCTGTGTGCATTTTTCTTTTTTAAAAAAATCCTCACTCTTTTGGACATCATTCCACTACAGCTATTGCTTCCTTGGATGCACACAATTTAAGGTTTCCATTTCCCCATTGTGTCAGGGACACAAACAAAGTCCATAAAAGTGCATGTTCTTTTGCACTGTCCCTTCTACTGGGGCTTTCGTAATCAATGTCTATTATCTAGCCTCCAAAAATTCACAGGAAGAACAGAAGAATTTTACATCTCTCTGTTACTTTCTGACAAGGTCCCCCATATCACTAATAAAGTGGCCAAATTTTGTACAGTTCCCAGAGCCTGCTGCAGCTAGGCCCATGGTCTACATCACCTGGAGCAACCCACAGATTCTGCTCACCCACAGCAATGGTGTGTTTGGAATATTACAAAGTACAAATACTATTTTGTCATTTTGCTCCCCCCCCCACACACACACCCATACAAACATACTACAGTGCGGCACCTGGAGCCCATGCCCTGCTTGACCCACTAACACCCAGTTGTGGCCATGGGAAACAGTTCCTTGATCACCTAGTGACTTTTCCCTCCAAGTCTTATATATTTTCAGTATAAACTCTGACACAAATTTTATATTTTAGGGAGCTATTGCTTGGTATAATGTATGTTGCAAGTTACACATTGCTTATTGTTTAATTATTTTATTCTTCTATATTATTCCATTTTTTCTGGTCTTTGATCGTAAATAAATAAATTCCAATAAATTCATTTTCAGGTTGATGTTGCAGATGACTTGGAATTTTTGCTGGGGATTGTTCTGGGAAGTTCTGTGGGAGAATGTGGACAACTTGGGCAGGACCTGAAAAATTCAACATGTGGGTCTTAAAGAACAGACTACACTCCATGGAAACTCACATCAAAATAAAAGCTGTTAGCCTCAAGGGTGCCACAAAAGAATTTATCCTTTTAATAATTATTATTATTATTGTGGCAACAAATTAATATGGAACTAAAAATGACACTAAAGAGCCTTTAGCATGTTGAGCAATGGCTATAGCTTTCCTCACAGCTGGTGACAGGTTTCTATGTTAGCATGGGAAAGAGCAGCTGCTGTGTTTGGGAAGGAAGGGGCATTTCACTTTTTTATTTAGCATTCACTGAAGCTATATTTCTATCTCTCAGTTTGTCACTTTCTGAAACCTTAAAGTCTCCACCTGTCATGGTACAGACAGTGAAGAGTAAGGTGAAAGTTGTCATTTTCCAAACCTCTCAATTCATGAAGAAGACTAGCTTCTGGTGGAATGCTTCTGAGCCTGAAATGTATTCCCTGTGGTGGGACACTGCAAAAATTTGAGATCAAAGCAGCAAAGCCAATCAAGGTGTGATGCTTACATCCTGCCTCATTGTGCTTAAAGCACTCCCTAGGCTAAACATAGCCTATACAATCTGGGTACTCAATTTGGAAAGATCGAAGGCTGAATCAACCTTGAGCCAGCTGCCTGAGCCCATGGGGATCGGACTCAGGATGTGATCAGTCTTACGTCCAATACTGCAGTTAAGCCACTGTGTCACAGAGCTCAGTCACTATATGTTGGATACATTTATGAGTGGCACTTTATAGAACACAGGATCTAATATCTTAAAAACAGATGTAGATGATGACATCAGTTCCTAGTGCTTTATGAGCAGATGTGTTCCCCTTAGAGATTCAAGTAGAACTGGCTAGAAGTTGTTCAGGTGTTTTGTTTTGTTTTGTTTGTTTGCTTGCTTGTTTTGCAATGGCAAAAGTGCTATGTTGCTGTTGCTGTTACTCCTGCTGCTGCTGCTCCTTTTGTTGTTGCCATGGCTTTTTGTTATTAAGGGACACTTCTTGGCTTTTCATACAAATTCTTGCAAGTGATTTTGGACGACGCAGGGGAATGGCTTGGATGAGGCCACTTCTCTGGCTTTCTCATTCAAGGAATACCCAGGTCCCATTTTTGTGTGTAACACAACATTTTTGTATATCTATGCACAC
>JAHTLZ010003542.1:4580303-4594731 GCA_023846285.1 Phrynocephalus versicolor
AAATTCATAAGTACAGCAGCAGTTTCCCATTGGAATGCATTAAAGTCAATTAATCCTTTCAGTGGGAATGGTTTTCAAGGCATTCCTATGTGAAGGCTGACCATGCACACACATCCCTTGCACCCTCTTGATCTGGCATGGGCAAGTGCAAGGGAGGCATGTGTATGCTTGCAAAGAGCCCAGGCAAGCGGCGGTGGCAGATCCACCACTGCTACTTCCCCGGGCTTCTGGAAGCGGGGCAATGTGTATCCTGCACACTGTAATTTAAAAACCTGTAAGTCACCCAGAGACTACTTGAAATGGTATGGGGCAGTATATAAGCAGAACACTTTGCTTTAAAAAGGCGCACTTTCCCCCCAACCCACCCGGGGCCCAACTCAACTCTCCTCCCCCTCCAGCCTCCTCCTCCTCCTCCTCCTCCTGTTTTTTTAAAAGGCACACTTCGCTGGTACTCCTGAGCCGAGCGAGGGGGTGTGTTGTGACGGTGGTGGAAGGACCAAAGTCCCGGTGGGTGAGTGGAGGGGGAATTGCCCCCAACACACTACGGCATGTCAGGAGGCTGCCAGGGACCTGGCCGGTGACTTCTGAGGGCACCGTGGGTGGCAGGTTGCCCCCAGTCAACGTGTTGTGCAGGCCTGTAATACAGGAAGCTGTCTTGCATTGAGTCAGAGTCAGGCCACCTATCCCAATATTGTTAGTTCTGATAAGCATGTACAGTGGTGCCTCTAGTTATGAATTTAATCCACCCAGAATGCATGCTCTTAAGTCAGACAACTCTTAAGTAGAGGTACTGTATATAAAAAAGAAATAAATAAATAAACAGTTGAAAAATTAAAACAAATTGTAAGTAGAGCAGGCCGCATCTAAAATTTGTAAGGCGGCAGTTAAAACGCCAATGCTTTTCTGCTCTTAAGTTGAATTGCTCTTAAGCAGAGATGCTCTTAAGTAGAGGTGCCATTATAGCTCTTTAGGATTTAGGGATGGATACTCTCCCAGCTCTACCTGAAGGCCCCTGGTATTCCTGGATGCTTTCTCATCAAAATGCTAACAACCAGGTCCAGCATTGCTTGGCTTCAAAAAACAGACAATGACTCTCTATAAGGTAGTATCCTGGTAAATGGCTCCATATTCTGTGCTAGGGAGTTCTAGGTGTCCCCACCCACCCTGAATCACAGCAGAAAATTATAAATATCTCACCAAACTACTAGTCCCATAATTATGTGTAATAGAAACAAATGAAGTTGTTACATGGTTACTATGCGTTATTGATGTCATCTTTTTCAGCTGGGAAGGGGGAGGTACACTTACAAGATTTCCTTCTCCCTCTGGTACAAAAAAAAAATAGCATAACCTTGGGGTTCATATTCTCAGACTTGGAGGAGGAGGAGGAGGAGGAGGAAGAGGAAGAGGAGGACTTGAGTTCCATTCTCTGCTCCCTATGAGGTAACTAAAAATAGGGATAAAAGCAAATCACAGCTTCTCCATGATCTTTATGTTTTTTAAAAATTTGCTTGCTTGTACAACGTCCCAGAAGACCCATGGAAAGGCAAACATAAAATAGAAGCAGAAACTAAAATATATATAATTATGTTACAAACCACCCAGACTGCTTTATTATTACGGGATGCAATACATGTTGAAACAATGGCAATAAATGGATAAAATGTACATGGGGATGAGATAGCAGGTATCTTGGATGAAGGGACTCACCAGAAAGAATGGGAATAATCAGATCAGGCTAAGAATCTCTCCTAAAACCAGTTGGGTAGTAATATAATTAACAAGGGAGGGTTGCTGCCAGTCAGTGTTGACAGGATTGGTCTTCACATAGAAGTGTTCTGACACAGTATACGGTACCTTCCTAGGAAATATGGGGATTGTTATTGGGAATGACAATGGAACTCTCTGTTGACATCAGCCCTTCTGTCTTCCTTGGCAAGGGTTGTGTGGACTGGTTGCCCTAGACGGCATAGCCAATGATGACGGGTGATGGCAGTCACATCCCAATCGCACCTAGTGAAGTGGTATAGACTGCCTGACCTTGTCTCTGGGTATGAGTGGCGACCTCACAGAAGACAGGGTAAGAGAACGGAGGACTTTCCCCACAACAATATATATATCTTGTTATCAAAGAGGTTTCCATTTTGGTCTGGAATGGGCAGGTAAGGTCCATTTGCCTACAAGGGGCCTGGCCCAGGGGATTTTATTTATTCATGTTGGAGACATATGTGTTCCTTTTTGGATTTGGAAGTAGAAATCCTTGCAACATCTTGAACTGACGTTCTTATTCCATTTGGGGAGATGCTGTATACTTCTCATTACTCCTTCCCCTTACAACCATAGAGTCATGGGGTACAGTGGTCCCCCACCCTTTCGCGGTTCATATACTGCGGTCCCACTACATCACGGGACCACTTACCCCAGGATTGGGGCTGCCCCAAAGAGGTTTGTGAGGGCCTTCCCAGGCCTTCTGGAGGCCCCCAAACGGCTTGCCTGTGAACCAGAAGTCACTTCTGGGTCACAGAAAATCATTTCTGAGGCCTTCAAGCCCCCAGTTAGCCCCTCCAGGCCCGACCCAACCTGCATCTGCATATTGTGGATTTTCAATTGTTGCAGTGAGGTTGTTCCCTAACCCCCGCGATAGGTGGGGAGTCACTGTAGTTGCAATATGACACAAGGAGCAGCATCACAAAATGAAGGAGAGATGGAGAGAATTCCCAGAACACATGGTGTGCACTCAAAAACAAGCACACAGAATTGCAATGCTCAACAAGAAAGCTCCGAATTACCAAGCCTGTACCCGGTAGAGCTGAGGGAAGTTTGTCCCTCACTAATCTTTGCTTAACTTCAGGCATTTCTGCTTCGTAAAATGAGGTGTTTCACATAAGCCAAACAGTGTGATTTCTGCATATCCAAATAATTGTTTTGTTGGCAATTTAATCTGTCAGAGGTAGAAATCCCACAGCGGCAAATATATTATAAATGGGAATTGTGTGACATTTTTATCACGGCTTCTATAAAACATTTTATCATAATATGCTCCAGGTATTATACGAATTAAATATGCATTCATCTCAGATGCCCATTGTGTATTCGTAATTGCTCTACTTTGTGTATTTAAAAGTAACCTTTTCCTCATAAATATGATGCAAATATATTATCTCAAGCACAACAGATATTATAAACCTGAAGAATAGACTTCTCAGAGTGTTTCTCTCCCACCCATTTTGTGAAACATATTTCTTGCTGAAGGTTGAAAAATGACCAGTTTTGAAACAAACATGATTGCCCTCACAGGTACGTCTCAGGGGAACCCATGAAAGGGCCTTCTCGACTGCTGCACCCAGACTCTGGAACTCCATCCCATTAGAGGCCAGGACTGCCTTGTTTCTGTTGTCCTTCCGGAAAGAGGCAAAGACCTTTCTCTTCAGGCAAGCTTTCCCTGAATAATGGACTACCATGTGTATTTTATATGAATCTATGGGTTCATAGTGGTACTATGAAATGAGAGAGGAGTTTGTTTGATTCCTTCTTTATACACAACATTGTTACCCAGATTCATGCATTTCTCAGTGGGGTTGATGAAAATACCTGGAAGCTTTTTTTAAAGAAGCGTGTGTGTGTGTGTGGGGGGGGAACAAAACTGACTGAGTCCCCCTCCTTGCCCACAGTGTGGCTGGCTGGCTTAATGGTGGCTGCTGGTCTCCCCATGTTTTCTACCAAAAGGGGCCTGACTCTAGTATGTCTGTGATGATGAATTAGGGTTGCCATCTCTCCCTGCCTCAGCAAGCCCCTCATTTTCTTTTTATAATTTGAGTTTATTGGCAAAAATTAAGTTAAATCAGGAATAGCAGTTGCTTACCAAAATATTCTTTAAAAACCGAGTTTCAATACATATGTTTCCTGGTAGCTTCTCGGCAACTAAGCAACAACCATTCTCCGCTAGTAGAGATGGGCACGACTTAGCGGTATTTTCGTTTTCGTTTTCGTTTTTCGTTTTCGTTACGGAAACGAAACGAAAACGAAAATCGGCACCAACCTGGACCGAAAATGGAAACAAAACGACTAATTTCGAGCCAATTTTCATTTTTTGTTACTGGAAAAGCACTCAATTGAGCTAAATGGGGAGAAACGAAAAATTTTTCATTTTCATTTTCATTTTTTCGTTTTCGTTACGTAACGAAACAAAAACGAAAAATTTTGAAATTAGCCCACGAAAACGGAAACGAAACGACTCAGACCCTAGCCGAAAACGAAAACGAAAACGAAACTTTTTTTCTGAGTCGTGCCCATCTCTATCCGCTAGATATTTTTTCTCCAATGTTAGACAATCCATTTTCCGAGAAGAAATTACTTAAGCAATTGTGGCCACTTAGGGGACCCTTTGTTTCTGGCTCCTTTCCAGACTGAGTTTTGAAGGTCAGTGGCCTGATAACAGAAGGGTTGTGGTCAAGCCACACACAGCATTGCGCTTTCAGTCCTGTATAATATTCCCCAGGGATGAGGGCTCAAGTTGTGGTCCTTGCAGTCAAGCTGGGCTTAAGTTGCACCCATGACTCTACTCAGACCTGACTCAGGGTTTTGGTCCCCCCCCCCCAAACTCTCAGACTTGACTCATGACCTGGAGTCCACCCAGACTCAGATTTGGAACTGGGATCCAAAGACATCCCTGATATGCTCTGCCCTAAGGTTTTTCTTGGCATCACAACATAACAACAGGCATTGTTGTGTTTATTATTTTTATTTATTTATTTTTAGAGTATTTTTACCCTGTCTTTCTCCTTGGAAAAGGACCCAAGGCGGCTTTCAGTAATGAGGAAATATACAGTCCAGTACAATTAAGACTTGTTCAAGTATTTGAGAACAAGGAATTGAGGGACATCTTACAGCGTAAATAGACAGCATTACATTAAAGCTACAAGGTTATAAGTAGTTATAAACACAAAGTCTATGTGAACCTATAGATTCATATGAAATACCCATGGTAGTCCATAGAATCATAGAATCATAGAATCATAGAGTTGGAAAAGACCTCAAAGGCCATCTAGTCCAACTCCCTGCCATGCAGGAACCCCCATCACAGTAACAACACCCCCCCACACACACACACAGATGGCCATCCAGCCTCTGCTTCATCATTCAGGGAAAGCCAATAGGTCTATTAAAATAGTTTATCATTTTTGTTTCATACAACATATTGGAGGTTCAGAATTTTATGTAAAGTGAATAATAAATGCAGGTTGGCCCTAATATTAGGTATATTGAGGCAACTTTGAGAAGCAGATTCACAGGGTGACCTCCTGCTAGCTGTCCTTACTGTAACCCTCATTAACTTCAGAAATAAAGAAGAGAGTGGTGTGTTTGACACAACACTTCATAGCTTCCAACTTTACCAGCTGCCCTCAGGTCTGGTGAAGGATACAACCCAATTCCCCATATTGAAGATTCAACTGACAGGTCTGTCAACCTTTGTAAACCGAGTGAAGGAATCAATCTTGTTTTGTCTAAGGTAGAATATTTTTGTGGGACAGCCTTATTTCATGTTGAATCATTTGAACAATAGTGTTCCTGTCATAGAAGACTTAGTCAGAGTGCCAGTTAATTTGGAGCTAACTACAGACTGGATTTATTTCATATTGGATATACTGGATACATGCAGAAGCCGGTGGGATCAAGATAATTTTTCTCCCTTCTACTTTGTGTATGTGGAAAACTGTAATTTATTTGGTATTTTTGAGCATGATAGAGCATCTGCATCTAACATTTTAATAACGCTAAGTCTCAGCTGTGAATATTGCAAGCATGCCAATTTGAAAAGGCCAAATTCATCTGTGGTATTATGAAATGATTTGAAATGCTTATTTTCATCAATTAATTGTGCAAATGTTACTATGCTGGACATAGCCCATTACTTCTCAGTTTTAATATTTGTGTCTTCTCATAGCGTAACATCTGTGTGATTGCGAGACTTTTCATATATAATAGCTACCTGGCAGGTACCGTGTTTCCCCGAAAATAAGACCTACCCAAAAAATAAGCCCTAGCAGGATTTCTATACATTTCTTAAATATAAGCCCTACCCCGATAATAAGGCTGATACTTCACGTCCATCTCATTGCTGTTTGTAGTCCCACTGGGGACCGGTACGAAGTAATCTAACCGCACGTCCATTGTGGGACGAAGGGAGTTCATCCCGACCACGCCCCTGAACTGCAATTTAAGTGGGGTGAGAGATTCCCTTCCCTGGCCTCAGGAATCTCTTCATCTCGCTTCTCGTTCCGATACGAGAGCCCGTGAGGTCAGTCTCCTCCCACAATGTGCCGTTCTCCATCTAGTGGCAGGAGTGCGAAGTGCCATTCACCAGTACATTCCCTATGGAGTAAGCAACGCGGTGCAGAGAGATTAAAAGACAAATGCCTCAAACTCAGCTCTGTAACGCATTGAAGGCAAGGCTTCGGAGAATCAAAACATCAGAAAAAGGAAGGTCGGACGGTAGTTTAGCTTGAACTGAACTAAAATTCTCCTCAGTGTGCATCATATTATGGTACCTCCCTACCATTAAAAAAGGGATAGAAGACCTAATAAATCATTGAAATCAAGACATTAAAGAGCTTTTGTGCAAAGCTCTGGGCCTGGTTGCTTAAACCTATTATATACATTGTAAGAACATAAGAACATAAGAACAGCCTTGCTGGAACAGGCCACAGCCTATTCAGTTTAGCATTCTGTCTCACAAAGCGGTTATTTATTTATTTATTTATTTATTATTAAACTTGTATCCCGCCCATCTTCCCAGCGGGAACTCTGGGCGGCTAACACAGCTGAGCAAGTCAGCAAATACAAGAATACAATAAAATACGACAAGACAAATAAATCAACATATCAATATAAATAAGTTAAAAAGAGAAAAAGAAAACAAAAAACAGCAGCAGGGGAGCATCCTTTAGTTCCAAACCACACTGCTACTCTATCAAGTCCTGACATAATAAACAATGGTCTATGGTCGATGGCGGCACACACACACAAAAAGGGGGGGGGCTAAGCTAGGTCACCAAAGGCCATTTGCTTTAGGGTATTCCCAAGCAGATGTCTTCACCTGCTTAGGATTCCCTGAAAATGGCACTGAGAGATATCCTGCCTATCTCTCCAACCAGGAGGTTGTCCTTAATGATAGCTATGGATACCCTTGTTCTCCACGAACTTCTCCAATCCTTTCTTAAAGCTGTCAAGGCTGACACCTGTCACCACTTCTTTTGGCAGGGAGTCCCACAGACCAGTGGTCCTCTGGGTGGAAAAATACTTTCTCTTATTTGTTTGAGATCTAGCATCCAAAAGTTTCATGGAATGCCCCCTAGTTCTAGTCTTGTGCGATATAGAAAACAGTACTTTGAACTTTCGTACTTTGGGAAACAACAGAGGGGTACATGTAACATAATTTGTGAGGCCAGATATGCCCACCATGGCACCCCTTAATATTCCTACTTTGAGCAGAGGATTGGACTCTTATGGCCTTGTAGGCTCCAGTCAAGGGATTGATTAGGGTATGTAGTACTTTCTCTTGGACTTCTCCTCCACCACAGAGGCTGACAGACCACTGGGCTGTCAGCCTCCGTGGTGGAGGAGGGTGGCGAGGAGGGGGGAGGGGGCTCCGATCCAGCATCTGCACATGGAAACCAGATCGGAGCACCCTTCCTTCCCTCCTTCACCACGGAGGCTGACAGCCCACCGGGTTGTCAGCCTCCGAGTCCATGGTGGAGGAGGGCGGCAAGGGGGGAGGGGCGGGGGCTCTGATCCGGCCTCTGCGCGCAGAGACTGGATCAGAGCTCCCTTCCTTCCCTCCTCCACCATGGAGGCTGACAGCCCACCCAGCTGTCAGCCTCCGTGGTGGAGGAGGATGGCGAGGGGTGCTGCTATCCGGCCTCCGTGTGCAGAGACCGGATGGCAGCCCCTTCTTGACTCCGCCCCCGAAGCCGGAAGCTGGAAGACTGGACCAGGAAGGCCAGCAGCAGCACCGGCAGGCTGGCAGGTAGGAGGAAGTATCGGGCAGCCAGGCCAGTAACGGAAACGAACAGAACCAATAAAAGTTTCTTGGTTCTGTTCAGTTCGAGCCTGGCCCGTAATGGAAAATTCTTCGTTTCGTGCCCATCTCTAGTACTGAATGCTGATCTGACGACATATTGGAAGATGGATGGTAACAGAGGGTCTAAGCTAGTAATTATTTAACATGCCTTTAGAAATGGCAAGGAGAGCTTTTGGATTTTTTTAGCTTTTTGAATTCGTATTAGTATGTAGATTTGGTGCTATGGGTTCTGTAGTCCTTGGGGGAATTACTTATTGAGATTTGTTGTGGCAGAGGAACATCACCTAGTGAACAGCTGGAACCTGGTTTTGGGTCCTGGGATGCCCTTCCAGCTCCTTCCGGCTTCGTGATTCTATGATTCTATCAACAGTTGGAAGTGTATAAGCAATGGCTGCTGAAATCACAAAAGCCACAGGGATGGGTGGGGTGGGCAGGTTAAACTTTCTAGATGTTTAGGGATGTGCACCTTTTCCTCACTTCTTTAAAAATGCAGACCTCAGCTATTCATGGTGTAAGGCTGTATTTGAAAGTCATTAGAAGAAGAAGAAAATGATTCACTCGAACAGAATAATTCCAATTTGGGGCCAAGCCACATGTCCCAAGCATTTCTTCCTACATGTTGGTTTTCTTTGGCCCTACAGCCCACCTCATCACTCCGTAAACTGTTGCCTGGCTACATTATTGTGAAAACTTCATGGGGAAATGCATTTTAAGACACTGACGTAATTGTGAGTTGAACGAATATTGAAGTTTCTCAGCGATACTTCTAAACTAATGTGCAGACATAAAGATTTGACAACTTGTAATATCTCGTCCTTCAGACAACAGTTCTGGGAAATAATGGTGTAGTAAAAGCATGCCATCAAGGTAAAGTCACTTTGACAAATTCACTGTTGATGTAATTCCATTAAAGCTCAGTAGAGGCAAACTGTGCATGAGTTTGCCCCATTAGTTCTTAAAAAGTGCATTAAGGACAACATTAGGCTGCTAAATTACTTGTGCATCTTGGCATGCATAAATCTGTAGAGATGTACACCCCGATCAAGAGGGTAATTAGACAAGGAGGGATATCGTGAGTGATAGCTCAATATTTATCCTTGAGGAAAGGAAAATGTATCTAACATGGGTTAAAACTTGTTCAAGGAGTAATTGCATTACCGTTAAAAGAGTTACAGAGGGGTTCAGTGTAATCCTCCGTGTTCGTTGTGTAAATAACATAATCATTAATACAGTCAAGCCTCTCTATTCTTAATGAACTGATCAGGTTCCATTCCACTCATAAGCTTCATAATGATGAGGATCATTATATATTGTCAAAAGAGTCAGCACACAGCATTCATAATCCCAATACTTAACTGAAGTAACGATGTTAAAAGGCGGATAAATTAAGCAGCTTTAGAGGACTCATTAAGAATGTCAAGCTGAGCCACTGTATATTTTGCCATATTTAATGGATTGGTTAACTCAAAGCAATTTACAATAGACCTGAGCCTGTAAATAGAATAGAAAAACTCACTCGTGGGCCTGAAAACATTGCTAACAAAAGGTGACACAGCAAGAACAGAAGGTGGTTGGGCGTCTACTTGCCATTTTCTTCCCTCTGAAAGAGAGGAATCCTCTTAAAAGTATAGTCCTATTTGTAAGCAAGTCAGTTTATAAGCAGTCACTTAAAACAGACAGAGCAAAAAGGCATGATTGCTGGGATTCACACGTTTCATGAGCTGAATCCTTCACTCTTGCTATTCATGCAAGCAGGGCCGGCGCGTCCATTACGGTGAACTAGGCAGTTGCCTAGGGTGCCAAAATGGACAGAGGGTGCTGGCCACCCTGTTGACCCCCCCGCCACCCCCTGCCACTGGCCACCGCCGCCTGCCTGCCACCCCGCTGTCCCACCGCTGCCCACTGCCGCTGCCCGCTGCTGCTGCCCGTATGCCCCCCTGCCCCCCGCCGCTGCCCACCACCCTGCTGCTTCTGCCGCCGCCTTTCCAAGGAGAAATGTGGATTAACAAATTCTCATAAATTTTAAAATAATAAACAAAAATATTGATTGCCCCACACCGCACCCCTGCAGCTGTAGCATTCATTCATTTTAGGATGCACACCCTTGTCACATAAATTTTGATGGTCTACTCAGAATGGTTTGTGGCATTTGGGCATCCATATCACTTCCTCAAACAATAGACACCTTTAGAAACCATGATCTAATTGGAATGGGCAGAGCATCTCACCTTTTTCTCATGTTCCCTACATCATGTGTTTGCTGAGTTCTGATGGGCCAAGGTTAACATGCTTAACAATTCCATACAGCTATGTGCAAATGTCCTCTCCAAATGCTCTGTCCTGCTTTGGGGCAGGAAAACTTTGAAGGGACCTTTCTGGGCATTTTCCCAGAGAAAAAAGAAGTC
The DNA here is from genome assembly GCA_023846285.1 of Phrynocephalus versicolor. Classification (NCBI taxonomy): domain Eukaryota; kingdom Metazoa; phylum Chordata; class Lepidosauria; order Squamata; family Agamidae; genus Phrynocephalus; species Phrynocephalus versicolor. Next base: position 4,590,789 of record JAHTLZ010003542.1, read on the forward strand.
AGTAGAAGACAGTAGAAGACAGTAGGAGTGGGGCTCAAGATGGACAGTGGTAGGAATGCCTGTTCTTTTTTTTTCTGATGATTTTCCTTCTTATGATGCTTCCCTCAACAACCGTGTAAGCAGCTTGGCTACTGTTCTGGATCTTCCAAAATATTCCTGGCCCAGATCTTGTATCAATTGAGGGAAGTGCAATCACAAAAGTAGTGGACAATATATGAAGAACAGAGAGGTGTATTAACACACTTGATTAAAACAGTGGTTAAAAGTTTTAAACAATTGCAGACAGCTGCTAATTTGCTTCCTCGAATCCAAAACATGTGATTTCGCAAACATGCCACCTCATCTACATATTTTAAGTGCTTAAATCTTAATCTTTAGTCTTAACCCTTTGGTTTGTCTCCATGCACCTGTAGTAATAGCCACAGCAATGAAAGTTCATCCAAGAAGGAAAGGATTAAATAAAATTTCCTGCAACAAAGAAGGATATAGAAAGCATAGCAATACAAGGAGAGGCAACCATACAAAGTTAAATTTCTCAATGCCAAATGCAAGAAGAACGGCACTATTGTGGGATATGCCTCATTATTCGTAATTTTGAAGGCGTCTTTTTCTGGCAAGTGAAAGGAAAATGAGTGCTGAACCCTGGAAGCCTTAGCCAGTGGTAAAAGGGGTGCATTTTTGTTATTATATGTGAGGTGAACCAGGTCAAGAACGAATCCTCCACAAGAGAGATTTCTGTTGTCATGGCTAAAAGCTTGCTTGTGGGGTGTCTGTTCCACCCTGCCTTAGCCCACTTTTGACGTAGATGCCATTTCCTGATCCTGGATTATTTTTCAAAGACTCTTATGGTCTTGAAAGCACTGTATAAATTGCTACGATGTCATCTACCATTTTATAGCCATATTTGTGAGATTTGTCAGCAGTAAGAGAGAGTAATTTGGATCCAAAAGCTACTGGATGTTTAAAGAAAGGAAGGGAAAAAGAAACCTAGGTCATATTCTTTTTATCACTCCCTCTTTTTCATAACGTGTTTTGTTCTGGAGTCAAATAGAAATAACAGGGAGATCATTGAGAAGAATTTTTGCCTGCCTTAAACTACTGAAATGAGGGAGGATTATATGTAAACTCATTCCAGGGTTTGAGTTTAAAAAAACAATTAATGCATACCAGTGAACAGAGAGAATTGGGCAATCCCTGCCTCACTGCACCACAACTCTCACGTGTGAAGAGTTAAATCCTTATTTTGACCAGCTCTGCCATTTAAAATGTTTAGTTATTGATGTAAATATATTTTAATCAATTCTGAGTTGATTGTTAACATGTATTTTATTATCTTTGGTTCTATCGAATTGGAATTTTAATTATGCTGTTGCGTGTTGGAAACTGCTCAAAGTGTCATTTGGCTAGATAGGTGATATAAAAATAAAAATATAGAAACAAACAGACAAAAGAACCAAACTAATAAGAGTGGTTTCATCTAGAGATGGGCACGAATTGATTCAGCGACTCAGACAAAGAGCCCAGACAAGGAGACTGCCTACATGACTCTTCAGTGGCCAGTGGAATATGCTGCCACGGCAGTGGAATATGCTGCCACGGAGGGTGGTAGAGTCTCCTTCTTTGACAGTATTTAAGCAGAGGCTGGATGGCCATCTGTCGGAAATATTGTGAAGGGGTTCCTGCTTGGCAGGGGGTTGGACTCGATGGCCCATGAGGTCTCTTCCATCTCTATAATTCTATGAAATGCCAGAGGAGGCAGGGAAGGGAAGGCCAGTCTCCTGCCCAGATTGGGCAGTTGGCCCAAGAGGATGACCCAGCTGGCACATGTAGGCTAGTGAATGGGAAGCCAGCCAGGGGTGGCAGGGAGAGGATATGTGGTGCCACACTGACAAATTTCCTTGCTTCATGCTGAATTGATTCATGCTCATCTCTAGTTTCTACCCATGGAATATATCCAATATATGAAAGCCAGATATAAAAGATTGAACCTCAGACCTTCCCTATATAAAGTTCACCCCATGATATAAAGTTCACCCCATGCACCTCAGACCTTCCCTATATAAAGTTCACCCCTGTTTGGTTCTCTTTTGTGATTTTATCTTAAGCTCTACATGGGGATGACTGGGAAATGAAACAAAGGTGTTCTGAAGAACAGAGGCCTAGGTGCCCTCTGTTTCTCTACAAAAATGGTAAATGGTTTTAAAGTAACATGTTGGCAGGTATCTGGAAGTTGAGTCATGGCAACTGGACTTCTTTTCTTGAGAGAGTGAAATATTTCGCTACTCATCGAAGCAGCTTCGCCAGTAGCTTGGATCAGTAGCGAATAGGGATGGGCGCAAAACGAAAAATGAAATGCCCTAGGACCCAGGGGAGCCATTTCATTTTGTTTCATACAATGTTTAAAAAAATCATAAGAAATGAAACAAAATGAAATGGGGTGGGCAAGAAATGAAACAAAACATTATTTTTCCGTTTCGTGCCCAACCCTAGTAGCAAAACCTTTTTTTCTCACAAGAAAAGATGTCCAGTTGCCATAACTCAACTTCCAGATAACCTCACCTGGATGACTGACAATCTTCACAGACATGTTAGCTGATATCTGGTCAACACTGGTTATGAGCCAGCAGGTGAGAGCTCAGACAAACAACTTCCATATGGTGCAATCTGTGGATGCTCTGTGGAACTTGGGGTTCATGGCATACTTCCTCCCCTTATCGCCTTTGTCACATATCCAGTTACTAGAAAATCAGAGAGGGAAATCTGATGGAAGGGGGGAGGATTGGCAGCCAAAGATGAATATATGCAAGGACCAAGCATCGGGTAGGAGAACCATTTTTACTTGCCAGCCTATGATCATGACTAGAGATGGGCACGACTAGGGAAAATGACGTTTTCGAGTTGTCGTGTGTCGGAGGCAGCCCGTGTCGGCTTGTTTCCGTTTTTCGCGAAACTTCGCAAAAATTAGTCGGTTCGTTTTTTCGTTTTTTCATTGTCATTATACTGTTTTTTTTGGGGGGGGTAGCGGGCTCCTGGAGGCACCTCTGTGGGGTGGGTGCCTCCTCTGGCCCGCTATAAAGGGAAAGTGGGCTCCTGGAGGCACCCGTGGGTGCCTCCTATCCTCACCCACTAGGAAGGGGCAGCAGCAGGCTCCAAGAGACCCCTCAACATGGGGGTCTCCCCTCCTCACCTGCTGCTGCAAAATGGCATGCATAACCATATGGATATGCATACCATTTGCAGGCAGTGAGACCACCTGGTCCACTGGTACGACCCACCGAGGACTGGGTCGCACCTGCCATGTCCCACAAAGAAGGGAATTGTACGTGCGTGTAGTGCAATGCAAGTACATCTGGCTATGGGCTAAGGTGGGTTTAGTGCAAGGGCTAGGGTTAGGCTAATGACGGGTAAGGTTACGGTGGGCTATTGGGTTGCACCTCTGGGTGCCTCTCTGACCCACTAAGAAGACAGTCTGTGACATATGGGTAAGGAGTCAAGGATTAGGGTTAGGGGGTTAGGGGGCTAGGGCAGGTTTTAGGGGGCTTTTTGGCACATCCCAGAAGTCTCCATGGCCAAGTGGCCATGCAATTGGTGAGATGGCTCCAATAATTTGCATGGTCGTCCCCTCCCACATGGCTGGCCAGGCCACTGGGCCAGCCCATCATTGCGCACTGCACAGGTGTAAAAAAAATAAAATAAAATAAAATCAATGGAGGACAGAGGAGGAGAGGAGAGACATTTTGTTGCAAGAAAAAACCCACTGCTACTGTGAAAAATCTGGCAGTTTATAAATTTCCGCGTGTTTCTGTTGTGCTTGTGTGTTTTTGGACCACGATTTCAAAAACAATATTGCGTTCGCCGCCCCATTTTGGATCCCCCACCCGCACCGCATGGCATGGCGAGTCCGGCTGCCCAGGACGGGGGGGAGGCGGGACCCCCCCTCCAG
>JAHTLZ010003542.1:4594741-4619338 GCA_023846285.1 Phrynocephalus versicolor
CCCGGGAATGGGTGGGGGGAGACGGGAGAGTTTAAAAGTTTTTTCCTATACTATACTTTATACTTTACATACCTTTATTGGCATTTTTTCCTGTGCCGCCCGTGCCGCTTGCTTGCGCTTTGGCGGCCGGCGGCGAGACTGGGCTTTTTGCTGGCTGCGAGCCTGCGGCGAGTCCCACCAGACCAGAGCATCCCGGGACGGAGGGGGGAGGCCGGGACCCCCCCTCCAGACCAGAACCCCCCCCTCCGGAGGGTGCCCTGCATCCTTAGTCAAGCGGGCATTTTTCCGCCTGCTTTTTGGCCCGGGAATGGGTGGGGGGAGAGTTTAAAAGTTTTTTCCTATGCGCCGTCCGTGCCGCTTGTGTTTGCGGCGGCCGTCGGTGAGACTGGGCTTTTTGTGAGCCTGCGGCGAGTCCCACCAAACCAGAGCATCGCAGGACGGAGGGGGGGAGGCCGGGACCCCCGCTCCAGAAACAACCCCCCCTCCGGTAGGTGCCCTGAGGCACGGCAGGCATTTTTCCGCCTGCTTTTTGGCCCGGGAATGGGTGGGGGGAGAGTTTAAAAGTTTTTCCCTGTGCCGTCCGTGCCGCTTGAGTCGGCAGCGAGACTCGTGCCATGTGGCTTGTTGTTGCTGCTGCCTGCGGCGAGTCCCACGCCACGCCAGAGCAGCCCAGGACGGAGGAGGGGGGGAGGCCGGGGACCTCCAGAAACCACCCCTCTGGTAGGTGCCCTGAGGCACGGCAGGCATATTTCCGCCTGCTTTTTGGCCGGGAACCGGGTTTTTTAACTTTTTTAAAAAAAAATTCTGTGCCGCGTGCAACGAGCACGACAAATCAGAGCAAAATTGTTCGTTCGTCGGTTCGAGCTCGAAGTCTGGCGGAGTAATTCCCGTTACCGTTTCCGTAGAGTAACGGAACCGAGTAACGGAAACGGAAACGGGAATACCGCTAAGTCGTGCCCATCTCTAATCATGACAAGCAAAAGAAATCTCAATTGCACATCATGCCAGGGGATACCCATGGTGGATTATTTCTCTGCATCTGCATGGTGTGTCTGGGAATTGAAAGCAAGTGACTTCTGAGCCTTTCCCAATGAGGGCAGGAAGAGGAGAGGGCAAAATGTGGTTTCCCATTTTTTCTATTTCTGTGTTGGTGCAGGCATAAGCATACCCCAGGGATTGCAGCTTGAGTCATGGGACTTGCAGTCAGGTTGGCCTATAAATGCAATGTGGGACTTGACATGGATGCTACTTATTTTTATTTAATGACTCAGACTTGACTCAAGATTCAGAATCAGCACTCCTTCTCCCTTTTTTTCCTGGGGAACACAGCTTGTTCTGAATAGGGACTCAGGCATGGAGCTTGGGGCTCAAGGATTGGTGTTAAAGATACAGACTCAGACTTGAGACTCAGACTCAAAGACTGGCCAATATTTCTGGTACACACATGCACATGTTTTGCTACTTATGCTAGTATGTCACAAATGTGTTTAAAAATGAGAACATGAATGAATCTGTTATGTAGATGTGCAATACTAATAGTGTGCACATTGTTTACAATAGATGGAAGTAGAGGATAAGTAGAGCCTCTATCATGTTTTCACTTCCACAAAATATTTCATGTTTCTACTTACAATTATGCATGTTTCATGTCCCTTCAGCTAGTACCAGATCAACATGAGGTACTTTCCCAGGTGGGGTTTCTTTGCCTGCTCACTTGGATTTTTGGTGCAAAAGTGTGCCCACCATGGGGCCTCCCTGCTGCGGATGGGTAACATATAAATGGGGCCCACCCCTGGATCCAATCTCCCTTTAACCTTGGCTTCTTCCCTCCCTTTCTCACATTATAAGAGAGAATGAGATTAGCTGGTTGCTTAAGGGCCAGATGTGAATTTTTGGCCTCGATTGGCAGTGAGTTTTTGCCCATCCCACCCGCTCTCCAGGTGAAGGGTTTGTAACAACTCACATGGTCACAACTGGTGGGTAGTGCAAGAGGTAACAGAATTTAAGACCCTTGGTAGCACAATCAAACATAGTAGGCAGCCCTCATAACATTAGAAAGAAGGAATAGAAACGAGGAGTAATATTTTAGAGTTGGAAACAGCCGCTAAACAATGTTAGACTTGAGGGCTGCTTTTGAGTCTATAGAGCTAAAGAGTTTGGGAGGGTGCTGAACAGGTGGGCAGCATCCTTTGGAAAACAGGAAATTGCTGTATCTGCACAGAGGATGGAAGTCAAGTAGATTCCAGCCCCTTACCTGCTTGCACTACTTTCAGACCCCCTGGTTAGAGGTAAAGTCTAGCAATTAAAATATTAAATTACTTGCTATCAATACATTGTGGCACAATTTTAACCCATACAAACTTGTCTCATCTCTTTATTCTGGGCTGGGTGGGCAAAGCATCTCAAGAAGTTGCCAAAAACTAAATTAGTAACCATGCATGCATTTTTGTCCCATGCCCTTCTATGAAGAAAATTCTATGAACAAGCACAGGATGATTTAAATAATCCCCTCTTGCAAAATTCCCAAAATTCAGGTTCAATTGTTGTATTGGGACTTTGCAAAACATTGGTGGGTTTTGAATCACATTTTGGGAACTCGGTCTCTAAAAGGTTCACCATCACTGCTCTAGAGGGCAGTTCTTAATGCCAGTGTTGGTGATGGCACAGGGAGCCTGTGTGCTCAAAAGCTCTCCTCCTTAAAATGGTCTTCTGCTGATGAGAAGAGTGATCAGAAATGGGCATGAAAGGGGTGAGTCTATCGCACATGGGTTCAATAACATCTGAATCGAGTTTCTCCCTTACTCCTAATTATCGAACCACAGTCCAACCAGACAGGGACACTTCTCCATATGACCTTGGCATCTCCCTTCTTTTTTCCCAAAAATGAAATAGCTTTGCATTAGTGTTGCACCGCAAGGAAATTATTGCAGGATTTTTATTAGAATTTCTGCGCTTTGGAGTCATGAGTGGAACAGGATTGTCTCAAATCAACAAGATTGTGTTCTTGCTGTGTTCACAGGACAGAGTTCCTTAACACTGACCATTAATGATGGGCATCCATGCTAAGTCTCTGGGTCATCAGGGTGTGGCTAGAACCGCTGTGCATCAGGGGTTGACCAAGGACTTCCTTAACTTCCTGTTGGACTCCAAGCTGTGCCAACATAAGCATCCTTTGCTCAATGTTGGTTCTAGTGGAAACAATGTCTGATTGCATTAAGTGAAATGAGAGGAAATTATTTTTCCAGTTCTGTCTAGTTAGGTACCGAAGGAAGCATCACATCAAAACCAGCTCCACTTAAAATCAGCATTCTTATTGTGTACCATGGTTTTGATATTGAAATTATATTCATTGACTTGTTCAAAAAGCGGGAAGTGCAGACTATTCCCCATGTATTTCTTGCTTAGTGGCTCTACCCAGCAGATGGAATTTTATGCCATCCAGCATTAGGCTACAGTTAAATTTTAATTTCAATTAATGGGCTTTACACTCTTTCTTTACACACCAGGGATATTTCACACATTCATTTCCCTTCTAATTAAGCTTTTATGGCTGAATTCATTCTGAATCTCTGGAAGTCATTAGATTTTTTAAAACATTCACAGCTAAATTTGCTGACTTCAATAACATTAATTAGACCTTTTATAGAAGGGGGTGGGGTGGGGAGAGCCAATATTTGATTCACCTTATATGCTTCTGTGAAGATTCTCAGTCATCCAGGTGCGTTTATCTGGGAGTTGAGTCATGGCTACTGGACTTCTTTTTGAGAGATAGAAACGTTTCGCTGTTCATCCAAACAGCTTCATCGGTCTGAATACAGCTAGTGCAAGAGACCTTCTTATAGTCAGCTTGACCTCTTGTCCCCTGGTCTGATTGGCTCATAAGATGAACAAAGCCTGAATAGGCTTGTTAGGGAGACATTAGTGTCCATGGCCTTAAGGTAAACAATGGCCTAAGGTGCTGAAACCCATCAAGAATGGGTCGTTAGCTGTGACCTGGTGGTGAAGGCTCCTTGATTTGCCTGGGTACTGTGGAAAGTACAGCCTGATAAGTAGCAGACAGACTATGCCGGAGCCCCCCACCTCTGTTGAGGGAGGGATTTTCAACGTTCGAAGGAAAGCCAAACTAAGACAATGCAAGATCCAGCTGGCCACAGACTTTCACAACACTGGCTCTTTGGCTTGGAAACGCAGATGAGCACCGCCCTGAGAGTCGGACAAGACTTGAACTCATGTGTTGGGGGGGGCTTTATCTTCTCCTTTTTAAGGTTCTTAAGGGACCCGGAACTTTTTGAGGGCCATTCTGCAGGCACGTTTGTTACAAAACTATTTTCTTTAAATAGGCTTTGACAATGACAAAAAAAAAAAAAAGCAAACACCTCACAGGGCATGTTCTCCTGTTTCTTGGCTGATATTTTCAGGCAGTGCTTTGCCATAGCATGAAACAAAATAAGTACACAGGTTTTTGGGGGGGGGCACTATTTCAGTACACATTATCGCAAACCATTGTGTAACCTGATTTGTAAGGAAAGCCAAAGGCTTGAACTGACAAGAGCTGAGCTGTGGAAATGTCTCATTCATAGGGTTGCTCTAAGTCAGAGGTGACCTGACCATGAGTAGCAATGACTTCATTTTATGCAACTTTTCTGAAAAGCGAAATATGGTCACATGAATTCCTTCTTTCCCCTTAGATGCATGCTTCAGGGTTGTTGATTTTAAAAAATGCTGACAAAACCGAAAGACTCTCAGAACAGATGATCTGAAGAAAAAGAAGGATTGGTGCTGCTAATTGAAAAGCTTTAATTCTCCGCTCCCCCAAGACCACCACTGCCACTCTTCAAAGGCAGTTACAGGATTTTGTCTAGTTTCTTCTTCATCAGGGTTTTGCATAAACTCTCGGCACAGTGTTTGCTACAGATTGGTGAATTCATCCAAATGGAATTTAAATACCCTCAAGAAATTATATCAGTTAAGTGTAATAATAATAATAATGATCATGATAAGAATGATCATGGTAATAGCTCTAATAATAAGCCACCTGCTGCAATTAATATACCCACCTTCTATGAACACCTTGTCTAGCATTATCCCCGTCTATACACGCTTCTGCTCCAGCTGAAACACAGGGCGAAGGCACTTCCCTTGTCCTGGCATTTTAGTCTGGACAATGGCAAAGAGCCGAACTCCTCTTTTTTTATTCAGAAAAAGAGAGGGAAATGGAAAAATGCCCGCAAGGGGGAAAAATGCCTTATGACAGCTAAATCTTCCTTTATAATCCTTGAAATTTTCAATGCTTTCAAGCCCCGTGCGAATCAAGCTGTGTTTTCTTATTGTTTCTTTCCTTTTGTATTTTCAGGGTGGGTTTTTTGTTTTTCCTTTTTTGAAACAATACCTCTTCTGGCAGTTCTGTTTAGAATGCAGAGTTTCTCCCTTCATTAGCAGCCCAGTTTTATGCAGAAGCAGAGCGGGAGCTCCTGCTTATTGCCAAGGGGGGTGCTCCCAGACTTCTTCCTTGTTCAGCTTTTGTTAAGGATTATTTTATTGTGCCAGTGACTAACAGGCCCCCTTGGCTGGTGATCATTTATAGGCCATTCTTGCCAGCTGCAAAACTAATGCTGTCTCTCTCTCTCTTTTTTTTCTAATGCAGTTTGTTACAAAGTTGGGAATCAAACTGAGATCTGCCCGCATTGTGGGATTATGATTCTTGGTTGGATTGGTATCAATAATTTAATGAACAGCTGCCAAAGCAATGAGTTCCTCTAATATTAAACTCATGTAGTTGAGCATCTGGATAGGTCAGTGGCTTAGGTTTCTGTGTGCGGAGCCAGAGGCTGGCGGTTCAGTTCCCTACCAGGACGCGTTGATAGGGGCTAGATTTGGTGATCAATAAGGTCCCTTCCAGCTCTGCAGCACATAAGGTATAGAGATGGGCAAGAAATGGAAATATAGTGTTTTGTTTCATTTCTTTCAGTCTTCATTTCATTTTGTTTTGTTAATAACAGATTAATAAAATAATTTTCATCACAAAACAAAATGATTCGTAAGGCTATAAATAATGGGGAGCTTTCCTTTTTTTAAAAAAAATTAAAACATTTAACAGGGAACCCACTGCCCTAAATCAAAGACCCTCCTACAACTTTCCAATCAGTTTGTTTCAAACAAAGAACCTTCTGTAAGAAAGTAGGAAACCTAATGCCTTGCTGCTGCAACTCAGATCAAGAAAATCAGAGAACTCAACAGCTGATTGGCATGGGGAGGGAGGAAAATATATTTTAAAAAATAACCTCCACAGTCCTACTTAATCAGGGAAGGAAAACAATCAGTTTGAACTTTAAATCAACTTGCAAACCCAGGTACAGTCATCAGGGAAGGGAAGGGAAGAGCTCAGCTCCTGGCTAGCTGCAGGCAGATCATGATCAGAGATAAGCTAGCTCAACAGCTGGGGCACGGTAGGGAAGGAAGGAAAACAAATCAATCAGTTTAATAATAAACCTCCTGTTCCCAAGATGGCTAGATCAAGAGGCTTCTCGCCACTAGGATGAATCATTTCATTTCCAAAACAAACAAGTGTTTCTGTGGGGATCTCTCCGCCTGCTCTATTAATATGGTAATTCCCCAGATCCGCTGAAAGAATCAGGGCGATAGAGATGATTGAAGCTGGCGTCACTTCCGGCTGTTTAGATGAGTGGCTGAAAAAAGCAGAGCTCCGTACGACTGAAATGTAAACAGCTTTAAAAGTCTTGTTCTCCCTTCAAAAACTTGTGAGTAATTTTCCGATGTAGTTTTAAAGTGATTAATTGCAGACTGGAGCAGTCTGGAATGTTAAACATCTGATAATTCATCGGTAGAAAGTACTTTCATTTTTGACTCGTCGTGTGTGATCTGCTTTCATTTTTAAGCTACCAAGACAATAAGATGATTTTTTTGTCTTATAACCTGGATCTGTATTTTAAAAAATCTGCTTAATGAGAAGGAAAAAATCGAAGCCTTTGCAAGAAGCTAAGTGGGTCCGTTCAGCATCTGATCGTAGCCTTGAGAGATTAAGACTTATTGAAGCCTCGTCCACCCTTCAGGAGGAGGAGGTCGGGGGCGAGAAACCTAGCTGTACTATGGAGAAAAAAATTGAACAACTCTCCGTTCTCACGGAAGGCTTGGAAGCGCTGGGAGGTTTACCCAAGGATATTAAACAGATCACTGAGGACTGTAAATTTTTTAAAAAGGAATTTCAAGCTCTCAATACTAAGATTGAGAAGATACAAGCAGATTTTAAGACCTTTGATCAGAGAGTGACTCAGGTTGAAAACTTGGCTAAGCAAAACGAGGATGGAATACAAAATCAAAAGAAATGTTTGGAGGAAATAAATAAGAAAGTAATCTACCTTGAAGATAGTTCCAGACGCAACAATATCAAGATTATGAACTTTGCATTAAAGAAAAGAGACAATCTTAAAGAAGAGGTGATTTCATGGATAAATACAATTATGAAATCACAGTTTATAAGAGAGGAAGATGTTGAGAGAATTCACTTTCTGGGCAGCCCTCAAGTTCAACATAAGCCCATAATACTGAAATTTTTTAACTATGTAAAAAAAGAAGAATTTTTGAGGGCGATAAGATCTAAGCCAGAACTTCTCTCTTATAATGGCACTTCTGTTCAAGTGTATCAAGATCTTTCCTATGCAACATCTCAGTGGAGGAAAAATATGCGCCCTGTGACTGCAGTTCTAATAAAAACAACTTGAAGTACAGTTGGGGCTATCCAGTAATCAAGATTTGGAAGGATGGGATTCTTCATAAAATTTACTCTCCAGAAGAAGGAAAACATCTATTAGCTGCATGGGGCCTCTCACAGGAAGATTCGGGAGCAACAACATCGAGTGGTTAAGTGAAGAAATCACATGGGAAGAAAGTGGATTCCTGTATAAATTTTTTTACATATTTTTCCTTTTGTCTTTTTGGGTCTTTTGCGGGGGAGGGGGTTCTTTTTTCATTTTCCCATTTTTGTTTCTTTTTCATTTTCTTTATTTTTCCAGTTTTTGATTTCCTTATTTTTTCCTATATGGGAAGAAAGTAGATTTTATTATAATTATTTTCTATTTTCTATTTGGGTCCTATTATGGGGAGTGTTTTGGGGGCTTTTTTATTTTTGAATTTTGATTTTTCCATTTTATCTTTTTATTTTTCCATTTTTCATTTCATTTTTCATTTTTCATTTTTCATTTCTATTTCTTCATTTTCCCTCTGTTTCTTGTTTTTTAGTCATTGTTCTTTTTCCCTCTCCCCCTCCCCTCTCCCTCATCCCTTTTCCCCCTTCCCAACCTTCCTGTTTTCTTCCCTTTCTCTCTCTCTTTTTTCTTTTTTTTATTTTTCTTTTCTCTCTTTCCCTCCTCCTCCCCTTTGACAGTAGGGTAAACGGGCAGTGCGAGAGTGAACTGAATATTACAGAGTGAAGTTAATATTGCAGAATTTAGTAGAATTGATAAATGTTTAATGGGGAAAACAAGAGGGTAAATTACTTCAGAATGTACGGGTGTGGGAGACCTGGCTGTGACTCAAGTTGCTGGGAATGGCGCCCCCTCCCCCTTAGAGTCATGCTGGAATCCAATGCAGTGTGGGTAAAGGAGGGGTTGGTAAGATCAATAATTGTAGGGTGGTTGGGTATGGTTGGGGATAGGCTTGGGTTATTTTATATTATTGTTTTTTCATTGTGTTTTTCATTGAGTTTTTCTGTTATATGTATCACAACAGGATCAAAACAAACATGTGATTTAAAGGGGGCATGGGGACTAACATAAAAGTAGTTACTTTAAATGTGAAAGGCCTAGGATCTGTTATAAAGAGAAGAAGAATAGAAGCTCTACTGAAGAAGAGTAAAGCGGACATTATTTTCTTACGAGAGACTCATCAATCAAGAGACGGGATCAACGAACTCAAACTACAGAATATCAACATTTATGAGAAAGGGTATGGGACTTCAAAATCTAAAGGAGTTGCAATTTTAATTTCTAAATATTGTGAATTTGTAGTGCAAGAAGTAATAATGGATGACAATGGTAGATATTTAATAATCCAGGGTTTATTGGGAAAAGAAGACTATACTCTAGTGAATGTTTATGCACCTAATGTACAGCAAGGAGTTTTTTTATGAATCTCTTCTAAAAGAACTGGAGAAGGTGAAAAAGGGTATGTTATTATGGCAGGAGACTTTAATATGGTACTAATTCCCTAGAGGATCGGATGAAAATCCAAAAGAACCTCAACAGATTAGAAGTCTGGGCCAAAGCTAATGGAATGGATTTCAACAGAGGGAAATGTAGGGTGCTACATCTAGGTAGAAAGAATGAATTGCACAGATATAAGATGGGGGACACTTGGCTAGAGAATAGTACCTGTGAAAGGGATTTGGGGGTCTTGGTGGACCACAAATTGAACATGAGCCAGCAGTGTGATGTGGCGGCTAAGAAAGCCAATGCGATTCTTGGTTGCATCAACAGAACCATAGTGTCTAGATCAAGGGAGGTGATAGTGCCACTCTATTCTGCTCTGGTCAGACCCCACCTGGAGTACTGTGTCCAGTTCTGTGCGCCTCAGTTTAAAAAGGACGTTGACAACCTCGAGTGGGTGCAGAGGAGAGCGACTAGGATGGTTGAAGGCCTGGAAGAGATGTCTTATGAAGAACGGCTTAGGGAACTGGGAATGTTTAGCCTATCAAAAAGAAGACTGAGAGGGGATATGATAGCTATGTTTAAATATTTGAAAGGATGTCACATTGAAGAGGGAACAGGTTTGTTCTCCATGGCTTCAGAGACTAGGACTCGGGGCAATGGTTTCAAACTACAGGAAAAGAGATTCCATTTGAACATTCGGAGGAACTTCATGACAGTTAGAGCTGTTCGGCAGTGGAATATGCTGCCACGGAGGGTGGTAGAGTCTCCTTCTTTGACGGTATTTAAGCAGAGGCTGGATGGCCATCTGTCGGAAATATTGTGAAGGGGTTCCTGCATGGCAGGGGGTTGGACTCGATGGCCCATGAGGTCTCTTCCAACTCTATGATTCTATGATTCTATAAAGGATAAATCTGACATTAAAAAGGATGATATGAATAATAGAACTACTATTTTGAATAAAGTAATGAAAATTGCAGGTTTAAAGGATATTTGGAGAGAATTAAAGGGTGATGAGAGAAGATATACATATTATTCTTCAGTACATAAAAGTTATTCTAGAATAGACTTTATATTTGTATCCCATAATTTACTTTCTAAAATAATTGAAACGGAAATTAATACTATAAAAGTAACAGACCATGCTCTAATGAAAATGGAAATGAAGGTTAAAAAAGATTATAAAGAGGCAAGAAGATGGAGAATGAATTCTATTATTTTTCAAAATGTAAATGTAATAGAAAGGGTAAAAATGAATGGCTAGAAACATGGTCTATAAATGAAGCAGCTGGAAGTGAAATGGGATTGTTATGGGACACTATGAAGTCAGTTATGAGGGGATTAATTACAAAGGAAATGTGTAAATTTAAAAGATCAAAAGAGGAGAATATTAAGAAGTTAGAAGACGTAATTAAAAACTTGGAGCATAAGTATCTTGTAAATAGAGATAATAGAATGTTTTTAGAACTTCAAGCTAAAAGAAAAGAATTAGATAGCATAGAATTAGACAAAGTTCAGAAGGATTTAATGTATATGAAGAGAAGTTATTTTGAATTTAGTAATAAAAATTCTAGATTTTTGGCACGGACATGTCAAGCTAGAAGAGCAAAAAATGCAATAGGTGTGATTAGAGATAAATTAGGAAAGAAGTGTAGCTTGATGAAAGATAAACTGCAAATATTTCAAGAATTTTACGAAGATTTATATAAGGGAGGTAATGCCTCAAAAGCAGATATAGAAGAGTATGTTAAAGAAATTGTTAAAGATAAGATACTAGAGACAGACATGAGAGAATTAGAAAAACCAATTCAAGAGGAAGAGATTGGAGCAATTATTGACAAACTAAAAAATGGTAAAACCCCGGGTTGTGATGGATTGAATTCAGATTTTTATAAACTGTTTAAATCAGTTTTAGTTCCAAGATTAAAAATACTTTTCAATAGAATCTTACAAGGAGATAAAATACCATTATCTTGGAAACATTCATTAACAATTCTCATTCCAAAACCTAATAAGGATGTGATGGACCCTAGTTCATATAGACCTATTTCATTAATAAATCAAGATGCTAAGATTTTTAGTGCAATATTAGCGAACAGAATGAATGGGTTCATTACAAGATATATTAACGAAGATCAAAATGGGTTTCTAAAGGGAAGACAAATGTCTAATTTAACTAGAAGAGTGCTGAATATTATATAAGATACAGAAATGAACAAACAGAAGGCTGGCATTTTATCACTGGACATATTTAAGGCTTTTGATTGTGTGGAATGGCCAACACTAAAAACAGTGATTGAAAATTGGGGGTTTGGAATGAAATTTAGAGGCGTGATAGATCAATTATATTCTGAAAATACATCTGAGATAATAATTAATGGCGGGATTTCAGATCGGATATCTCAAGGCCGAGGTACTAGACAAGGTTGCCCCCTCTCCCCAGTTTTATTTTGCTTAATGATCGAAATGTTAGCGGATAAAATAAGAAATGATGAGTTAATTAGCGGATTAGGTATTGATAATAAAGTAAAGATTAATTTATTTGCAGATGATTCCTTATTGACAATTAAAAACCCACTAGAGAGTATGGATAGAGTTAAATATCATTTGGAGAAATTTGGGTCAATATCTGGATTGAGGGTTAACTGGGAGAAATCTCAGGTGATGCTGTTCAATCACAACAAGGAAGAACAAGAAGTGTTTACCCACAACTACGGATGTAAGATAAGTAATTCAATTAAGTATTTAGGTATAGAATTAGCAAAGGATAGACAGAAATTAAAGGAATTTAATTATAGTAAACTGAAGAAAGAAATTAAGAATAAAATGCTAGAATACTCAAGTCTAAAGCTTTCTTGGTTTGGGAAGATTGCATTGATGAAAATGAAAATTCTACCAAAGTTAAATTTTCTTTTTATGATGCTTCCAATACAGCTAAGTAAGGATGACCTTAAATTCTGGCAAGATTTAATTAACAACTATTGTAACAGTGGTAAAAAAGCTAGAATAAACAAAAAATATTGGTATATGTCCCAAAATAAAGGCGGTATAGGTTTACCAAATGTTAAAAATTATTATTTAGCAAATCAAATAAGGTTTATTGGGGATATTGTGTTTAGACCAGAAAGATTATTATGGTGGAAAATGGAATCATCGGAAATAAAGGGGGATATTGAAAAATACCTATAGAGCACTATTAAGAAATCAAAGTTAAATGAGATTAACAACCCCTTTCTTAGATTTATGTTAAATGCATGGTACTTGCACAAGAAAAATTTATGTCCCTCAGACTCACCATTGAGATCTGTAACTGAAATGGAGAATTTCCGTACAAATTTGAAAGTTTTTAAAAAAGTATTTAGGGATAAACAAGTGATTAGATTGAAAGACTGGATAGGCAAGATGAGAGGGAAAGAACAAATGAATGAAGTTCTCCAAGGTAGGGGTATATCTTGGTTCAATTTTATACAATTAAAGAAATGGACTGATACTTGGTTAAAGAAAAATAACAAATGCAGAGAGTACACAAAATATGAACAACTCTTACTGTTGTACGAGGATACTCAGAACGAAATGGTAGTAAAAGGTATTGTTAGTAAACTATATAAAATTATTTCGGATTTAGATGATAATAGGGGAGGACCTGGATTGAGATTAATGTGGGAACAAGATATTTAAAAAGAAATAAGAGAAGCTGGGCTAAAATGTGGAGAATGAGAATACTCAGATCTTTGTCTGTTAGAATAAAGGATTTTTTTTAAAAAAAATAAGTTTAAGATGGTATATGACACCAGTGAAATTGAATAAAATGAATGTAAACTTTTCTAAGCTTTGATGGAAATGTGATAACGAGATTGGTACCTTTTATCATTTGTGGTGGGAATGTAAAAAGATACAGATATTTTGGAAATGTATTTTTAAAGAACTAAGATATATACTAGAAATGACTATAGAGCCTAAATCTGAAATTGTTTTGTTATCAATATTTGTGGACTGTAATTATGATGTTAAAACTAAAGAGTTGATTACAAATTTGATGACAGCAGCCAGATTAATAATAGCTAGAAATTGGAAATCTAAATATGAACTATGTTTAGAAGAATGGTATAATGAAGTATGAAATATTGCTTTAAATGATAAACTGACCTGCTCTCTCAAGGTTAAAAAAGGAGAGTTAAAAACAGATATTTTCTATGATATATGGGGTAGATTTATTGAATACATACTTGTACGGAATAAGGGTAAGGTTTCCGCGCAACAATCGATTTTGTTCTGGAGGGGAGGATGACGAATGTAAATATGAAGAGTGATCCTGTTGGTGAAGGGGTGCACTGTTGTTGATGTTTGTTTTTCTTTTATGTATTTTGTATATGTTTTTTAAACTAATAAAATAATTTAAAAAATAAAAAAAAGAGATGATTGAAGCTTCTTTTGACTCAGGGATTCTTTTCGCCTTGCTTGGGATGATGAGAGAGAGTGAAGTTCCCTCTCCTCACCTTCGCAGGCTGTTTTATTACATTCTACACATCACAGATATGTAAACAGACTCCAACCAATGATCATACAGCTTCAATTCCCTGGGCATGCGTATTTGTAAATCATTACCTTACTACAAAGGCATCTGCCCACCCCCTTTTTCCTTTGTCGCCATCTTTAGAAAGGGCTGTTTGTACGCTCCTGATTTGCTGGCTTTTCAACCAATCAGAGATCGTTACCATGGTGACGTATAGCTACACTGAGTGTCTATGCCTTTTCAGTACTCTCCTCCCACAGCATGGGTATTGGATTCCCACATGTTTCATTTCATTTACTGACATGCTGTTTGCTGTTTCGTTTCATTTCATGTTTCATAAGCTTATAAAATGATGAAACAGTGTATCATTTTCATAAGGTGCATATCCCTAGTTATTATTATAATTTTCTGCAAGCCCACTAAAAAAATAAGTTAGTGGCATCCATAAAAGCTGTATTTTTCCATTGACTTTTCACTCCAAGGATGGGTAATTGTGTTCTTCCAGATGTTTGTGGCCTACATCTTCCATTAGCCCTGACCTGCATTGTGACTGGTGATGGAGTTCAAAAAATGTAATACAGACATCACATTCCATC
The DNA here is from genome assembly GCA_023846285.1 of Phrynocephalus versicolor. Taxonomy (NCBI): domain Eukaryota; kingdom Metazoa; phylum Chordata; class Lepidosauria; order Squamata; family Agamidae; genus Phrynocephalus; species Phrynocephalus versicolor. The sequence continues at coordinate 4,609,012 of JAHTLZ010003542.1, forward strand.
TCTACTTTGTTCAAATCACAAATCTGGTGTCCACATGTTCTAGGTCAACTCTGTAGTGGGTGCCTAGTCTACATTGGTACAAATCTCCCTGTGTTTAAACCCATGAGTGCACATGGTACGTCTCGTGGGAAGCCATGAAAGGGCCTTCTCAACTACTGCTCCCAGACTTTGGAACTCCCTCCCGCTTGAGGCCAGGACTGACTCATCTCTGCAGTCCTTCAAGAAACAGGCAAAAGGTCTTGACCTTTCTCTTCAGACATGATGGACTACCATGTATATTTCATATGAATATATAGTTTCACATAGACTTTGTGTTTATAACTACTTATAACCTTGTAGCTTTAATGTAATGTTTTCTATTAATGCTGTAAGGTGTCCCTCAATTCCTTGTTCTTAAACACTTGAATATGTCTTAGGGCGTTTATACACGACCCCTAAGCTCCGCTGCAAATGGCTCCCAGCTCCGGAGCTTAAAAATGTTTCCCCACAAGCTCCGGAGCTAACAGAAAATTAAGTGCGACCCTACCCACCTAAGCGCGACCCAGCGCACCTTCAAGTACCTGCTCTGGGAGAGTGAAAAATTTTGATGCGCAAAGTGCCAGGCTCTCCGCGCTTCTTTTTGGTGTTGTTTTTTGCCTCCCGCCCCTTTAAGAGGAACCAGGAAGTGACGGGGGGGTCGGAGCAACTTCCACCGGCACTCCGGAGGTAAGAGTGCATTCTTTTCTCCCTTTTTTTCTCCCTCCCCTCACGCAGACAGAACAAGGAAGTGCGGAGGGGGTGGGAACGCAGGGAGAGCGACAAACCCTCAAGATCTCTGGTCCGAATTTAAGGGACCAGTGGATCTTAGGGGTCGTGTAAAAAGGCCCTTAATTGTACTGGACTGTATATTATCCCACATTACTGTAAGCTGCCTTGGGTCCTTTTCGAAGGAGAAAGGTGGGGTAAAATACTCTAAAATAAATAAATGAGTAATTCTCTTCAAGGATAACTTCACCACCGTCCTTCAACTGAGAATTCAACTTTCTCCTAAACAAATTGCACATCAGATCTTAGATTAGCTTTCCTAGCTATCAGAGGCAACTCTGCCTACAGGTAGACATGCTGTCTTGGTTCCTTCTTGCCCTGTTGATGGAAAAGCATACCCCCCCCAAAAAAAAAAACACCCACAGACCATCAGGAAATGGAAATGAGGAACACTTCAGATATATTCTGTTCATGCCAACAAAATGACTTTCATGCCACAACAAAAGTAAAGTTCACAATTGCTTTGTGGCGGAATGCAGAATGGGATGTTTGCCTATTTGTGATCACTTGCCTGGTCCTTCTATGTTTGTTGCTTGTTCACCTGCTGATAATATGACAATGGGAAAGTGTTGCATTTGCTTACCTACTCTGCTACAAAATAGCTTGTGTGCATTATGTGACTTCTCCTTATTCTCCACCGAATGAGATAAAATCAAAGATCCTAGGGTGGCAGCCACCCCCCCCACACACCAATGAATGCTTTCTTTAGCTCCTCCAGATTATTGGCAAACCCTGAGCAACTACAAAATCCCAGCCAAATTCAACAGGTATTGCTAAGAAAACATTGATTCTAGATAACAATGAATGTTCAAATATAGATTAAAGCTTGGTATACCAGCTCTGAAGCACAACAGCCAGCTAAGATATTGGCATTCCATCCTAACCAGCAAAAAGATGAACATTTTATTCTACACTACTTAATCTCAAGCTTTGTTCTTTCCTCACCGTTGCTGGATAGCAAATATTGTAATAATGATAAGAGTTTAAAATGTTAGCCTGGAGTCAAATACCTCATATGATCACTGAATCTTTAATTCAGTTTCTAGGCCACTGAAATAATGTGAATTTCAAAGAGTTTCCCCCCATGCACCAGTAAGCAATAACTCATCAAGCAAATAAACAGTGCATGTTTAATTCAACACTTGAACTTGTTAGCGATTCAGAGAGATTTTAATTTCACCTTTTCCCCTGGCAATTGGCAGCTTGTCTAATAAAAAGTGACACTGACAAGAGCAAAGGGGTAAGAAGAACAAAGCCATCTCCATTCCAAAATTCCAAAAGCCAATGTAAAGGTAAAGGTAAAGGTTCCCCCCACACATGTGTGCTAGTCGTGTCTGACTCTAGGGGTGGTGCTCATCTCCATATTCAAGCCGAAGAGCCAGTGTTGTGCAAGTCCATGGCCACGTGGCTGGCATGGCTGCAAGGAAACACTGTTTTAAGTTCCCACATTTTATGGCAGTACCTATTTATCTACTTGCATTTACATGCTTTTGAACTGCTAGGTTGGCAGGATCTGGGGTTATCAGTGGGAGCTCGCTCTGCTGCGTGGCACCTGGGATTCGAACCGCTGAGCTGCTAACTTTGCAGTCAACAGTTTCAGAGCCTTAGTCCACTAAGCCACCACGCCGCTGGCCAATATAAATATACCTAACACACTTGACTGGATGCTCCATGACTAAAAATGGTTTGAAAAATAAGAAAGAGTGTTGAAAACAAATGAAAGAAAAATATAGAGTAAAATAAAACAAAACCCTAAACTGCCCTCTCCTTTGAAAATGTCCTGGACTGACTGGTGCAAGGGATGAGTCCCCCCTCTATCCACCCCTTGCTTATGAAGCTTGCCTGACAGGGAGTGTTTCAGACAATCCCCCACAATCCAGCAGAGAGATACAGAGAGAGAATATTGGCTCACTTGTGATCATCTGACCTATTCCAGTGCTCGTATTGCAACACATTGCTCGTTGATCAAGGCAAAATTGATCAGAAATTGTTATAATAATAGAAATAATTATAAGGCAGATGTTGATTATTATAAGAAATAATAATCAACACCTGCCTATCTATATCTGCTATGGCTCCAAAATCATAAAAGATGGAGAAAAGAGACAAAGTGGTTTCTGTGCTGGGCAAATCTGGTACAGGCTAAACTAGGATTAGAACAGAGGAAGAAAAAAAAGGTAATAAAGCAAGAATAATTATTGCTGGGAGCAGAGGGAATACTTGGGTAGATATGCGATTCAGGGACTTTGAACTAAGCAGATGCTATGCCCTTTTGCTAATAATAAGGAAATAATATGTGTACAGTAGGACCTCCATATTGGCAAAGGATCACTTACAAGTTCCCTCTGGATGCTGAATAATGTGGATCATAGTGAACACTACCTATTTTAATCATGAATGCTATATGTATCATGATATCTGGGCCCCCTCTAGAGGCCAGTTCTGGCAATGACACAGCAGGAATACATTTCTCCAGCAAACACTATATATAGCTTGTTTTCTTGCTGCCTCAAGTGGCCAGTTCTGGTAACTTCATCTTTAAAAATATGTATTTCTAGGATTTTCCATTTAATATATGTAATAGACTCAGACCATGAATAAGTAAATCAGTGACTACAGATTGTATGGATATGGGTGTCCTACTGTATCTGTTGTTTCCAGTTGTACATTTCCTGAAGATGGGGTGGGGGTTAATCGTTTAATGCAAAATTTGTTAAAGATGAGGCCTTTAAAAGGTACAATCGTATTTCAGGTTTGATGGCATATGCAATGGCAGGGAGCTTAGTTGATGGCGTCGCAGCATAACCTGAGACAAAATTCTGCTGTGCTATCCAAACTCCAAGCAAAGACCCTAATTTGGTTGATGAAACAAGAGAGGTATAGGAAAACAGCCAGCTTGGGAACAAGGGGTGTTTTCAGGTAGCCAAAACTAGAGTCCAGTCGGGACTTTTAATGTATTTCCTCTGGTTTCATTCTGCAATATATGCTTTTCCTATAGTTTTAGGGCTGTGTTGGTTAGATCTGTAATGAAAGCAGCCAGGGAGGGAGGGCATCTCTACCCAGCTTATACAGCAAACCCACCATGCTCAGCCATGAATTAAAACTGTTAGCTGGAGATGTTAAATCTCTTCTCACAGCATAAACACAATACAGTTTCTTTTCTATGATTCCCACCTTGCTTATGAGATATATACATCCTTACCTTAAAGAATCAGGTAATCAGGCAAATCTATAGCTCTTAAAAAGCTTTATTCTGTTACAGAGTTTTATGCAGTAATATATCTAACTTGAAAACAATTAAATGAAACCCTATAATGTTTATATATTGCTATTCTAAAAACCTAAGATCTAAGATCTAAGCGAAATGAATGAGAGGCAAACACCTCTGCCTATTTATAATATCACATCTTGAAAAGTCCAAGCAAAGGAATTTAGCTAGCCATGAAGAACAGAGCATTCTCTTCCCTCTCTCCTCACTCAGCATAACTCAGATAGTCCGTGGCCTGGGAAAACGATCACATGGTATTCCACAGGCAATCAGAGTTCACATGTTGGTTTCCACACAATTTTCTTACATTCCTTCAAGATAGAGAATCTACAACAGAAGCTAGAAGAGTCCTCAGAAAAACACTCCAAGATTACATTACAAGATCTCTAATCTGCTTGCCTCCCTGCCTGCTTAGATTCCTTCTTTAATATTTATTTTCACTTTGTTTTAATCCCGGTGTAGGGGAAGGACATTGTGTGACACCCTTCCTCTGAAATCTATTCTCGAAACCATAGGAAAGTTTAAACATGTTTATGAGTAATCTGTCCTTTCTCACCAGATTATTCATAAGCATGTCCAAACCCACTTATAAATCCAGACACTAGCTGCAGAAAAAATATGGAATGTCATTGAAATCATCCCCTAGTTTTCAAATCAGGACACCCAAAAACAACAACCCCCATAAGAAAGATCAGAATTAAGGCAGTAACAGCAATTTAAAAGTGCTGCAGACCCTTGAAAAGAAAAAGAGGAGAGACTAAACATGACTTATAATGAAAGATGACCAAATATTTGGACAAGCATCCATCCACTTGAATGTTGAAAGAGTTGTAAGGCTCTGTTGACCCTTGGTTAAATCTCCAAGAGAGAGGCAGATTATATAACAAAATGTGTACCTCTAAAAATTCCAAAACTGCTTTGGAACAAAATTGCTACATTCTCTCTCCCCATAAAGCAGCTAGAGTTGGGTGTAACTAAATGATATGTCCCAAGAGATGTACTAAGTACAGTATATTGCATTTCCAATTATCAGACTCACTCAGGCCTCTATGGATTTTTTTTTATTTTGTAATGCCCATGCTCATTCAACACAAGACACACTTTTTCGTTGAATAAGCTGCAACTTGGGGTCCATAGATACCATGCTGGAGCCATCCTCAACTGATTAGAGAAAACAAGGTTGATTAATGTGTCAATCCATATTGTGTTGGAAATATTGCAACCTGTGTAGGATTCCTTTAAGACCTTTTGGCTGGGAGGGATCTTTCTGAACTGGGGCAAATGTCAATCCATCCAGTAGCAATTGTCCTCTCTGCTTCAGAATTTTGAAGGGACCCATACCTTAAGTCTTTTCCCTCTCTTTTTAGTTAGTCAGTCTATTATAGTGGTGGCGAACCTTCAGCACTCCAGATGTTTTGGACCACAACTCCCAGAATTCCAAGCCAGTATTGCCAGTGACAAAGGACTGTGGGAGTTGTGGTCCAAAACACGTGGAGTGCCAAAGGTTCGCCACCACTGGTCTATTACAAGTTAGAACCATGTATTTAGTCAGTGACCAAGTCATGTAGTTAACCCTGAAGCCAGTTAATCAGTTATGCTCTGGTTTTTTTAAATAGAATTATGCTTGTTTTGATCTATGAAGAACTGTGAGCAAAACGGAACCTTTAAATTCTTTTATTATCATAGTCTCCAAGTGAGTTACTGAGATAGTAAGCACCAGTCCAGAAGTACTTAGCAATAAGTGGTGGTCTACTGTTGTGAGACTTGAAGCTAATTCTGCTTTGTGGTTTTTTAAGCCAATAATTTTTCACAGTTTGCTAATATATTTTCTTCCAACTTTATAGAACATTCTTATTGACCAACCTTAAACTTTCAGCAAAGGAGAAGCTAGTGAATTATTATCACTTTATTTATTTATTTATTTATTTATATTTATTATTAAATTTCTACCCCGCCCATCTTCCCGTAGGAACTCTGGGCGGCTTACAATGGGCTGATCAGTTCAGCTAAAATACAATAGAAAGAACAGACATGACAAATTTAAACAAATATAACAAATGAGCACCCTTGGCATAAAAACATATGAGGGGCCCAGCAACAGAGCACCTCACTAGCTGAGCTAGTAAACGGATGGCGGGACAAGGAAAAAAAAAAACTAAACTAGGTCACCAAAGGCCTCGCAGAAGAGCAAGGTTTTCAACGCTCTGCGGAAGGCCATCAGGGACTCTGCAGAGCACACTTCACTAGGAAGGCTGTTCCAAAGAGAGGGGCCAGCCACGGAGAAGGCCCGGTTTCTGGTGGGGGTTTTACGGGCCTCTCTGGGGGTGACAACCTGAAGCAAGTGCGACTGCAACTGCCGAACTGGTCGGGCCAATGTCTGGGCGATCCGCTCTGCAAGGTAGTCCGGGCCCAAACATGGAAGATTTTATAAACTAAAACCAAGACCTTGAATCTGATCCGGGATGCAACGGGTAACCAATGCAGGCGAGCCAGCCTGGCTGCTGCATTTTGCACCCACTGCAGACTCCGGAGGAGAGTCAAGGGCAGCCCCATGTAGAGAGTGTTGCAGTAGTCCAGTTTTGAGATCACCAGCGCTTGCACTACAGTTCTCAGGGAGTTGCCGTCTAGGTATGAGCGGATCTGGGCAATTTGACACAGATGGTTATCAACACATAGTCTGAGATAGAGTTTAGAGGAATATATGCCTCAGGCAGATATATTACATGGTCCCTGTGGGCTGGGAATTTTTCATTTCTATGAAGTAATATGAATTATCTTTATATCCATCTCCACACATTACATTGGTAGATTTACATAAAATGTCTCTTATCAAGCCAATCCTCTAATATAACTTTACTGACATTCTTGTTATTGCCCCAAAGCCAAATAAGAACAAATGAAAAGTACCATGTGGCTGTGATGTGTTGTGACTTTCTTTCTAATGAGACAACTGGAAATGCATTTATGATACGTGCAGACGCTTATTAAGACTCCAAAATCCACAATGCAAAGCAAGTGTAACTGACAGAACACAAGCCCAGCTTATGTCCAATTAGACATTAAGCGGGAATCTGTATTCCCCTCAATAAGCCAATTTCCCCTCCCACAACAGCTTTCTTCAGAGATTAATGTTTCAGCAGTCAGACTTGCTTAGTAACCCAATGTTTTACCATCCATCGACTTAATACAAAGCAGGGCATATTAAATACAAATCATTTAGGTGACTAAAATGATCTGCTGTGACAGCTTTCACTCCTTCAGGGAAATGACCTCTCAAAATGTGTTAATTGAACCCTCTAATTTGACCCACAGTCATTTGTGGGAGGAAACTAAACTGTGAAAACACACATGGATCCAAGTGCATTGTGATTTTGTAATTCAAAATTAATCAGTCTACCTATCCATCCCATCCATCCATCCATCCATCCATCCATCCATCATGGATTCAAGGTGTCTCACAACAAAACTACACAATAATCAGTTTTAAAGTACCATAGGAACAATGATAAACCACAAATCAATTCAACAATCCTAAATTTAATAAAAATAGCATTCCCGAGGGCTCCATTTATTCCTTAAAAACCTGCCTAAAGAGGAAGGTCTTTGCCTGATGGTGGAAGGAGAGGAGAGAGGCGGACAACCTGGCTTCTCAAGGCAAAGCATTCCAAAGCACAGGAGCCACCACTGAGAAAACCCTGTCTTGTGTCCTCACCAAATAAGTTTGGAAAGGGGGTGGAAATGAGATAAGTGCCTCCCTAGAAGGTCTTAAAAGCTAATGAGGCTTGAATGGGGGAGGGTGGTATATGATCCTTCAAATAGCCTAGGCCTAAACTGTATTGGGCTTTATAGGTAATAACCAACATTTTTAACTGGGCCCAGAAGCAGACTGACAGCCAGTGAATATGTTATAATGAGCGAGTCAGCCCTATGCTCCCTGTTGCCAGCTCCATTCAGCAGTCTGGCTGCAGCATTTTGACCCAGCCAAACATCTTCAAAGGCAGTCCTACACAGAACACTCTGTGGTAATCCAAACAGGTTGTAATGAAGGCATGTACCACTATGGTCAGATCAAACATCTCAAGGAATAGGGCCAGCTCGTACATCCATTTTGACTCTGCAAGTGCACTCCTGGCCACTGCTGATGCCAGCCCATCTAAGCTCAAGGTTCAATCCTGGAGCACACCCATGCTGTGAATCTGACTTCTCAAGGAGAACATAATCCTGTCTAGTACAGGCTGAATTCCCTATCCTCTAATTTGCGTTTGGACTGATCAAGAGTAGCTTTGGTGGTTACTTCATGTCCTTCTTTGTTCTGCGACTAGTTTTGTACCATGACAGCGTTGGTTGTGATCACATGGTTTTGCCTCTGTTTCAGTGTTCCCATGGTCATGATAACTTGTCTCATGACAAGTGTTACCTCACGGTCTTGTACTGTGAAAAACACTCTATTTGTCTAGCTTCCTTTTTCCTTTTTTGGGGAGGGGGGGTTAAAAAATTCTTTTTCGATATTTTGCTTCTGAAAAGTCAAAATAAAAAAGGACATAGTTTTCTGAGAGAAACAAATGTTTTGTTGTGTGACAGTTGTTACTACATGGTGTCTTGTCTCAGAACAGAAAGCAGGAACAAAGAGTGACAAGGGAAAACTCTATCCCAGCACCAGGTACAGGACTGTCGCGCTTAGCACCCGTTCCGGGGGTGTGGTCAAGATAAATTTCAGTAGCTGTGCGACAGACGTGAAGTAACAGTTTTGTACTGCTCATAAGTGCAACACTAACAGAGACAAAATGGATATGAAGTAACCACCTTTGTCTTGTTCTGATCAAGTTTCAGTTTGTCAAGAGGTACTGCTCTAGGCATCTTCTGAGTTCTGCCATTGAAGAAGGATTGGAACCACATTAAAACAGTACCCCATAGAGTAATCCCAGAAAGGTTCTACACAAGGATATCATGGCCAATGGTATCGAAAGCCATTGAGTGGGGTAGCAGAACCAGCAAGGAGACACACAGAAAAACCAACACACCACACCGAGTTCCGAGGGTAGGTCATCCAACAAGGTGAACAAAGAGAGTCCACTTCGTCCAGGAACCTCTGCAGCTGGGATGCCACCACATAGGCAAAACTGGGATATTGGTAGCTGTCCCATAATTATGCAGTGAGATACAAGGTCTACTGCCCCCTTTAAGCATCTTATGCGCTAGACTCGAAAGCATTTGAATGTGGATCTTTTTCCTGCAGGCATCCCATAGATGGATCAAAGGAGAACCTTTCCCCTCACTGGCTGATCCAATTACGATCAGCCACTGAACAGCAGTATCATTTTTTCTGTGTGTGCTTCCTCTTTTTATCCTAGAGTCAGCAACATGGTAAATTTCAACTGCTATTACCTTTGAGTTCCTGGGAAAAAAATACATTACATTTCAAGGTACATTAAAGTGACACAGAAACCCTCCTAAATATATTCACTTTTCATGAAAGTTGGCATGTCAGATACTTTATGTGATCATGCTTATAGGCAATTAAATATATTCAGGAGGCCTAAGATATAAGTTAATCAATAAGCTGGTTGTGGTTGGCTAGCTAAGTTTTATTGTTATTATTTACCTAAGGATGTTATACAGCTGATCTCCAGATGAACTGTATGCTGGTACAGAAAAAATGCTGGCTAAGTCCTTCTTATCAATTTAGGTTGTGCAGTGTCAGGACCATCTTTGCAAAGGATTTCATGAAATGCTAAATGAAGATCATAAAGCAGACAGATTCAAGCATCCGTTTGTATCACATGGTTTATTACTTCTTTGATCCAGAACTAACAGCTGTACTCTGTTGCAAAGTTTTGAATTGCTAGTAAAATTCCAGTTTGCTTTCTACTAGAAGTTCACAAAGGAGTATAAGGTCAAGTCCCCCCCCGAACCCCCCCTTTTCCCACTAACTAGCTCATAAAATCTCAAAAAACAAACATTCATTTTGCTTGCAGTTGTTTGAAATTACGGACATTTGTAGGCTGCTTTCTTTAGTGCACACACAGCTGGCCAACTGAACAGATCAACAGCAACAAAATAACTGCCACCAATTGAGGAAGGGGAGGGGAGGAACATTCAGTACATAAGTGGGGCTCATTTTGAATTCAAAAGGTGGGAAAAACCATTAGCTAGTACTGTACAGAGAATCCCCCCAACTCAGAGAAGTCCCACCAAGTCTCACAAGCTACAGACAGCTAGTTATTTCTTTTGCTATATAAATGGATTCAGGAGTAG
>JAHTLZ010003542.1:4619348-4632596 GCA_023846285.1 Phrynocephalus versicolor
CAGATTACTGACTGGGGTGGGTTACAAAGACCACATTGTGTGTGTGTGTGTGTGTGTGTGTGTGTGTGTGTGTGTGTGTGTGTGCTGCGTTGTTACAGTTGTGACTGACTCTTCATGGCCACATGTCCATGGAGTTTCCCTTGGCAGGAATACTGGAGTGGCTTGCCAGTTCCTACTCCAGGCTCCTACAGCACCTGGTATTCCCTGGTGGTCTCCCATCCAAGTACTAACCAGGGCTGACCCTGGTTAGCTTCTGAAATCAGGCGAGATCGGACGTGCTTAGGGCATCTAGGCAGTTCGCTTTACACCCCTACTAAAGCAGCTCCACTGGCTGCCAACCAGCTATCGGGCACAATTCAAGGTGCTAACCTTAGCCTACAAAGCACAAAACGCCCTGGGTTCAAGCTACCTCAAAGATCAAATATAGCAGTATGAAGTGCAAAGACGAATACATGAAAGGGCCTTCTCTTGTTGCTGCTCCCAGACTTTGGAAGACAGAGACATCCCCATCTTTGGTGTCAGACAGCTCCCAGAGAGCCCCATCTCCGCTGTCTTCCTGGAAGCAAGCAAAGACCTTCTTCTTCAGGTAAGCTTTCCCTGAATAAGGACTTTTATATTGATTATACGGATGGGCACATTTTGTTTCATTTTTTGGTTTCATTTTTTTCTTTTTTGTTTCATCTGAAACATTTTTTTAAAAAATTCATTTTGTTTTTAGTTTCATTTCATTTTTCGTTGTTTTACAACCCCACACCATTCCTCCCAACGTGCCCGATTGGTGGGATGTGCAGGGTTTTTAAACTTTTTTTTAGCTATCACTAGAGATGGGCACGACCAGAAAAAATTACGTTTCGAGTTGTCATTTGTCGGGAAGGGCCCGTTTCGGGTCGTTTCCGTTTGTCGTGAAATTTTTCAAAAATTTGTCGTTTCCGTTTGTCGTCTGTCATTTGTACAGTGGTTTAGGGGGAGGGGTGGGCTCTGGGAGGCACCTCTCTGGGTGCCTCCCTCTGAGTTGACCCAGAAGGTAAGGGAAGCATAACGCTTAGCCACTGCGTACCAATTATGTTGGGATGTTAGTGTGACAGGAAACCTCGTCGGCACTTCGCTGTCTCACTAAGAACATTATAGCCATTAGCCATATTAGCCAGGGTTGGGGGTTATTTATTTATTTATTTATTTATTTATTTATTTATTTATTTATGTATTTATATCCCGCTTATCTACTACATGTAGTACTCTAAGCGGCTAACAAAGCAATAAATGCAAATCAGCTACAAAGAACATCAAATAAAACGAAATCAACATGAACAATAAAACATCATAAACATATAAAAAACCTCCAGCATCCCAGCATGCGGAGGGACAAATCCTAGCAGATTAAAATTAAACCACTTCTGGGGCCTCCGACAGGCCAGGGAAGCCCGTCGGAGGCCTGCTCAGGGCAGCGCCAGACTTCCGGTAAGTGTAGGGGTCCTCAAACAAGCCCAGGTAGCTTATCCCAGGGGGCCTTGCCTTTCATACACTGTGTTCCTGCAGTATACTGGGACCGCAGTGTATGAACTGCAAAATGGTGGGGGATGACTTTACAAGCCCATGATTAAACAACACAATTCAGCACCGTCACCAGCCTCATGCTCAAGCTCCATGAACACAATATATGAAACAATCCCTCTCCTTTCATAAACCACCAGCTTTCCGGGAGCCTCCCTCTCTCTATTTTGGACTGCATGTCCCAGAAGAACCTATACAATTGGTCTGTTGGCCAAAGTCTTCAAAGCAAATACGTCTTTGGCTTCAGGTGCATATGCACAGAGGGAGTAAAACAGGTTGTGAAGAAGTGTGTCAAGATTATTACATCAAGAGCTTACGCTTAGCGCTAGAAGCTGAAAGAGAAATTTGGAAAAGTTCCTTAAAGATCACCAGGAAAATTGGAAGGGCAGGGAAGACGGGGGGTGGGGGTGGGGGAAAGACCCTAATAAATACTATTTACAACAGAATGGGAGCGGTGAATGTTCCACTTCTACCAACCAGCAGAAGCAGAACATTCAGGTGTTCAGGCAGATTCATTTCAGCTGACCCACTTCCTTCATGGGGAGGGAGTTTCTGGGCAGAAAATATTAGAAACTTAAGTGTCTGTTTCTCATAAAAGTCAGTGGTGAATCTGTACGTACAAGGTACAATGGTACAAAGCAAGGGAAAAATGTAAGGGCGGGTTGGGAATAAAGGAAGCATATGCTCCTTAATATAGTCTCATATGCCTCTGTTCTCCATCGTCTTTATCATCACTGCATTTCTCTTTGTTTTCTCTTGCTGCTCTACTATCTTCATCTCAGGATAGAGCACCCAACCTAGCACACAGAGGTCATATAATTCATACACATTGAAACTTGCCCCACCATCCAGGAGTTCAAAAAGGTACATATGGGTTCTCTCCTCCCCTAATTTATCTTTACAACACCTAGCAATCTTGTAGACAGCTGAAGGCAAAACATTTTTTTCTGGGATGCAAGGATATGCCACTAGATCTTGATTAAAATTCTCCATTCTTCTGCCACTAGAATATGGCACAACATCAATCCAGGTCTTCTGCTTCAGGAAGAAAGCATGCCACTGCGTTCCAGTTGTTTTTCCTTGCAGGAACCCAACCGCTTAGAATAAGACAGTTGCTAATAAACGGTCATGGAAACATTATCGGTGGTTCGCCACCTCCTTGTGGCTCATGTCCATGGGAAACATGATCAAGGGAAGTCACCCTTTGGCCCAATCCCAGGAGTCAGGTCCGGGCTATTACTAGAAAAGCCTTCGTGAGCTGATATTCCCTTTCCATGCATTTATGACGCAACGAGACAGCAGAGACGTGGCAGCTGCAGTTCTAAACAAAGACTCAAGGAAAGCTTGGTTATCCATTGGGCACCTCAACCGGGAGAGTTCCCTGATCAAATTTCAGCAGCAGCACCTGGTTGGCACTAGCTGTCCTTAGAGTGTTCTCCTTGGGTGTAGGAGTGGAGAGCCAAGCGGGGCAGCAGGAGTTGGAGATTTAGGGGCCCGGTGGGGAGGGTATGTGTAGGAAGAATCAAAGAAGCCCCTTCCCTGTAGCACCTCTCTCGGCGCTTCTCTGACTCACTAAGAAGGAAAGCATACTGGCGTACTGGCATACAGGTTATGCTTAGGGAGGGAGTGGGTCTGGAGTTTGAGGCACCTTTCGATGCACCACTCTGACCCACTAAGAAGGGAAGTGTACTTGCGTACGAATCTGGCTTAGGGTTGGGGTTAGGATAAGGGCTAGGGTTAGGGTAACGGTTAAGGTTAGGGTGGGTTAGTGGGCTGCACCTCTGGGTGCCTCTGACCCACTAAGAAGACAGTGTACTGGCGTATGGGTTAGGGTTAGGGTTAGGGTTAGGGTTAGGGTTGGTGCGCTTTTTATGCCCTCTCTGGCACATCCAGAAGTCTCAGCAAAACCTGGCCATGCGATTGGTGGAATGGCTCCAAAAATTTGCATGGTCCCATCCCATGGCCAGCCCATCATTGTGCCTGCGCAGGTGTAAAAAAATAAAAATAAAAATAAAAATAAAAATAAAATAAAATCAATGGAGACGTTTTGTTGCAAGAAAAACCCACTGCTGCTACTATAAAAAAATCAGGCATTTAAAATACCTAATTTTCAAATGTTTCTGTGGTGCTTTGGTGGGTTTTTGGACCATGATTAAAAAAAAAAATGTGGTCGCCATTTTGGATCCCCCCCACCGCATGGCAAATGGAGACGACAAGGATGCCCCCCCAGCCTGGTACCAGCAGCCCAGGACAGGAGAGGGGGGGAGGCCGGGGACACCCCCCCCCAGAAACCACCCCTCTCTGGTAGGTGCCCTCACTGAGGCAGGCATATTTCCACCTGCTTTTATGGCCGGCGGGAATCGTTTTTTTTTTTTTAATTTTTAAAACTTTTTTCTGTGCTGCTTGGCATCGCGTGATCGCCGCGATCGCCGCGATCCCATGAACGACAACGACAAATCAGACCCAATTTATCTTTATCGGGTCAGGTTCGAGCTGGAGCGGAGTAATTGGCCGTTACTTCACGAGCCGCTCGCTTCGCGGCAAGCCGTCATTTCTGTGCGAACCGATCACTTCAGTCCGCACGCTCCGCCTTTTTGGCTGCGACGTCACCCCGACCACGCCCCCTTTACCGTGCTCCAACCGGGGTGAGTGATTCCCCTGCCATGGGCCGGGAATCTTTTCGCTTCGCATCTCGCTTCGCTCCCAACGTCACGTGTGGTCTCGGTTTTTGGCTTTTATTTCAAGTTTTTTTAAAAAATATCCAAACAGGGATATCGATGCATCACTATATCGTTTCATCGCTTTGCGCTGGTACTTCCTTGCTTGAGTAGCAGCGGCGGTGGCGGCGGCGGCGGCGGCGGGAGCAGGAGGAGCCGCTGCCGCCTCGCCCGGCCAGAGCAGGGCACCCGGGGCAGGCAGCGTGCAAGTGGCGGAGGGCGGGTGGCTGTGCCATGTGGGGCTCCCCCCGAGTAGCGGCGGCGGCGGCGGGGGGGCTGCCAATGATGCCAGGAAACAATGGACAAAACAATATAAATTAGGAGCAGAAAACACAGGATCGTACAGTAACCACGCTCTGTCGTGAATGACAGCCAAGCATTGATGCATCGATACGCCGAGTAATTTTTTTAAAAAAAATAAAAGGAGAGTGGAACCGGACTTGCAAATCAGCTTTCTAATGCGAAGGGAGCACGTGAGGTAGTAATCGATTCGGTCCCAAAAATGCCCCGTGTGAGTACAGAGAAACGGGGGTGGGAGCGAAGGGAGACCACGTGACCACCACGTGACCGCCTCCGAATTCAAATCGAAGGCAAGGTCGATTCAAAGCGAGGCACCTCGTGAAGTAACGGCCATTGTCGTTCTCGTTCCTCGTTACGTAACGGAAACGACGAACGACAACGGAAACGAGGATTTTGCCGAGTTGTGCCCATGTCTAGCCATCACCACTTGCTTCGGTGAAACGTTTAAAAACCCTGCGCTCCTCCCTATTTGAGCATGTTGGGGAATGGCTGCAGCTTGCCTCCTTGGCTAAAGACATTTCAAAAGACACACCGCTTCCCACCTCCAATCGGGCACTTGCCTTGGTGGCTAAAGGTGTTTTAAAGGAGCCACACTTCTCCCCCAACGCGCCCAATGGGGGAGAGAGAGAACGGCACAGGGTTTAAAAAATGTATTTGAGCCCTGCAGGCAGCCTTGATGGCTCAAAAACATTTTAAACGACCCACATATTTCCCCCCTAATGTTCCTAATTGGGGGGGGGGGGAGGCATGAGTTGTTTAAAGAGGTTTCCCATAGGGATGCATTGCTTTTCCATGCATTCCTATGGGAAATGTTGCCATTAACAAAAACAAAACAGAACAAACAGAAAATTTCCAGTTCATTTTGTTTTTCTTTTTATTTCGTTCTGAGGTGAAATGAAACACAAAACATAAAATTGTTTCATGCCCATCACTAGTTGATTACCATACATGATTGCATTGACTGATTTCATAGGAACACCAGTGTTTTCCATGTTATTTCCCCCTCCCCCTCGTCATGGGTTTTGTTTTCCTTTTGGCATGCTCTATGTAGCTTTAATGTTACATTTTAATGTTCTGTGATGCCTCTTCTAATTCCCTGTTCTTAACTTAAACATGTGTTGGATGTTCTGGGCTGTACATTGTCCCTTATTTTGTAGGCCACCTTGTGTCCCTTTCCAAGGAGAAAGGTGGGTTAAAAATGTTCAAAAATAAATAAGTAAATATAATTTCTCAATGAAGATCTTTCTGGACTTCCTCTAAGAAGTATTTCTGCCAGAATATAACATACTGAAAGCAAAGCAAAGCAAAGTGTTCTGCTTCTATACCACCCCATAACACTTCAAGTAGTGTCTGGGCAGTTTACAGTTTAATTACCGTATGCAGGCTACACATTGCCCCCAGCAAGCTGGGCACTCATTTTACCGACCTTGGAAGGATGGAAGGCTGAGTCATCCATGAGCCGGCTACCGGGGATTGAACCCCAGGTCTAGAGCACAGTTTTACAGGCAGTACAGCCATTTAACCACTGTGCCACGGGGCACATAATTACAGATATGTTGGCAAGCATTGGGATCTAAGTTCTACGTTCAGTTCTGTCTTAGGCCCTATTGCACAACCCTCAAGTCTGAGCTGTGAGTTGTTTTAACAGTATAATGCCCATACATAATTGTTTCTCAGTTTCTTTATTAGAAAAGAACCAGAAAATCTAGAAGGCCACAAGATGTAGATCTAGATCTGGATGCAGAACTGGATCTAGAAAAGTTCTTTCTTAGCTTTTTTCTAGATCAGGATCTAAATCTTTCCCAGCTCTGGATTCCCAACAAATATTTGGCTGAAGGCTGCAAAGTTGATCTAAATTAGATTTCCAAGTCAGTTTCTAGATTCCCACCAAGATATTTTCTAGTTCTTTTATAGATCCAGAGAGAACCTTATCTAGATGTTTTCTAGAGCTGTAACCCAATCTTTTCTAGATCCAGATCTCAACCCAGATCTAGAAAAGATCAAGAAAAGGATTCAAACCCAGATTTGAATTACATTTTTCTAGGTCTGGATCCAGATCACTTTCTAGATCTAGAAAAGATACGTACCAGATATAGGGGTACTAATATAAACTTATTCCAAATCAGGTGCTTTCCAGATGAATTAAAACCTGTCTGTACTTGTCTACACTCATGATCCCACAATATTTCCAACACCACTACCAGAAATGCACCCCCAAACCAGGACAGACCCCTCACTATGTTTCAGTGAAGGCCACAAGACTTTTTTTCCGTGGAAACTGTGCTTTTTAAAATTGTGTGCACATATTTCCTGCATTTTACGTTTGTAGTTTAATAAAAGACTGAAAAATGAATATGGGTGGCCATTAAAAGTTTTCTAAAATAACAACGCTGATGGTTGCCCAATACTTTTGCACAGTATTTTATGTGTGAGAGTATAATTTAAAAAAAAACACATGACGTTTGGCTTCACATAACAGATGCAATCGAACACTCCTACATTGTACAAGAAAGCTGCTGTCCAAGACAAAGAGGTGTTCACAGAAAGAGACAGACAATTAGATAAAGATGATGTAGTTCCAGCGACTGAGATGATCAATACTGCAGAAATTCCTTGGACATATATCACCTAGTAAGTGTCAGTGGCTAAACAAGCTATGGGGGGAGATCAATAATAAATTACATTATGTTGCAAGCACTAATAAATAATATGCTTTGTTTCTTTTATGCCATCTCTGCAGGAGCGCAGACTGATAACAAAACTTCACAGCTCCTTCTGTTGTTTTGCTTCACCATCACTTAATGGAAAGCAGGTGGGGAAAGTACCAAGGTCATTGTAGATTTTTCTTTAGGTGGATAGACAGAAAAAGTAATTGAGTCTTTTTGCTTTTGTGACTATAGTCAGTTATTTTGGTTTCTGCATCCTTCCCAGTTCCTAGTTCCCAACATGTTTATTTGTTTAAAACCAAGCAAAGCCTTCAGCTTATAGACGTACCTCCTCATAGTATTTCTGGGCGGTTTACCATTTAATTAAGAAGGCCACATAATGTTTCTCCCTCTGAGAGCCAGATACTAATTTCTTTAAATACATATAGTCCGCCCTTTATCACAGGAACTCAGGGTAGGTTACAGAGCTTTTCAGAACAGTATTAGAACATAAAATATTTAAAACAATTTAAGATGGGACAAACATTAACAATTCAAACGCCAAGAACACCAAAATGTGTGCACCAAAATCCTCTAAAGGAGCTACCTCCTCAACTGTTTAGCTGTGATTTATGTGCCTAATTGAGCAACCAGCTGCCTGACTAGTTTTGTGTGAAGGACAGCCTGCACCATTTCCCACCAACATTCATATAACTCCCCAGAATCCTTTGCCACATATTTTAAAGTACATGTCTCCCACTGACAATGCTAACATTAGGGGGTGACAGCAGGTCCCTACATAGTTCAAAATCTTTTTATGACATATGCCCCCACAAAACACAATTATAGAGCCTAAGCAGTTGCTTCACCGACACACACACACATGCACACACACCCCAACACCCCACACCTTCCTCCAGTCCGCATCAGCCTCCCAGCATGCCCTAGTACCTTCATCAGCTGCCATGACAGGAAAGGGAGCCAAATGGGCCACCCACCCCCATGAGACCTGGTTTTTCCAGGCCACTTACTGGAGAGAAATAGCACTGCAGTATTTATTAAATAGTCATTTATCTATGGATACATTGGCTTATTGGGGGGGGGGGAGACATCTCTGGAGTACCAGTGATATCACAGAGCTATGCAATTCAATGGAGAAGTGCTTAACTATTAAATATCCATACTGTGGCCTTTCAGGTCCTGCATAGGAAGGGAGGTGTTGAAACTGGCTTGAGAAATAACTTGCTGAGTGAAGAGCCGACATATATATTATACCCCCCACCCCACCCTACCCACATGGAATGACCAACTGCCACTTTTTAAAAAACAACTATAATGCATACCTGTCAAGTTTCCAGTATTGACCAGGAAACACTAGTTTTTCACCCTTTCCCCCGCCATCTTCCCAGATAATTTATTTTCCTGCAAATGTCCTGTTACCCCCACCCCGTCCACTCTGTGTGCCTTGCCCATCTGCTGGCCCGAGTCAGAAGCTGCAGCAAACTGAAGGGGGAACCAAGGTTGAGGAAGGGGGTGGGGGCTGGTGGGGCAGCTGCAAATGGGAGGTCTGTGGCAGTCCCCGTCCGCCCCACTGCCTGTCCCACTGCTTCAAGGTCCCAGTGAAAGACAAACCGGCTGCAGAATGGGCCTTCCCTGCTTCTTGCCGTCTCTCCCCCCGCCTGCCCGCACACTGCTCCTAAGGCCAGAGAGCCCAGGTCTTCCCCTCATGCCAGAAGGATGTTGGCTGGCTGGCTGGCTGGCTGGATGCCCCCCTCCTTCACCCCTCATGGTGGGTGTCAAAAATTTCCCTTATTTTTAAATCCAAAACTTTACAGGTATGCTATAATGGTGACTAACTACATCTGAGAGGACTTTGAATGGTAACTAATTACTTCAAAAAGTAACTTCTCAGGCCATCTTTTATACAGTTCAATAATGGGCCATTTTCATAAATAAATGTCCTTATGGCTAGGGCTGGGTAAGGGAGGGAGGTGGAAGGAAGTGAAATAAACATGTCAGCAAAAAGAGAATCTGGTGGGTTGTTGGGCTTTTTTCTGTAAGCTTAACAGAAGAATGATAATCTATATGGGGTAGGAAGGCAAGTTTATTTATTTATTTATTATTTATTATTTATTATTAAATTTATATCCCGCCCATCTTCCCAAGGGGAACTCTGGGCGGCTAACACAGCTGAACAAGTCAGCAAATACAACAATACAATACAATACAACAAGACAAATAAAACTGGCATATCAATATAACTAAAATAAAAAAGAAAACAGCAGCAGGGGAGCACCCTTTAGTTCCAAACCACACTGCTACTATATCAAGTCCTGACATAATGGTCAATGGTCGATGGCGGCACACACACACACACACACACACAAAAAGAGGGCTAAGCTAGGTCACCAAAGGCCTCACGGTATAGAATAGTTTTCACCGCTCTACGAAAGGCCAGCAGGGACTCTGCAGAGCGCACCTCGCTGTGTAGGCTGTTCCATAAAAATGGGGCAGCCACCGAGAAGGCCCGGCTCCGGGTAAGGGAACGCCTGGCCTCTCAGTGAGTTGGAACCCGAAGCGAGTGCGCCCACGACTGCCGAACCGGTCGGGTCGAAGTTGACCGCTGGGCGATCCGCTCTGCCAGGTAATCCGGGCCCAGGCCATGGAGGGTTTTATAAACTAAAACCAAGACCTTGAATCTGATCCGGGAGGCAACAGGTAGCCAATGCAGCTGGGCCAGGACCGGGGTGATGCGGTCGTAACTACGCACACCCGCCACCAGTCTGGCCACTGCATTTTGCACCCGCTGCAATCGCCAGAGGAGAGTCAAGGGCAACCCCATGTAGAGAGCATTGCAGTAGTCCAACCTCGAGATCACCAGCGCCCGGACCACTGTTCTCAGGGAGTCCCCGTCTAGGTAGGGGCGAATCTGGGCGATCTGGCGGAGATGGAAGAATGCGGTCCTTGCCACGGCCGCCACCTGGGCTTCCAGGGACAGGGCCGGGTCCAGGATCACGCCCAGATTCCAAACCCTCTCTGCCAGCTGGAGGGAAACACCCTCCAAGCTGGGGAGAGGGCCTCCATACCCAGACGGGGAGCTCCCGAAGAACATCACCTCGGTCTTCTCAGGGTTGAGTTTGAGCCTGTTGGCCCTGGTCCAAGCCATAACCGCCTCCAGACACTGGTCGAGGGACTGGACAGCTTCCACTGCAGAGGTGGTAAAGGAGAGATAGAGCTGTGTGTCATCAGCGTACTGATGACAACACACTCCAAATCTCCTAATGACCCCAGCCAGTGGCCTTACATAGATGTTAAACAGCATGGGGGAGAGAGACAAGCCCTGCGGAACCCCACAAGGGACTGTCCACGGGGCCGACAAATCTCCGCCATGCTGCACATACTGGAACCGACCCTGAAGGAAGGACCGTAGCCAACTGCGAACAGTGCCTCCGATCCCTACCTCCAGGAGCCGGTCCAGTAAGATACCGTGGTTGACAGTATCGAAGGCCGCTGACAAATCCAGAAGAACCAACAGGGTCGAGCAACCCCTGTCGGCCGCCCGGATTAGGTCATCTTGCAGTGTGACCAGAGCTGTCTCGGTACCCAAGCCAGGCCTGAAGCAGGATTGGCAAAGATTAAGGCACCGCTGTTCCTCAAAAAATGATTGGATCTGCACCGTGGCCACCCTCTCGATGACCTTGCCCATGAAGGGAACATTGGCAATCGGACTATAGTTGGCCAATTGGTTCGATGCCAATCCCGGTTTTTTCAAGATGGGCTTAACCACCGTCTCCTTCAGACGAGAGGGAAAAACCCCTTCGCTGAAGGAGGCAGTGGCGATGGCTGCGGCCCACTTGGGCATGCTCCCTCCGGCAGATTTGATAAGCCAAGATGGGGAAGGGTCGAAGGGGGTGGTCGTGGGACGGCAATGGGCAATAGCCCTGGAGGTCTCCAAAGGAGAGACAGACCCAAACTCGACCAGTTGAGGAGAGCGGGGGGGTGAAGGAGCTGGGGATGGCGAGGGAGGGCTAGTGCTACTGGATTCAAAGCCAGCACGGATGGCCTCTATTTTAGATCTAAAGAAGACTGCAAAATTCTCGCTACTGAAATCAGTAGGAGGAGGCCTAGCCAGACTAGGATTGGTGAGGTCCCGAACCACCCGGAAGAGTTCTGCCTGACGGTTCGAGGCCTCACCAATTCTCAGGGAGTAAAAAGATCTTCTAGCCTCCCTGATCACTCGTGAGTAGCGCCTAGTCTGGATCACAATGGCAGTCTTGTTGTTCGCCGTCCGGCTCTGTCTCCAGATGCTCTCCAGTCTCCTCTGTTCCTGCTTCATCGCTCTTAGCTCCGCCATGAACCACGGCGAAGTTCGAGCTCTGCCACGGAGGAGATGCTTGGGGGTGATTCGGTCGACGGCACCGGCAGCTGACTGAAACCATTGGTTGGCCAAGGCCTTGGCCGAATCATCAGCCAGACCACCAGAAAGCTCCCCGAAGGCTTCCCGGAACCGAGCCGGATCAAGAAGCCTTCGGGGGCGGGCCCAAACAAGGGGCCGTTGGTCCCCGCGAGGAGGGGCCGCCATTGCCAGGGAAAAAGACAACAGGTAATGATCTGACCATGACACGGGTGAGGGAGCAATGTCCCCCACCTCCAGATGAGAATCCCCCGACATGGAGGTAAATACCAGATCCAGGGTATGCCCACTCCTGTGGGTAGGACAAGAAACATGCTGGGATAGGCTCATGGACGTCATGGTTTCAATGAATTCCAGAGCTGCGCCGGCAAGCTCACCGCCAGCATGCACGTTGAAGTCCCCGACGACCAGAAGCCGGGGGGACTTCAACAGAGCAGCGGCAATGAACTCTGTGAGCTCTGGCAGGGATTGTGCTGGGTTGCGGGGAGCACGGTAGCCCAGCACAATGCCAAATCTATCCAGCTGACCTACCAATAGGTCATAGAATCATAGAATCATAGAATTATAGAGTTGGAAGAGACCTCATGGGCCATCGAGTCCAACCCCCTGCCAAGCAGGAACCCCTTCACAATATTTCCAACAGATGGCCATCCAGCCTCTGCTTAAATACCGTCAAAGAAGGAGACTCTACCACCCTCCGTGGCAGCATATTCCACTGCCGAACAGCTCTAACTGTCATGA
This sequence comes from Phrynocephalus versicolor, assembly GCA_023846285.1. Classification (NCBI taxonomy): domain Eukaryota; kingdom Metazoa; phylum Chordata; class Lepidosauria; order Squamata; family Agamidae; genus Phrynocephalus; species Phrynocephalus versicolor. The sequence continues at coordinate 4,631,717 of JAHTLZ010003542.1, forward strand.
AGTTCATCCGAATGTTCAAATGGAATCTCTTTTCCTGTAGTTTGAAACCATTGCCCCGAGTCCTAGTCTCTGAAGCCATGGAGAACAAACCTGTTCCCTCTTCAATGTGACATCCTTTCAAATATTTAAACATAGCTATCATATCCCCTCTCAGTCTTCTTTTTGATAGGCTAAACATTCCCAGTTCCTTAAGCCGTTCTTCATAAGACATCTGTTCCAGGCCTTCAACCATCCTAGTCGCTCTCCTCTGCACCCGCTCGAGGTTGTCAACGTACTTTTTAAACTGAGACGCACAGAACTGGACACAGTACTCCAGGTGGGGTCTGACCAGAGCAGAATAGAGTGGCACTATCACCTCCCTTGATCTAGACACTATGGTTCTGTTGATGCAACCAAGAATCGCATTGGCTTTCTTAGCCGCCACATCACACTGCTGGCTCATGTTCAATTTGTGGTCCACCAAGACCCCCAAATCCCTTTCACAGGTACTATTCTCTAGCCAAGTGTCCCCCATCCTATATCTGTGCAATTCATTCTTTTTACCTAGATGTAGCACCCTACATTTCCCTCTGTTGAAATCCATTCCATTAGCTTTGGCCCAGACTTCTAATCTGTTGAGGTTCTTTTGGATTTTCATCCGATCCTCTAGGGAATTAGTACCATATTAAAGTCTCCTGCCATAATAACATACCCTTTTTCACCTTCTCCAGTTCTTTTAGAAGAGATTCATAAAAAAACTCCTTGCTGTACATTAGGTGCATAAACATTCACTAGAGTATAGTCTTCTTTTCCCAATAAACCCTGGATTATTAAATATCTACCATTGTCATCCATTATTACTTCTTGCACTACAAATTCACAATATTTAGAAATTAAAATT
>JAHTLZ010003542.1:4642702-4660728 GCA_023846285.1 Phrynocephalus versicolor
CTATCTATCTATCTATCTATCTATCTATCTATCTATCTATCTATCTATCTATCTATCTATCTATCTATCTATCTATCTATCTATCTATCTATCTAATATTTGTGGTAAATCTCCCTGAGTGGCCTTCGTTGCTAGATGGGAGGCATAACAATCTAATAAATAAATAAATAAATAAATAAATAAATAAATAAATAAATAAATAATCTACCAGCTAGTGCCAACTATTTTGGGGGGCATTCTGCTCTGGGGTGTTGTTCTTAATTTCTTATTTTTCTTCAGCAGTGTGTCACGGAGGTTTCACGCTTTAGCCGGTCCAGCCCCTTCATACAACAGTGACAATGTCCTTTGCTTTGTTCCCCCGGGACTGCTCCGCATCTTTGGCAGAATGTCTTCCAAGAATGTAATAGAACAGAGCGACTCAAAAAAACTGTCAACAAGACTTGAGCTACAGGAACTGATATAGTCCAAAGTCCTTGTACTTGAAAGGAGTTTGTCATCAACTTGTCTTCACAATTTTGACATCAGGCTTTACCTAACTCTCGGCATCAGCTAAAATGCAGGCCTTTAGATCATCCTTGTGACAGATTTTGGCAGAACATTTTCGTTCTGATAAGAGTTGAATCTAGATCCTAGACATTACATGCAGGCCATTTTATCTGCCTAGAGAAGTAACTTTGATAATTATCATAGCTGTCTATATCCCACCTGATGCTAAAGTCAGTATGGCACTTTCTAAGCTATATGACGTCATCTCCAGGCAGCAGGAAATCCACCCAGAAGGTGCTTTTGTTGTGGCAGGAGATTTTAATCAAGCCTGCCTAAAGACAGTTCTTCCTAAGTTTGAGCAGTATGTGAAACTTCCCACCAGAGGGAATAACATCTTAGATCGTGTATATTCCAACTTGAAGCAGGCATACAGTGCAATCCCCCTCCCCCATCTAGGCTCATCTGACCATGCTTCACTCCTTCTATGCCTGAAGTACATTTCTCTCAGGAAAAGAATCCAGCCAGTTATAAAAACAGTCAAAATCTGGCCAGAAGGTGCTCTTAGCTCCAGGACTGCTTTGAGAGTACCGATTGGAGTGTGTTTGAACATTAGGATCTGCATATATACACAGATGCTGTACTCTCTTATATTAAAGTGTGCACTGACAATGTAACATCGGACAGGCACATCAGAGTCTATGGTAACTGTCACAATATGTAAAGTTGACAAAATATATGTATTGTATATTTAACAGAAAGAAAAGAGAATTGTAAAATGGAGGCAGTCAGAAACTGCAGTCTCATGATGTTAGCCACAAGTGCAGGGAATTAGAAATCACCAGCAGGTTAAGTGATTTAGCACAGGTGGAATAGTTAATAACATCATGGTGCATCAGAATATGATTGGTTGATAGTCATGTCTGATGGGATCTAAATGTGTATATAAGCACTGGCTTGTATAATGTTAAATGGGACTGTTTATGGTAAGAAACAGTACCCCACACTCTGTTGATTGTATTGTATATATTGCTTGGTGTTATGCTGTTGTATATTTGCTGTATATATGGAATATAAGAGTTTTACTCTAACCCATGTTTCTTTGTCTCTCTGTTTCTGAGTTCTGCTAATACTTATAACAAATTAACTACACTTTATCTACATGTTACTGCTGCGCTGCTGCTAAGCTACATTTGTATACTCTGCTAGCATATTTTGTTTACTCTGGGTTTGATAGTAACTGTAAACCCTGGATGACTGCCAAGGTAAAGTCACTCCTGAGAGCCCGGGGTGCTGCCTTTAAGGCAGGGGATATAGACACATATAGAGAAGCAAGATCAAACTTGAGAAAAGGCATCAAGGCGGCAAAACATCAATAAAAGTGTAAGGTAGAGAGCTACTTAGTAAACAATAACATGAAGCAAGTGTGGCAGGGGCTGCAGCATCTAGTCAACTATAAGGGTAATACAAGGAATACAGTCAAGGCTGATGCCTCGTTGGCAGAGGAGTTGAACATCTTTGCCCGCTACATGGTAAGAAGATCAGGCATTGTAGCGTCGGTCTGCCAGCCTTCTAATTCTCAGCCACTCATTCTACATGATCATCAGGTGAGAGCTGCATTGAGGGCTGTGAATCCCAGCAAAGCTGCAGGTCCAGATAGGGTGCTAGTGATAGTGGTTAAAAACGGTGCCGATCAACTAGCAGGGGTGCTGACAAGGATTTTTAACATCTCCCTGCAAACAGCCTGTGTTCCATCATGCTTGAAAGCAGCTAGCATTGTCCCAGTCTCCAAGAAAAGAGCAATTAACTGTTTCAATGAGTACAGACCAATTGCATTAACATCAGTGGTAATGAAATGCTTCGAAAGACTGGTCCTCCAACATCTTAGGAAATGCCTTCCACCGGACTTCGATAAACATCACTTCGCCTACAGAAGGAATAGGTCAACAGATGATGCTACACCACTGCTTTTCATCTTGCAGCCAGTCATCTGGAGGAACCTGGTAATTATGTCAGGATGCTGTTTATTGACTATAGCTTGGCTTTTAATACCATCCTTCCAAGAATCCTTATTAAAAAGCTGACTGACTTGGACCTTTCTTCTAGCATCTGTGACTGGATTAAAGACTTTCTGAGGAAAACGAGGATTGGGCCTGTCACATCTACCTTGTTGAAGCATAGCACTGGCTTCCCACAGGGCTGTGTGCTTAGTCTCTACCTGTATTCATTGTATACTTATGACTGCGTAGCATCTGACCCATCCACTGCAATCATTAAGTTTGCAGATGACACTACCATAATGGGTCTTATAACAGGTGGAGATGAATCAGTATATAGGGGGGAGGTCCAAAAATTATCCTCATGGTGCCTAGAAAATAATTTGCACCTAAATATCAGCAAAACTAAGGAGATGGTGTTGGACTTCCGGAGGAAAAGAGAGGAACCTGCTCCACTGTACATCATGGGAGGCCGGGTGGAGAGAGTCTCCTCCTTCAAATTCCTGGGAGTTCATTTCAGGGAAGATCTTACCTGGAAAATTAATACAACCCAGGTGGCCAGGAAGGCTCAACGGAGACTCCATTTCCTCAGGCTCTTGCAGAAGAAAAATATGAAACAACAATTGATTACCTCCTTCTACTGGTCTACAGTAGAAAGTGTTCTTACGTACTGCATTACAGTCTGGTATGCTGGTTTGACAGCCACGGACAGAAAGACTTTACAGAGGGTAGTGAACACAGCACAAAACATCATGGGCTGTCCCTGAGTCCACTGGATGACATCGCCAGGGACCGCTGTCTTAGGAGAGCAAGGAAAATCATCAGGGATGACTCACACCCCGGTCAGCACTTCTTTACTCTCCTACCCTCGGGTAGGAGATACAGAAGTACAGCAAGCCGTACCAGCAGGCTAAAAAACAGTTTTTATACATGGACTCTTCGACTTTTAACAAGACATGATAACTCATGATAGACTCGTGGGGCTGGCGAGTTGTGCAGCAAGCACACAGTGTGAAATCAGATTGAATGGCTTTTTAGTGGGATGGTGTTGGGGGGGAGGGAGGTACGCTCAGCCAATTTCGCTGTACACTGGTTGTACAATGACAATAAAGGTTATTAATTAATTAATTAACAAATTGGTACTTAGCTCACACTTCAGATCGACAAAGCAGAGCATTTACCTGGAGCTTAATTAGGGAATATTACAGTTTATTAACTCATGGAAACCAGTTTTTATAACTGAGAGAGACATCAACCTAGTAAGGGTTGTACATTAAGGCCATACTTACTTGCTTGGGAAATTATATTAATTCTGATAGTCAATTTAAAATGTGACATATAATACTGTAGCAAATTATCTTACACTCATAAGATAACAACACCTTTTTTCCTAGAAGGATAATGTATAGGAGGATTTCCAGAGATAGTGGAACTGGAAAAGCTGCAGAAGAGAGCGACTAAAATGATTACTGGGCTGGGGGACCTCCCTTATGAGGAAAGGCTAAAACATTTGGGCCTCTTTAGTCTGGAAAAAAGGCGCTTGAGGGGGGATATGATTGAGACATACAAAATAATGCAGGGTATGAGTAAAGTGGATAGAGGGACACTCTTCTCCATCTCACAAAATACCAAAACTAGGGGACATACACTCAAATGAGGCTGGGAGAGTGACAACAGACAAAAGAAAATATTTTTTTTTACCCAGAGTGTTGTTAGTCTGTGGAACTCCCTGCCACAGGATGTGGTGTTGGCATCTGGCCTGGATGCCTTCAGAAGGGGATTGGACAGATTCCTGGAGGAAAAGCCCATCACAAGTTAAAAGCCATGATGGAGATGTGTCATCTCCAGGCTTAAAACCAGGGTACTTCAAGGGCCAGATGCCGGGGAGTGGTATCAGGAGACAGATATCTAGTCTCGTGCGCTCCCAGAGGCATTTGGTGGGGCCACTGTGAGATACAGGAAGCTGGACTAGATGGGCCTTTGGCCTGATCCAGCATGGCTCTTCTTATGTTCTTAGGAATTTTGGCTAAAAAGCAAATGCACGTATCTTCAAGATGTTGCTTAACTGATCAATTAAATTGCAAATTATTTATCATCTATCTACTGCTGGGCAACCTGTTCTTATAAGTACAGTAACCCCCCCACCCGACCGCGATGACTGAAAATCCACAATATGCTTCCCTGGGCTGCTGGAAGACTTTTTAAAAAGCCTTCCAGCAGCCTATGCAAGAGCGGTAGATGATATGATCCACCATGCTTGCTGCAGGGCCATTCCTCCCCCAGCCAGCACCAATCAGCTGCTTGGCGCTGGCTTGGGGCCAGCACTCCCCCACAATCTCCATTGGAATGCATTGGCTCAATTCATTTCAATTGAGAATTTTTTTCCCCATTGGAATGCATTGGCTTTTCCGGAGCCCGGGGTGGCGGGGAGGGGGGAGCGGTGTGCCCCTTTTAAAATCCCTTCCAGTCACAGAGGCAGACTTGCCTCCATGACTGGAAGACATTTAAAAAGGGGTGTGCTCCAACTGATCGGCGCTGGGGTGGGGAAATAAAGGTTTTCTCCCTCACCCAAAAGCTAATCAGCTGGAGCCCCAGCATGTACTTCGGTCCTGTGATATAGCGGAACCGTAGTACATAAACCGTGAAATGGCAGGGGGTTAATGTATATATTCCCATTATTGTTCATATTGTGCATGGCCACTTTTCCTTCAATCATCTTCACTATAGGTACGGTCTATCACCCATGTCTTGATAGAAACTTTGAATCCTTTCTTGCCTTTTCCCATTTGCTCCTCGTCTATCATCTAATATTAATTAAAGACCACTGTCTTTGCTGCTCTTTATTAAAAGCCCATTGAGCTATAAAGGCATTCTTTGTTCTGATTCTCCACCTTTATTGTAGCCCCATGCAATTTTAATACATTGACGTCCAGTTCCACAACCATAAAGTCAATAGGTAGAGGGCATGATGACAGATATAGGCCAATATAGACATAAAAGCCTTGCATCTCATTATCCTCCGGGATGGTGGAGTGTGCACACTGATTAATTATGATTACATTCTGATGTAATTAAACATGACACAAGATTGTTGTATTTACTCCTCTACGCAACCACTCCTACCTTTTTCACCTTCCAAAATAAATATCCCTATCTGATTCAGCTGATCTCCAAGCACTTATACCAGTGTGGCATTGTAATTCCTTCTGATGGAATACTTGCAATCAACATATTGATTGGATTATGTTTTCTAGGAATTATAAATCAAAGAATATACTGATTAGTCTGCAAGGCTGAATGCTATCTTCAGTTTCTCAAGAATTTAGGATAAGAGGCAAGCGTTTATATATATATATATATATATATATATATATATATATATATACAAACATGCACAAGATACACAAATATTATATATATAAAGAAAGAGTTTGTGGTTGTGTGTCTTGTGGATGTTTCTAGTAGATAATTATAAAGCTTAGTTGTAATACATGACAAATGAGTCAACTCCTCAACACTTAAGTCGGGGGGGGGAGAGATTCATAAGATCTCGTGCTCATTCTGTACCCTACAAACTCTCTAGAGGGCATAATTAACTCCCTCTTTTTGATTTTAATTAGAGATGGGCAGATTGGGCACAAAAAACCATACAAACCAAGAAGTTTGCAAAAAAATATATCATTGGTTCAGGTCAGGTTGGCTTTGTCAAAGAGGGAACAAAACAAAACAAAGCAATAAACCTCTCAAGTGATTTTGTTTATTTGGTTGGTTGGTTGGTTTGTCCATTTCCTCCCTCCCATCCCTGACAACCTGCTACCTGTCAATCAGAGGCACTAGACAAGGCTGGAGGGGACTTAGAGACCACAGGATTGAAAGGTGAGGAATCCAAATGCACATCTCAAAGGGCTCTTGAAGCATTTCGCCTCAGAGCCATATCTGCTTGTCAGAGGAAGCCTTGGAAACAAGGTAGCTCAGATCTCCAGCAGCACCTTGCATCCTTTGTCGAGCAGTCTATATCTCGCTCTCTCTTCTCCAACTGACCACACAACAACCTATGTACTTCATCTCACACCTCCAGTGTGGCACTGTCCACAGGGTGTGGGGAATGCTGTTCCTTCTCCCCAGTCCCCCTCCTAATGAGCAACACCCTGTGTCAGGTTCCCTGGCAGGAGCCACTGCAGACACTTCCTCCAAGCCAGCTGCTAAAGGGCACTTTGCCAAGGGGACCTGATTTGAGGGTACAGTAGGAAGCCGGTATCCACTGGTTCATTAACCACTGATTCAGTTATCCATGGTTAAGAACATAAGAACATACATAAGAAGAGCCATGCTGGATCAGGCCAAAGGCCCATCTAGTCCAGCTTCCTGTATCTCACAGTGGCCCCACCAGATGCGTTTGGGAGCGCATGAGACTAGATATCTGTCTTCTGATACCACTCCCCTGCATCTGGCCCTTGAAGTACCCCGGTTTTAAGCCTGGAGATTACACATCTCCATCATGGTTTGTAACCTGTGATGGACTTTTCCTCCAGGAATCAGAGGAAAAGGGGATGGCAGAGAATGAGAGGTTGGCAGAGGAAAAATAAAATAAATAATTCAGAAGCCGCAAAGCAAGCTACTGTCACAAGCATCAGCCATAAAGCAAACTACTGAGACAAAGAGCAGCAGTAAAGCAAGCTGCTGTCACAAAACAGCAGCTGTAAAGCAACATACTTTCACAAAACAGCAGTTTTTAGGTTTCTTTGGCATTCTCTCTTATCCACAGTTTTTGTTATCCACAGGAAGGCCTGGAACTGATCCCCAGCAGATACAGGTGTTCTATTGTATATAACTCAGAGGTCCAAATTTCACACACCACCAAACTTGTAGCGGGTGTACAGGAGAGTCAGGGGACATGTTTCTCTGGCATTTTTGTGTCTCTAGGTGGCTTGGGCCCCATTCTAGGGCTCTGAACCAAAATAAACTGATCCATCATTCGACTTCACCAGAAGTTCACGATGTCTGTGATTCATGGACTTCAACGAGCCACAAACCACAAGAAACTACTGTCTTCCTGAATAATGCCCATCTCTAATTTTAATAGCAAGTGGAAAAAAGAAGCAGGGGTGGGGAGAAAGTAGAATGGGCATAATGAGAAGGTAAAGAAAAGCCATCTGTCTCAGTTGACCTGAGTGCAGAATGGCAACAGGATTTTAAATTTTGAGGTGGAAAAGGAAACCACTCCATGGCAGTCAGGAGGAGAGCAGTGGGAACAGCATCCTGGCCTGGACTCTCCTGCACCTGCCACCCTGAGTGCCCATAATCCCCACCGCCATTACTCTAGCTCCGTACCTGGCTTCCCTGGTCCACCTCCTCCCTCGCTTGCTCAGCCGGTTGGCCCTCCTCCTGCTGCTGCCATTGCTGCTGTTGCTGGTAGTGGAGGGTGGATACTCACTGTGGAACAGCTAAGCAAGGGGGTGGCATTCCCCCCCCCACAAACATATGACCACTGGTGGCAGATCAGGAGGCTGGAGGGACCTCACGAGCTACTTCAAACGGCTCCACGGGTTACCAGTCACCCATGGTCACCAGGTTGTGTAGGCCTGGAATATCTGAATGGTAAAAGAGAGCAAGCTGAGAAAGCTAGGAATTGATGAATACATCCATTCCCTCCACCTATCAATCACACCTTTTTAACTGATAGCTGTTTCCATTTCTTCATAAATCTGCAATTAAAGAAAAAAAGAAAACTATAAAAAAGATATAGTACTTAAAGACATATTCCAAATATATTCAAATACATGGAACAGAGGTATATGAATATCATCCACTTTCATTCAGTCTGAACAATTGGTCTCGGCCTCCGGCGTAGAGGCAAAACTTCCACTATCCCACAACATCATTGGGGATTGTGTAATTTATCCAAATTTACTCAATTCATTGAATCATAGAATCATGGAAGAACATTTGAGACCACACGCACCCCAACTCGAGGCATGAATACAAATCATAGGATTTACTCAAGAAAAATGTGTGTTGAAGGGGGAAGGAGTATATCTGGCTGCTACCTTCGCTGTCTCATTGTGTTGACTAGATGATCGCTACCTTGTGGGTCAAGATTCCCGCTCACCCTACCTGGAGCACAGCACGCACAATGAAAAACGAAATGGGCCAAGTGTTGGAAAAAACTGTCCTGCCCTGCCCTGAACTTAACCTTTGTTTACCTGGCTCATCCGGGGACAATGGTTAGAAATGAGAATGAGGGCAACCTCTGTTTAGGAAAATGCAGAGCAGTCTGGCGGATTTGCTTTCCTAGACCTCCAGACAACCCTATTACAATGTTTCAAAAATGAAAATAGATGGTCTGGTCGACATGGCCCCTCTGCAGGAGGACTGTCATCTGAGATGTCTCTTTGACTGGAGAATCCATGTCGTCTGTGCAATTTTGATAGCAGTAAATAAAATGGACTAATTCAGGAACGTTGTCTACACCTGTGCAGACAGACTGTTTCGCTCTGAGCCTGTATACATTCTGCAGGAAGATAGTGCCTTTAGAGGCCTGGGATGTCCCATTGTGGAACATGGAAGGGGCTTGGGGTGGTTTGCCCTCCACTAGGAAAAATAAATAACAAAGGACATGTCACATACTGCAACATTCCCTTGGTGTACCTGCAGAAAGTGCTGTAATCCATCACTGGATGGTGGAGTGTCTGGAATGACTCTTAACTCAAGACAATCTTAAGACGGTGCACATATGTGCAAATTACCTCAGCAAGTATTTGTGAAATGTTTGTCCTGCCATGAAAAGGTTTGGAAAGCTCTCTCGCTTCTACTTCACATTTTTCCTCTCATGAAGGGGGGGGGGATACCCCGTAAGAATTCTGCTACCAGATGTTCCTCTGATGCACAGGCCCATGTGTTGAAAATTCCATTTGACAGGTCTTTATCATTATTATTCATTATGCGCTGTCAAAGCTGTTTAGTCATGTATAGGGCTGACAAAGGATTTCTTCCCCTTCTCTCTCTCTCTCTCTCTCTCTCTCTCTCTCTTCTTTTTTTTAAACAAAAATGTTTTTGAAGTTAAGCTTACATAGCAAATAACTTATCCGATAGAAATAATTACCGACCCCCCCCCCAAAAAAAAAGGAAAAAAGGAAGGGGGATCTAATCTAATCTGTTGACTTGAGAATTATCCCTTACTCTCATTGTCCTGAAGCACCATTTTTTATCAGAAATAGCCTTGGGTAACCCAAAGTCTGTTGATATGATGGCAGAGTCTTCTTCTGCTCCCTACAATAGCTCCAAAGGTACAATAGCTATGTGAGTGTACTCATGACTCAAAAGAGGGAAATGCAGGGAACCCAGAGGCTGATGGAAGCTCTGTGGAATGTCGCGTCATTAACTGAAAAGGCACATCTGGATGAGCCATAGCTGAAACAGAGACAAGGAGCAAGGTGTCTGAAACGAAATAGCAGGGTCACCATGTCTCATTTATAAAACCAGACTATCACGAAACATAGGGATTGGTGAGGATTTTACTTCTGCTCACTTTTGATATTTGTTGTTGTACAGTCGTTCAGTCATGCCCAACTCTTCGTGACCCCATGGACCAGAGCTCACCAGGCCTTTCTATTCTCCACTGCCTCCCGGAGTTTTGTCAAGTCCATATTGGTTGCATTGATGACACTGTCCAACCATCTCATTCTCTGCCGTCCTCTTTTCCTTTTGCCTTCAATCTTTCCCAACATCAGGGACTTTTCCAAGGAGTCCTCTCTCCTCATGAGGTGGCCAAAGTACTGGAGCCTCAGCTTCAAAATCTGTCCTTCCAGTGAACATTCGGGGTTGGTTTCTTTCAGGATGGATAGGTTTGATCTCCTTGCATTCACAATGGATGGCCGAATCTGTCTATTTTAGGTTCTTTATGCATCAGAATTGGGCTATTTCGTGGTTCATGGCTAACCATGAGCCACCACGACCCCCTGGAACAACAAAAAAGGTTCATGGTTTGGTTTTCTATTTTGTGCCTTGGGGTAGGAAGGAATTTACCTGCTCCTCCCTTCTGACTTCCGCCCTCTCCCTTCCTACCGCTCCTGTCACCTCACTACTGGGTCCTGCCTCATTCTCCTCCTCCTCCTTCACCTCCACCACCACCATAATTGCTCACCATCCTGAAGCCAGGCCTGCTGCGTCTGTGCATGCACCGCCTGCCCAACTGTACAGAGGCTGACACTTCAAGGAGTCAGGCTGGTTGAATCTGCACATAGACACGTTGCCCAGCTGAGCTTGACTTGCTGGGAGTTGGAGAGCATGCAGGATGCGACAGAAAAAACACTGCAATGGAAAATAAAACATGTAGACTCACTCTTCAGCCACTTCATAAGTAAGGTTAAGCTCAGGAATTCTGAAATTCCTCCCAGAGAAGTCCTCCATTCCCCGCTCCCCTTTTGAGTTTCCTTTCACAGTGCAATTTCTTGTCTTTCAATTGAATGAGAAGAGTTGGAATTGTCATGAGATAAATTTTCTGCACATTACTAATGGGAATAAATGTTGTCAGTCTTCTATGGTGTAAGCCAAAGCAACAAGACTTTAGCCAAAATGTTTCAATTTTGATCCTAATTTGTGAACCATGAGTCTGAATTCTCCATTCAGCCTGACATCCCTGTGTCTTTATTTACATCTGTTTACTGTAGTTTTCCTTTCCTGTCCCCTGCCTGATTTTATGGTCTCTCGTGTCAGGATAACCCCATAGTGTACCAGTGTGGTGGTGTAATACCCTGTCAAGATTTCAGAAAAGAGTAAGGGTCCATGGAATACAGTATTCCTGCAGTTGCCTTAGGACAGTGTTGGTGAATATAAGGCATGGGTGACAAAGGTGGCATGTGAAGCTCTTTCTGTGGGCACCCAGCATCATCCCCTCATAGCCACGGAGCTTCCCCCTCTCCTCGGAACACGCCACTGTGCTCCATGCAGAGTGCGGAGAGTTGGGTGAAGGAGACGCAGTGGCTTGTGGGCTTGTTCGTAGCCTCAGTTTATTCTCCAGCCACAACACTCTGGGCACCCCAAAAGCAATGTGGGAGGAGAGTAAACTAGGGCTACAAAGGAACCCACAAACCACCACCACTCCCCCTGGCTTCCCCGATAGTGTAGCACTCCATCTGCCTCTCTGTCGAGGGCAAAGAAGCAGATGGGGTGCTACTCTTCATGAAAGTGAGGATCAAAGAGTAGGTTTTTAAATTTCCCATGGCCACAGCACCCTCACTGTGATCATGGGAAATTCAAAAGCCTGCCCTTCAGTCCTCGCTTCCCAAAGGGTAGCACCCAAAGCATTTGTAACCCAATTTATTCAAGCTAAATTGCCCTATTGGCACTTTGTAAAAAATTAGTGGGTTTTAAATTGCAGTTTGGGCACTCGGTCTCTAAAAGGTTTGCCATTACTGCCTTAGGATGTTTCACAGAGCTGCTGTAATGGTTTACTGATGATTGGCTAGACAGACCACTGTTTTAAATGAATTATTTAATTGATTGATGAGATAGAGGCCACCTTTATTGTGACCGACCAACCAGAGGGGTTCTTTTGATGTTAGCTAGTGACAAGCCTGTTCACACAAGAATGCCAAGGGAACAAGTACTGGGTTAAAATCGAATATAACGCTAAAGAACCTGAAAGGGGCTTATTCATTCAATTGTTCATTCAGCAACATATCTAGAAGTTGTCATGGCAACTGCACTTCTTTTGAAATGTTTCACTACTCATCCAAGCAGATTTGTCAGTCTGAGGAAAGTTAATGGTAAGTCCTCTAGTTTATAGTTCACCTTGATTTCACATCAACCTGGTCTGAATAGGCTCCTAAGGTGTGCAAAGGCCTGAAGAGGCTCATTAGATGGACAATGGCCTGAAGAGGTTCCTAAGTGGGCAGTGACCTGAATAGGCTGATTAGATGTATAATGGCCTGGGGTGCGTGAAAGTCACACCTATGCAACCGTTCCCAACACCCATTAAGTATGGATTGTTATCTATGGCCTTGCTGATGGAGGTGTAACATGCTTCTGATTCATCTGGGGATTGTTGAAAGGGCTGCTTGATAAGTAGCAGACAGATTGTGCCTGAGTCCCCCACCTCTGTTGAGGGAGGGGGTTTCAATACTCACATGAATGGCTTCCCCGAGTCCTCTCTCAAACCGCCTCTCTTCTTTGTCTAATATGTGTACATTCTCATCTTTGAATGAGTGCCCTTTGTCCTTCAAGTGGAGATGTACTGCTGATTCTGGTCCTGAGCTGTTACCTCTCCTATGTTGGGCCATCCTTCTGTTTATTGGCTTAGTTTCTCCAATGTAGAGGTCTGCACATTCCTCACTGCATTGGACCACATATATTATATTGCTCCTCTTGTGTTTTGGTGTCGGGTTCTTTGGGTGGATGAGTCTCTGCCTTAGTGTTTGTAGGTTTGAAGTAAACGGGGATGTGGCGTTTGCCAAGAATCCTTTTAAGCTTTTCAGACACTCCGGCCATGTAAGAAGTGTCTAACTACGAGCCTATTCAGGCCATTGTCCAACTTACGAGCCTATTCAGACCAGGGTGATGTGAAATCAAAATGAACTCTAAATTGGAGTCCTCACCACTAACTTTCCTGAGACTGAGGAAGCTGCTTGGATGAGTAGGAAAATGTTTTGATCTCTCAAGAAAAGAAGTCCAGTTGCCATGACTCAACTTCCAGATTTCCTCTGAAACAGTCCAATAGCCCTGCTATCTCATTCTTGCACAAGACACTACCCTTTTATTTCTTCACACGCAAGTCCAGTTTCCTCTTATCACATGCATACAACTTCTCATTTCTCCAAACACTGCAATTTCTGCAGACTCCCATAAAAGTCCATTGATATCAAACGGATTTGCACCAATTTGCCTCCATTTTATGTGTGTCTCCATGGTTCTTCACCTCTTGTACGGCCATGCATTCTATTCCTGACATTGGCTGCTATCTCACCTGGGGGAAGATCCGGATATTGTGAAAGGCCGGCTTTTTTTCTTTCTTGGTCATGTGACTGAAGATGTGGGATCTCCATTCCTACATACAAGGATTATTTTTTAAAGCGCAGACCAGCCCCAGGGCCAGCAGGTGGCACAATAAAAAAATATAAAAAACCAGTGCTGACGGCCCAAAGGCCAGCTGATCAGTGCTGGTGGGAGGGAAAATTAAAAAACAAATAAAAAAACAAAAAAAACACCAACAAGCCTCAGGACAAGCTGGTGGGGGCTGGGGGGAAGCAAAAAACCAGATCATATGCAAGCTCCCATGATTTCTGGCTCACATATTTTGCCGGAGCAAAAAAATTCCCATCTTCTGTGTTAGGTCTTGGAAAACTAGCTAAAGGGGGCATAACAGGGTTGTTGTTGTAAAACGCCTGGTGGCCATGGGGACAGGATTTTTTATCTTGAAATTTTAATCAGCATTTTAACGGATGTGTGATAGAGCCCATTATATCATTAATCTTCTTTAGAATACACCCATTACACCCATGTGACAAAAGTAGGAAAGCTGTTGAAGCGAGCAGGTATACTAATAGTCTGAGGGCATTCATCTGAGTGTTTCATGTAATGAACTTCCGGGGTGGATGAGGGGGATTCAGGAATATTACGTGTCTATCAAACCTGCAGCTCAAAAATCTATTGTTCTGTGTGTTCTGACAGAGAGATGGATTCTGAGATGATCAACATGCATGTGTTTTTCTACCGGGTAAATGGGATGCTGTGATCTTCTGAGCCACATTGAGCCATCACTCTTGATATATTGGCAAGGACTTATAAATATTGCAATGCAGCCACATTGAGGAGCCGCATATCCCCTAGCCCTAACCTACAATGTTGTTTTCACAATGTTTCTGTAAAAAAAAAGACTCCCAAATTTGTAGAGGCTGTACATTTTCCATGTCTAGTGCTATGTTCCGTGAAATGTGTTCTGACTAGACACGGTACTTTACTGAACCTTTCCTTATTCGCTAGGCAAAAATCTCTAAAGAGTAGGCCAAGTAGACATGAAGTGAACCACACGAGGCATGCAGCCAAGGTCAAGCATCCAGGTCTGTGCTGGAATGTTCTGAGCCCTGGTGAAGGGAAATCAAAGTGACTGAGGGGAGAAGAGAGAATTTGAGATTGTGAGGGAAAGTTAGAATTCAGGAGACAAAACATCTCTGCTTGTTGGAATTAATCACCCATTGATGGCCTATAGCTAAGCTTTCTTCCGCCTATACAAATGACACAGTCAAACATGTTATGGAGTACAATGGGCCACAACTTTATTGGTAACAGCAGCAGTTATCTGGCTAGGCCTTCGCTGATGACGCCGCCATTACTGCTCACTCTGCCGAAGATCTCCAACAACTCATGGATCATTTTAGTAAAGCTTGCAAAGATTTTGGACTAGAAATCAGCCTAGAAAAAGCACAAATAATGGGCCAGAATGTGGACTCTCCTCCTCGCATTACAATTTCTGCAAAAGAACTGGAAGTTGTCCATGACTTTGTGTATCTTGGCTCAACTATCTCAGATACACTCTCACTAGAGTCTGAGCTGAATAAACATATAGGTAAAGCAGCTACTATGTTTTCCAGACTAACAAAGAGAGTATGGCTCAATAAGAAGCTGACAGAACATACAAAGATACAGGTCTATAAAGCTTGTGTACTGAGCACACTTTTGTATTGCAGCAAGTCTTGGACCATCCATGCTAAACAGGAAAGAAATCTTAATACCTTCCATATGTGCTGTCTTAGGCGAATATTCAACATGCCTGGCATGACAAAGTTCCAAATAGCATAGTCCTGAATCGAGCTGGAATCCCTAGCATGTACACTTTATTGAAACAGTGATGCCTACCTGGCTTGGACACATTGTGAGAATGGATGATGGCCGGATCCCAAAAGATCTTCTATACAGAGAACTAATGCAGGGAAAGCGCCCCAGAGGGAGACCACAGCTGCGGTATAAGGATATCTGTAAGAGGGACCTGAAGGCCTTGGGAATGGACCTCAACAGATGGGAAACCCTGACCTCCGATCGCATTGTCTGGAGGCAAGAGATACAGCATGGTCTACATAAATTTGAAGAGGCATTTGTCCAACAGGCAGAGGAAAAGAGGCAGGCA
The DNA here is from genome assembly GCA_023846285.1 of Phrynocephalus versicolor. NCBI lineage: Eukaryota > Metazoa > Chordata > Lepidosauria > Squamata > Agamidae > Phrynocephalus > Phrynocephalus versicolor. Next base: position 4,658,303 of record JAHTLZ010003542.1, read on the forward strand.
CGGAAAGAACGAAACTCGAGGACTGGGCAAGAAACAGAATACATCTATCCCCAGTGCGGTAGAGACTGCCATTCCCCAATTGGTCTATTTAGACCTAGGTGTTGTTCTTAGGATCTCTACTCCAGGCATGATACCATAGTCTTTCAAGACTAAAGGATGCCAATGAATGATGGCCAATGACTATGATGGCCTATAGCTAAGCTTTCTTCCGCCTATACAAATGACACAGTCAAACATGTTATGGAGTACAATGGGCCACAACTTTATTGGTAACAGCAGCAGTTATCTGGCTAGGCCTTGGAGATGGATCCAACCATCGAGGGTCCTGTTTGCCCATGATGACACAGTTCCCAACAAGCAAACTCCCAAGGTGGGATCCCAGATGCCACATCATGGCATTGTACCCTGGGGAGGGGGGTTTACAGGCATCTCCCTGAGTTGCGACGCCTCACCTTCCTGCCCCCTCACCACCAGTTTACCTTCAAACTCCACCAGCAGGCTACCGCCTGCCTTCCGAAAGCCACTGGTTCCATCCCAATGCCTGACAAACAAACAATATACAGCAATTGAACTCTAACATTAACAAACTGGGAGGGAGGGTTGGGTATTGCTACTTCAGCAGGACTGAGCTCCTTCCGGCCTGCCTCACCTCTTTTTAACCCTTCACGATGCACAACCGTGATGTCATTCCATCTCCATCCTTGCAGCCAGCAGTCCTGCCCTCCTGCTTTCCATGGGCCAATCACTTCAGCTGGCTACATCCGGGTCTCTTTCTTCCTTGCTGTTGGCTCCACATGGCAGTTGCCATGACCACCGCCGCTGCCGCCCTGACTCCAGAGCCGCCCCAGCAACAATGCAGGACCCTGATAACCTTTCTCTTTAGGCCACGGGTGGAGGGGAAAGTTAGACCTTCTTCCCCCACTCTTTCAAGTCCCATTATGTTCTCAGTCTCTTTAGCCATTACATTTCTTTTAAAAGACACTCATATGGGTAATATCACACCAAAGAGAAGCTTGCCCAAAGCTAAGTAGAGAACATGGCTGTGCTCAACATCAGCGAGTAGCCCGTTACAGCAAAGAAATGGTAGGAAATATTGTCAACGATAAGCCCTGTGATGGTGAATGGCTGGCAAACTTTATTCAGCAGGGCTGTTGCAAGACATTCTGTTGCTGAAGGAAGTGACAAGATGGCGGCCTGTCCCATTCCATCCCAAACACTAAAAACCATCCAGACTGTTGTCAATGTTTGTACTGACATGAGATCCTCCACCACAGCAGAGGGCAGCATACTAGTTTAGGGGGTACAGGGCTGGCTATATGGCATGTACTGTTTTTTCTTCCAAGAGAGGAGAAGGGCAAGGGGGCTCAGGGGCAATTGCTGGGGAACTCGGAGTACTGGCTTCTAGATTCCACTGTCTGAACAGATTAAACTCACTGAATGAATGGGGTGTGAATATTACTCACTGTAAAACCATTCATCCAATAGCTTTGCAGATTATCAGTAGAAATGAGACTAGAGATGGGCACGAAATGCTAAAATAGCATTTTGTTTCATTTTAAAGGTTCTTTTAAAAATGTTTCATTTTTCATTATTTTACCATATGTATGTGTGCATACTGTGTGTGTGTGTGTGTTGGTTGTGCAACTTTGTGTGTGTGTGTGTGTGTGTGTGTAATGCTGGTGCAACTTTCCCCCCTCCCTCAAGCCCTGTGCACCAGCTGATTGGTGCTGGGGGGAGGGAAAAGTTGCTTCAATGTATTCCTATGGGGGGGGGATGGAATGAAATAAAAATTTCCATTATTTTTTTTGATGGTCACTTCATGTCTTATTTTGTTAGGGAATGAAATGAAAAACAAACAAAAAAGTGTTGTGCCTATCTCTAAATGAGACCCCTACCTGACTGTAGCTTCATTATGGCACAAGTACAGTTCACCGTCCCACCAACATGTAGCATTCTTCAATAACAGTTGTGTCCTGAAACAACCTTTCAAAGTCAACATATCATATGTGACATTAAAAAAAAAAGAGCAGAGTTCAGATAACATACGCAGCCAACACAGCTGCCCTGGGAGCATGTGGTTACCTAGTGTGTCAGTAGAACATGGTGCTCAGAGAACGGACTGGCATTAATAACAAAAAAAATACAAACCTCCTGACTCATACCATCTCTGAGTACAGCTCACATTACATGGCAGGCAACACTGGCTTAAACTTCCTAATGCCTTCCTGCCAGTAAGGAATCACATCAAGCCACTTAGTCCGCTATATGATTTTGAGCTTCCAGGGGCTCGGTTTCAAAACACTGTCTCGTACATTACCCAAAGCTCATGAGAAGCTCAGTTAATTGCCTCTGTCCATCTTTGTCCTTGTCATATATTTCCTGAAATAACAGCAGCAGCTCTCCTGAGCAGGAACACAGATGCAGCT
>JAHTLZ010003542.1:4675607-4688779 GCA_023846285.1 Phrynocephalus versicolor
GCCGCGCTGCCGCGGCTCCGTCCCATCCCGTCCCAGCCCACGGCGCGACCAGACGGAGGACCAGCCCTAGAAGGACCTCAGGTGAGGGGAGGGGAGGCTGGGCAGGGAGCCCACCTGAAGGGACCGCTTCTCCCAGGGGGGACCAAGGCGCCCCCCTACCCTCCTCTCCTCCTTTTCTTCTGGCCCCCTCCAGCTCTGGCACCCGCCCTTTCCTGGCAGTGACTCTCCTCCAAGCTGTGCGCGCATACACACACACACACGCACACACACACACACACACACACACACACACACACACACACACACACACACACACACACACACACATACACACACACACACCCCTCCGGAGGAGGCGCCCCGGCCCCGGGAGGAGGAGAAAACAGGGAAGGGGGAAGGAGGGGGGGGCCAAAAAAAATTCCGTTGTACGGATTTTTCGTTATACAAGTGTTACGTTATACGAGGTATGACTGTAGTTGGAAAGGATAATTCATTTAGGTCCTAAAAGCTTCCCCTCCTCATGGATACGCAGTGTTAGAAAGCATGCAAGATTGTTAATATCTCAACAGTCTGAGTGACACTTTTGGATGAGTCTTAGGGCGCTATTGCACCAGGCATTTGCCTCTCTAAAGTCTCTTTAAAGGGGTGGGATATATAGATCTGTCCACATGATGTACGTTTGAGATGGGCATGAAATGAATTCATTATTCATTTCGTTATTCATTATTTGTTTCATTAGAGAACAAAATGAATAACGAACTGACCCGTCACAGAAAAATGAAACGAAACGGAGTGGAAATTTCCACTTTGTTCTGCTTCGTTTTTCATTTTCCCATTGGAATGCATTAGCAATGCATTCCTGTAGGAAAGATTTCCTTCCACCCCAGCAGGGGAAGCAAGCACCTAGCAGCTGATGGGCACAGGGTCGGGGGGGGGGGTTAGATTTAAAAAGCCTACCCTTCTAATACCACCACGCCAGGTGGGGGGGAAGAGTGGGCTTTTTAAATCTCTCCCCCCCCCCAAAGCTAGCACCGAGCAGCTACTGGGCGCTGGCTCCAGGGGGGTTGAAAAGAAGCAAAAGTCAGGCCGGGCGGTAGGGCTCCCCACAGCCACGGAAGCACTCTCCTGGCCGGCTTGTTGCAGCTCCAGTGGTGGCTGGCCCCAGGAGGGCTCCCCGTAGGAGTGGGGGCACCCTCCCGCCCGGCCTGTCTTTTGCTTCTTTCCCCTCCTCCCGGAACCAATGCTCAGCAGTGCTGTGCAATAAGGAAAACAGTTTTTCCTTATCTACTTTGTTCATATATGTTTTGGAACTTGATGAGAAAGTGAGGACAGAGAACACGAAATAAAAGTCATGAGGCCAGAAGCAGGGGGAAAAATGTCCCTTTATTCTAGTTTTTTTCAGCCACCCGGTAATGCCCTTACTTAATGTTAGGCATTGTCGATAGAATGCTGAGGGAGAGTGACTCTTGAAGAAACAGGCGCAACATCACAAGGCACCCCAGCAGCAACAGCTGCTTCTGAGAGCCCACAAGGTCTAGTTGCTTGAGGAGAGTGAACTTTCTGGTGGGGTTTACTGCAAAAGGGAACATTCAGGGTGCCTTTGAAGAAGGGGTGAAATCTACAAACATGGAAGGACAGTGAAGGAAGCACAATAACAACAGGGAGCGACCACAGAAATGATGCTTAGGAAGACTGAACGTACTCACTTACCTCCCTACTAGGTAACCTAACCCAGTGCTTTCATTGCTCTACCGGCCAATATTGATCATCCTCTCTCTGTGTGTGTTTAATGCTAAATGATTAGTTTGAAGAACAAGAGCTGGGAAGCAGTGTTGCTAGTTGAAGGTAGCATTAAAAAAGCCTTTTTTTTTGAAATGGCACTATTCAGATTTAACAGAGTGATGCATGAGGCCCTCAAGCTTTCTGTTTCCCTCCAGATTTCCTTGATTGAATATTTTTCTTAGCCATCAATCCTAAAATAGGAAAGAGGCCCAGCAGAACAAAATGTTCAGTGTGGTTTTGAGGTTAAGAAAACCTATGTATGAACAAAACCATCATCAAAAACTTTTTGGAAATTATAGATATAAAAGTTCCTACCTTTTCATACCACCTTGTCATCATATGTATCCATGGTTCCCAATCTGTATGCTGCAGTGCCCTGAGGTGCTCCCAAGCCCATCCAAGGGTGCCACAGAATCCTCAGAAGTATTTCCACAAAATCCATCAAAAGACTACTAATCAAGCTGGCTTCCCCCTGCCTTCTCCCCTCTCACCTAAAGTATCATTTTGGGAGAGAAATGGTCAGTGGCCAGTAAGTCAAGGAAGTCAGGAGTGGATAAATTTGGGAACCACTGATACATATTATTATTTCTTCAACAAATAATAGAAAATGCTGTACAACAGAAAATGTAGAAAAAACATTGTCCTATAAGGAGCTTTTAAATTTACCAGTCATTGTTGTGTGCAGTCACAGTTTGAATACTGTAACCTTCCATTTTACACTCTACTCCCCACCCTGGTCTATGAGACACCACCATTTTACTATAATGCATCTAAACCGGAGTGTTTACCAGGGGTGGGGATTTTGGAATGTTTTGGACTTCATCTCCCAGAATTCCCCCATTCAGAATTCTGGGACATGCTGACAAAACAATCTCAGTTTTCTTGTCTCCAGGGTAACATGCCCACTTATTTCGTTCTTTCCTCATAACATAAGGCTTGGTTTCCAGCCCACTGATCATCCTAGCTGCCCTTCTCTGAATTTGTTCCCGTTTGTTGCCATCCAAGTGTGTTGGTCGGAACTGGGCACAGTACTCAAAATTAGAAAGAGCTTGACTACAAAGCTGAAGAAGAGGTTATGTCTCATCAAGAGTTGGGCAAGACTTAACTATGGCACGGACCCATTACCCTGCCCCACAGCCAGCTGGTCCACTCACCATGGACCACATGCCACCGGAGTCCTTCTACAATGTTACTCCAGTCTGGCTGGGTGATCAACCTGCCCTTCCCTGACTACTCTGCCTGTGCAGCGGATGTGTGGTCAGCTGCCAGAGGGGGTGAGGAAGGGCAGGCTGAGCACCCAGCTGGACCGGAGTGCCATTGGAGAAGAAGGACCACAGCAGTGGACAACAGTGCACATGGTGAGCTCATCAGCCAGCTGGAGGCTGGGGAGGGTGACGGATCTGCACAACACCGTAACTTTCTACAAGGCCACATCTTCAAATCCCTGAGGGTTCTCTTCACATTGCTGTTTGGGGCACAAAAAGAGAAAAGCAGCCAGGCCTTCTGTAATATAGCCTACAGCTCAGAGTGTTGCCTGGTCACATGATAAACTGGGATAGACTGGAATCAATCCAGGGCCAAGCCTCTAAAATGTATGCCTGTACAGTTCTTATCTAGTCTGTTCCTCCTTGAGGCATATCCAAGAGCCCTTTCATCTGCACACTAAACTGGTGGATCCTAGATAGTAAATAATAAGCAGGAGGGCCAGGCCAACGGCATCTCATGTTCCAAGATTTCTGGACCAAACCTCAGGACCAGAAGGTGGGCCCTTGTGATACCACCAGGGCAGGGCAGGGCAGGAGCTGGGAAGAAGGCCAGAACTGCTTGTATGCCAGCAGATAATGGAAAGGGGACATGAAAGGGAAATGGATAAATGGTCTGAGAAGCTGGGCAAAACTCATCTGGTCAGGTACTATGATGAACATCTGGGTGGTGGTTGGTGGCCAGCCAAGTGGCAAATGTGTACTTCCCTTCCTTCCAGGGCTCAAATCCTGCATAGCCATACCTGCAGTACAACATCAGTGCATAGTGAATTTCTCCAGCCCCTCATCCGTATTCTGGGACTTGAGGAAGGCTTATTGCCACTGCATGGGGAGGCTTTCTCTTCATTCTCTCCCTCTTTCTCTTTGCATATACAGGAGTGCCCTGACTTACGACGCACCCGACAAATGAAAATCCTGACTTACAAGCGCAATTCCATTAAATCCCGCTGCCTTACGAGCAAAAGATAGGTTTTGTAAATAAAATTGTAAAAACTTACAATTTTATTTTATTTTGAAAACTGTTTCTCCCATGGTGCTTTGTGTTTGGGAGTTTTTAAAATACATGTGCCATTTTCCTGCCCTTCTCTACTCCTGGAAAGGTAGGTTGATTTTTTTCCTTATTTTTATATACTATACTGCATTTTTTTTTTGGCGTGATTGCTGGGAGGGTGTTATGCAATTTTTAAACAACCTGCACTTTTCCCCTCAATCAGTTGTATTGCAGGGGAAAGCACAGCTTGTTTAAAATGTCTTTGAGCCACCAAGCCAAGTGGTTGCCTCGGTGGCTTAAAGACATTTTAAACCACCCGTCACTTCCCCCCAAACACGCCCGGTGTGTGGGGGAAGCCGCAGGTGGTCTAAAGCAGTTGCCATAGGAATGTATTGAACTCTGTTCCCTCTGGAACAGATTAATTGATTTTCAATGCATTCCTATGGGAAACTGCTCCCCGACTTATGAGCTAACTGACTTACGAGCGTACACTCGGAATGGATTAATCTTGTAAGTCAGGATTCCACTGTATTCCACACTGCTACTTCTGGGGATTTCTGTAACCAGAAGGCTAAGGAGTCACACTACTTCCTACCTCACCCGAATTAGCTTGTTGAATTCCACAGCATCCATGCCGTACCTCTTTCCCTACTTCCCTTCCTTTGCTCCTACGTTTTGGACATGCTGATGGTGGAAAAAACACAATGAGAGATGGGCACAAAACAGTAGCAGTAACTACTAGTAGGCATGCACCAGCAGGCATGTAGCCCCCAACCAATCCTCTCTGTTTAATTTTAAATAAAAGAGGTTTATGGGTAAAAGAAGCCAGATCTTAACATATCCTCTTGATTTCATATGATTTTTGCACGAGATCTTTCCCAGTCACCACAAGGCAATGGTTTTGGTTTACAAAACCCTCCATGGCCTGGGACCTGTCTATCTGGTGGAGTGGATCTCCCAGAGGGGAACTTCATTCACACCAACCAGAGCTTCACTTTCCCTCTCACTTCACGTGACCACACCTATAGAGGCCCGAAGGGTCTCTACCTGGAATCAGGCATTCTCGGTGGCCGCCCCAACACACTGGAATAAACTTCCGGTGGAGATCAGGCTGTTGGATTCTCTGCTGGCATTTAGAAGGGCATTGAAGACCTTGCTGTTTAGGGAATGTTTTGGGTAGTCTTTGAGCACCTAGTGCCCTGTTATTAGTTTGTATGTCTGCTGGCTCCTGATCTGCCTTGTATGTTTGAGCAAGTTGTCTTTGCAACATGTTGTACACTGCCCAGAGTTCCTTCGGGAAAATCGGGCAGTTAACAAATAAAAAAATAAATAAAATAAATAAATAAATAATAAAATCATCCTCCACAGTGATATATCTGACAGCCCATTTCTTCCCAGATGGACCACTATATCTTACTGGTACATCATCCATTCCTAAGTCCCACATCTCTGCTCATAGACTGCAATTTCCAGCTTGTTGTGCTGACTCCCTAGGATGGTATTGGTATGTTCTGATGAGGGATGATGAAGTGTTTCATTTTCAAAACAGAAAATGGTGTTTTGGTTTGTTACTTGATGGAATTTTTGTTTGTGTTATGTTTGTTTCATAATGTTTCATAACCTTAAGAAATGACAAAATAGCACATTGGTTTTCATTTTGTGCCCATCCCTAAAAAACTCCACACCTGCAAAGAGTTCTACATTACACCCTCTCTCTCTTCCCCGCCCCCAATAAAAGCTTATGGCCCAAAAGTCTATGAGGAAACAGCTGCAAGATTGCCACTGCTGTCCCGCAACTACTGCTGTCTGAAATGAATACCTCATTTCACTAATGGTAGGCCCAGCCCTATTGTATTCGAAAAGTTTAAATCCTTGGTAACATCCAGATGTTAACCAGTGAGACCCACTTATACATTTATACTGTGTCAGGTGCAGATAATTTTATAATGCTGTTCTTGGATTGCTTCAGATCTTTTCCTCTATGTCAGTAATGGTGATCCTTTTAGAGATCGAGTGCCCAAACTGCCATTCAAAACCCACTATTTTTTTTTTTTTTTTGCAAAGTGCCAATACAGCAATTTAACCTGGATACAGGTGGCTGTGAAGGGGTGATGTCAGGTGCCCACAAAAAGGGCTTTGAGTGCCACCTTCGGCACTCGTGCCATAGGTCCACCAACACTGCTCTATGCCATTGATAAAACCAGTTATCACCGGTTAACGAAAACATGAAAATGAACTAAAAAGAAGGAAGACCTGGGTTTCTTAATTTAAATATTTGCTGAGCTAAGGAGGGCCAGTCTTGTTCCTTGGTTGTGTTTAATTTCAACCAGTGACTAAAATTGCGTGATTTCTTACAATTGTTAAGTAGTTTTTAACCAAAGAGTTTGGAGCTTAATAGATTCTCTAATTCAATACTATTCTGTACAAAAGTGACCTTTTTTCCATATTAAGGTTCACTGGTACTATCTCCCTTATCCAATTAAGCAGACTGTAGGAAAAGGTGAATGTGAGGTGTCAAGGCATTATAATTCACCAGTTCCAAAAGAGAAAATTTAAATGCAGTGAATAATGGTTTGCTTTGCTTTGGACAATTCAAGGCTGTCATATAGACACTTCTTTTAATTGGAGTAATACCTCCGAGAGTGTTAACAGATGTAGCTTTATATAATTTCATTGGGTGTGCAGGGGACCGCAAGGAGAGATACAAAGAGAATAGTGTCAAATATTCTCTGATCTTTGAAGAGAAACTAAATGGGCTTTGGATGGGCTCCCTAAAAAGATGCAAAAACCATTTAGATCACACAACTATTCCATTTTTATTTTTATTATTGTTTTAATTTGTTTTCTATTATACTACTTGTCCTGTGGGGGCTACTTTTCCCTTCAGAATTTTTCACTATCCGCTCAGGAGGCAAGTTCTCCCTCCCCCTGACACTTTCCAGGGTTTGGAAAGTTACTTCTTAAAGCATACAGTAGGACCCCCATATCCACTGACTCATTATCCACTGATTCAGTTATCCACGGTTGGCAGAGGAAAAAATAAATAAATAATTCAGCAGCCACAAAGCAAGCTACTGTTACAAAGAGCAGCTAAAAAGCAAGCTACTGTTGCAAAGCAGCAGCTGTAAAACAAGTTACTATCACAAAACAGCAGTTTGGGGGACATTTTGGCATTCTGTCTTATCCACGGTTTTCAGTATCCACAGGAAGGCTTGGAACCAATCCCCAGCGGATACTGGGGTCCTATTGTATTAGTCATAGCTAAAGTTTCAAACCCCCTTGATTTTAGTTGCACATTTTCAGTATCAATTCTTCACTGTTTATGCAGTGTTCTTATACTGCATAAACAGTATCAATTCTTGTACTGCTTATTCTTTACTGTTAATGCAGGGATGGGAAGCTAATCGCCTCCATGACACCTGCATCACATGCACATGTGCAGGCACAGGCATGCCCACAAACACAATTTCAGAGAGATAGAGAGAGAGTGATCATAGTACCCGCTTGTACCTTATAAGAGGCATAGGGAGCATGTTTTGGGTGGACCCCGGTCATCATAGGGTCTCAAATTTTTATTTCTTAAAAAAATTCTTTAGGCTGCACAAAAGAATTTCATCAAAAAAATTTAAACCTCTGAAGATTGCCATTCCTTATCCAAAGTAAAGAGAACAGTTACATGGGAGGAAATAAATATCCCTTGCAAGGTAATGTAATGAAGTTCTCTTTCAGATACTGGTGAAAGGAACTAATTAAAAGTAACTAGTTATCTATGGATAGTTACTTTAGAGCCCTGATACATATACGCCATTCGTTGAAAGAATGCCCCTGTGAAAGAATCTGTATCTTTTGTGAGATTCAAGGACACCTGAGCTACTGACCCTTGCTTACTGGGCTTTCTTGCCCTGGCCCTCCCTTGTTTACCCACAAGCCTCATCCCTGTACCAGGTTGATTCTCCCAGCAACCAGATACACCATCCAGAATGACTGAAGCTCCTGTCCTGTCACAATTCAGAATGACTGAAGCTCCAGGGCACACTCTCAAAGTTGATTCCTGGGTGCATTTTTTGGTCTTAATTACTATAAAGAATATAATGGCCCCATTCACAGCATCTCTTTACCGTAGCCTTTCAAAGTCACTGTGGATTCTGTTCGCATTGACTAGTTATTTATTGATGTGGAATATCCAGGTTATTGTTTTAACCCAGCCAGCCCTTTTTATAAGCTGCTGAAGTCTTCCTGTAAAAGTGTTTCTGCAGGTTGATTCTCTTCCACGAGATCCGTCAGATTTCTAATACAGATCACTCCACTGCCACATTCTCACTTCTCCAGCAAAGTTTTCTTAAATGGGAAATATGGCAGCCAGAGCATTGCCTAGGAAGCAGGCCTTTGGGATTAAACCTATCATCACTGGAGTGTGAAGTTCTAATTGTATTGCTTTTCATAATGTATCTGCTAGATAAATATTATTCAATACCTGTGCATTCACACACTAGTGGGAAATGGGAGACTTATAATGCAGGGAAGATTTATGCCCACTAGATGCTGGGCTGTCATGATTAAAAAATTTTCCACCCATTATGCGAATCCTATTGATCATCGCAGGAAGCAGAAAATGGTGCTGTTCATTGATTTTGCGTGGCTACCGAATGCATTAGGCCTGATGTGTTTGATGGGTAGGCAAGTTTTTCAAAGAGTGCTCAGTTAAGCTAATCTTAGTTCAGAGGAATGTGCACAATGGAATAAGAAACCTTGTAATTGCAGGAGCAAATATAATGTAGTCCTCTGACTCTTCTAAGCCACATCAGCATAAGAATGAGGCATGAGCCTTCCCAGGAGACAACAGTGAAATGTAGCAAGGCTTTGATGCTAGTTTTCATGAACGTAGCAATTACTGGATAAATTGGGTTTTAGCTTCCCCATCATCAACTAAGACACTGAATGGAAAGCAATTAGTCTGCTGGACCTCTTTACCTGAAGGGGGTTATGGAGAAGATGCCATCAACTCCAGAAGGCAAGAGCTAAGAAGAAAATAGAGTACAGTAAAATAAAGTGGAATAAGGTGAGTCAATTACAAAAGGAACCTGGATAGGAATGACAGATGAGGCTGGACAATGCCTTGGAATTAAATTGCAGATGTGCAGCCTCTCAGTAGATATTTTCAGTGTTTCCTTGCTGATGCCATTGGCATAAAACCAACATCCATTAAAAAGTGTGAGCACCCTACCCCACAAAATTCTATACACACATAAATATTTTATTTTATTTTATTATCCTGTCATTCTCCCCACTGTGTTTTTTTAAAAGAAGAAAAATCAAAGAAAGGCTGAAATTAACATAAGCAATTTTTCAAACTGAAACATGAGTGTTAAGATGCACCATTTCACTGGATTCAAGACTGCTTTACTGCATCAAAGAGGAAACCAGGTATGGGACAACTGAAGGACCGTGAGATCACATATTAAATTTTGTTTTTGAATTATGTTAGCCACCCTTGGTCCCTTTAAAAAAGAAAGACAGAGAAGAATATACTAAATAAATAAAAACACATTGGCGGTCATAGCCCTTTCATTGGGCATCCAATATCACCCCCTCACAGCCACCTATTTGGGTTCAATTGCTGTATTGGCACTTTGCGAAAAATTAGTGGGTCTTGAATCGCAGTTTGGGCACTCGTCTGTAAAAGGTTCGCCATCACTGTCCTAGGAAAACAAGTTTAAATCTACTTGCAGACACAGGCCCAGTGAAGGAAAAGGAAACGGGATCCGATCAGCCTCGTGATCCTAAAACTGCTGTCCTGAAGCTCAGAGACAGGCAGCGGAGCTCCTGGCTAGATGTTCCACACATCAAGATGGGAGGGTTAAGCTCAACAACTGAGGTGTGGGGACAGAAGGAAGGAAAGCAATCAATTTAAACCTCCTGTTATCAAGACAGCTGGATCAAGAAAGAGGCCTTTCACCACTAGGACAAATCATTTCATTTCCGAAACCAAAAATGGTGTTTCGTTTCATTTCTTGATGAAACACTGTCTGCCGTTTTGTTTCATTCCAAAACATTTTGTAACCTTACAAAATGATGAAACAGTGTGTCATTTTTTTCATTTGGTGCCCATCTCTACTCCCCACCCTTACTGTCCAGACTCCATACTATTCATATTATCTGCTGATCGATCACTTGCATCTAATTCCAGTACTATGTTATAACATTGATCTAAATCATCATGCACTCTCCATTTTACTTCTCTTCAGCTTAACATAGCACCTTTCTATGAAATCCCATTTCTTAGTGTTGTAAGTCACAACTTGAGGAGGCTCAGTAAATCAATGGAGATTCTGTGGGTCAACCCCTCCACAGGGTCAGTGATTCAGTGGACCTGAACCAGTTGTGAATCACTTTAAGTAGCAGGACTTCAGCCCCAGAATTGACTGTGACTTACTGCTAGTTGAGTGTGTATAGCATAGATAGGAAAACACATGGCTTCCTGATGTTTTGACCTGCAACCTCTGTAAGCGCCAGGCAACTTTGCCTGTGATCAGCAATTGTGGGGTTTGCAGTCAAAACATCTGAAGGTCCATCACTAGGTTACCTTGATCAGGGATAGAGCTAAAATGTGCAACATATAATGCTTTGATTTGGGTTTGTAAGATGTATCTAAAAACAAAGTATATTTAACCCAAATGGTCAAAATCCCATGTACATGCTGCCATGTCCCCTCTGACTCATGGCCATCCTATGAATGGGCAATTGCCAGAATATCGTGCCCTCGAGAGCTCTGCTCAGCAATAGCAAACTCAATCCCTTAGGTCTAGGAAGTCAATCCAGGTCGTTTTTCTGGTTTCTTGTCTTCCTGCTGCCTTCAGCCTTTGCCAGCATTATTGTCTTTTCCAAGAGAAAAATGCCTTCTCATGATGGGCCCAAAGTACAGCAGTCTCAGTTTCATCATTGTTGCCTCCAGAGATCATTCAGGCACAATTTCCTCTAGGACCCCGTCTTTCTGGCAGTCCAACTGTTTTGGGAAATCAAGAGCATTGTTCAGTAGCTGCCCTCTGGAGATCAATACGCCCACATCATCACTAGAACTATGTATTTTCTTCTGTGGAAAGAAGCCATTACTTCTGAAGGGAGGGGGTGTATCTTAGTCTGGTGCCTTGGGCACCACCATTATTCTTCCTTGGGTGATCCTGCTAAGAACTCCAACTCGCAATGGGGGGGGAGGGACTAGCTTCTGGATCACATTTTTCACTGCAGTTAAGGTGGACATTCAAAAAGGGGCCAAAATCCAAGAGGAGGGAAAGATAAGGGGGGGCAGTAGTTTCCCCTTCCTGTGGGAATGTACCTGATGGGATGCTTTCTTTCACAACCCATTTGATATCCCCCCCCCCCCCCCCCCCCCCGAGTAGGCTGGCGGGGGAAAGAGGGAAGCCCACTTAATTGCCCTTTCATATCACATATGTATACAGAATTCTGACTGTTGTTCTTTGGAGACATTCGTAAGTGAAGAACGGCACCTCAAGAACACGCTCTGGAAACAGCTACAGGCACATGCAAATATTCACAAAGCACGCGGCATGCCTAAGCTTAATATTCATTTCTTTCCCAGTGATTTCTGCTGGGGATTAGCAGCCTCTCTGACTGCCTGTTAATAAGCTACATGTTTGACTGTCAGGCACATGGTCTGAACAAAGGCCTTTCATGAACTTAATCTCCGAAATGACTTCCTTCAGGATCTAATATTGGGATTAATTGCTATCTGGCAAGTTAAGCTTGTGGAAGAAAATACCTTGTCTCCCACCTGGGTGCTGTCTCACTGACATGTTACCCTGTGAGCTTACCACTCTGCCTCTCTGCAATGCACTGAGTATCAGAGGGTCTTGTACCTCTTTCCGGTACATTAAATATCAGAGCATGGCATGGCTCCCTCTGCCCCTTCTTCTTCTTCTTCTTTTTAAATCAGAATATTAATTAAGTCACCACAAATAATGGGGGCCTCTGTGTCTCCAAGGTAAAGCTGGATGCAGCATAATCAGGCCACTGCATCCTAACGTTCCGGACCATTTAGTGCACAGCCTTATTTTATAGGAACAAATGAAGTTATATAGCCATTTAATGGGGCCTTCAAAACAGAAGCCTAATGCAAACAGGAAGAAAACAGATATCCTATCTAGGGACATTATCAGCAGCTGGCTCATCTGTTACCTCCTTAACTAACTTTGGCCTGCGTTTCCACAGGAGAAGCCATTAAGAGAGCAGTGTGCTGACAACTTGCCCCCATGGCGTGACCTTACTTACTATCTCAGGTCATGACCAGCCTATACAAAATTGTGAACTCCATGACCTTTTGGGCTATAGGAGCAATTACTACATGCTGCTATTACGTGGAGGCTCACCCTAGCAGGAAACCATGACCCTGAGATGTTAGGTTCTTTTTTTAAAATCAAAGATAACTCAAGGCCTTTCCCTTCATCAACTACTAATGGCACTTTATATTATTCTCTGGTAGCTATAGGATAGGATGAACCCTTGCTCATTTTGTAAAAATAAGATAGTGAGAAATGCCATCCTCCAGTTCTCTCATAAAGATCGACCTTTTGCGTGGCTGCTGAGGAATGTCATCAGGAATGCCTGACTATCTAGTGGAGCGGATCTCTCAGAGGTCAGCTTCGTCCCGATGTACCACAGCCTCACTCTCCTGTTCGCTCCGGGTGGCCACACCAAGGAAGGCCCGACGTGTTTCTCCGCTTCTCAGTGGCCACCCTAGCACTCTTGAATCAACTGCCATTGGAGATTAGGCTGGCTGAGTCTCCGCCAGCCTTCAGGAGAGCATAAAGACCTGACTCTTTAGGGAAGCTTTCGGTGATCGCTGAGTGCACGATGGTTTGTTTGTTGGTTGGTTGGTTGTTATTGTTTGCCCCAGTTTTTTCTTGCTGGTTCTTTGTTTGTTGCATGGTTGTTTTGTTGTTTTGGTTTTTATTTTTCTATTTGATTTATTGGGGTTGTTTCTTAAAAAACATACAAAGAAGAAATAAGAGAAATGAATGCCAATCTACTGCCATGGAGTACTCTGGAGTAGTATGCAGTTGGGTGCAATGTTAAACACACACACACACACACACACACACACACACACACACACACACACA
>JAHTLZ010003542.1:4689903-4710686 GCA_023846285.1 Phrynocephalus versicolor
TATCTATCTATCTATCTATCTATCTATCTATCTATCTATCTATCTATAGTTTGAATTTTAGGAATAATGTTATTTACATCCAACTGTGAGTCATGTTCCTCGCATCCAAATGCAGCCAAGAACCCTTAACTCCACATTATAACCATTTTTGCCCATTGCATCATTGATTCTTTCACATATAGTTTAAAAAAAAGAATTACTTCAAGGAATCTTGAACTTCTTCCTGCCTCCTCAGAACGCCAGGCACTCAGTTGTTGAATAGGTTGCAGAAGGGGTGGGTGAGAGAGAGTACGGTTATCTCCTTAATAAAGAAGCCACAACACACAATGAAAAACAAAATTCAAGAAATTTGGGGAGGTGGGAGAAAACACACACACGCACACACACCCATTTTTCTGTTATTTTTCCCCGTAGTTTTTTCCCTTGTGGTTTCAAAATTTCAAAATTTCCAGAAATTTTACATCTCTAGTCACAACCCAAAATTTGTGACTTGACTACCAGGCATCAGGGTAGTACATAAACGTGGATACAATCATTCTATAAACAAATAAATATGTGCTTTTAAAATCATTTTTTTAATCTTCTCTGTTAGTGTGAAAATGGAGCTATGTACTTGTATTCTCTGCGGAAGGCTTCAGTTTTTCTGATTGTCCTGTTTACACTGGGGTTCCCATCCTGCCTAGTTAAATGCAATCCTCCCTTTTCCTCTCTGTGTCTCAGCTGTTGCTGTTGTTGGTTTTCATTGCTCAAGTAGCGAATTTTAATGGTACATTTAAAAAAACCACCAGGATTAATGCATTGATGTGATTTCATGAATCAAGAATGGTTTGGGTTATCAGGGAATCAGAACTATTTTGTGAGATAAAATTTATTTAAATTGATTTTTAAGTTAAAATGCTTCTTAATTAATTTCCTAAATCAATATGTATGTACTTAACTAATTAATTAAGTAAGTAAGTATGTTGGGGTGTAGTTTAATTATGATTTTATTAAGGAGAAGTATTTAAAATATTGGAAGGGGGAAGAAATGAGAGGAAATAAATTACACCTGCTGATATGATTTTCCACAGTGCTTCATTCTGTTTTGCTGCACTGTAATAAAATAACAACAACAATCATATTAAATAAGCAGAATAGTCAGTTTGGCTATGGCTCTTCACCATAGCTATGCCCTTTGGGAGTCTGGGGCTCAGATTTCTTGACAACCTACAAAATGGTGCTTAGCCCTGCCAAAATGGCCCATTCCATTACAAAATTATCAAAAATGGTAGCTGTCATAGCCTCAGAGGTAATCAAGGTTTAGGGTTCATTTGTTCAGAACAGTAAACTGCACTAAAAACAGTCCATTGAATCAATGGGTATTTTGAGAATAAAAATCCTCAGCAAGTTCCATTAAATCAAATGGTCAAAAGCTCTTTTGAATCTGTTGGTCTAATGGAAGAGTTTATTGACCAGGTCTCCATTGATTCAATGGGTCTATTCTACTGAAATTTACTAGGCTAAACAACAGGATTTTGGCTAATGCATCTACCTGGGTATTCTACACGAGCACTACAATCCCCCTGTAGTGATCCCCACCCCGCCCCATGTTGTTAGCCCTCTGCAGTCCTGAACACCTTGCTAACCCTTTTGCTGATATATGTGCAAATGTCATAAATTCACGGAAGAGGCAAATGGGAGCTGACTCATGATCAGGGAAACAGGCTGGCAAGTGCCTGAGCAGCTTTTCTGTGGAACTGGAAGAATTCTTGAACAAGGAATGGAGTAAATCTACAACAAACTGTGAACGGAAAAGACAGGGTGGGCATTTTGTCACACTTCCTGCTAAATCAAATACACAGCACCACAGGTGCTGCACACAGCTTTCCCCCCTCCACAGCTAGCTGGCCCCACTCACCCTGCTTGAAATGCCACCGGGTTCTCCTCATCTAACAGTGCGCTGGTCTGGGTTGCCCCACCTCTTCCAGCAGATGACCACTTCAACAAGGTGGCAGGACGGGAATTCTTCCCACGCAACTGACGAGTGCCCGGCGGCCTGTGTAAGCAGGAATCAGCTGTCAAAGTTCCTGCCCAGTCTGGCATGTTACTGGAGGAGGAGGAGGAGGAGGAGGAGGAGGAGGAGGACCTCAGCAGCACACCAAGCAAGGTGAGTGGGCCATTTAACTGCAGGGGGGAGAGATAAGTTACATGTGGCACCTGTGGTGCCACACGGTTGATTCAGCACAAATCACAACGAAGCACTCCATATTATCCCTCATTACTGTAAGCCGCCTTGGGTCCTTTTTCAAGGAGAAAGGCGGGGTAAAAATACCCTTAAATAAATAAATAAATAAATAAATAAATAAATAAATAAATAAATAAATAAATAGAAAGAGGCTGGTGAAATCAGCCTTGGCCCAAAATCTCTCACCACTCCAGGGGTCCCGTTTTAGAATGAGGAGTAATAGGTTACTGTTTGCAGGAGCAATGAGAACTTCCATAGTGACACTACCAGATCCTGCATCTTGTGTTCTGTCTGTTACCAGGATAATACACCTCTTGTTATTTGTAGAGATGGGCACGACCAGGGAAAATGACGTTTTCGAGTTGTCGTGTGTCGGAGCCGGCCCATTTCGGCTTGTTTTCGTTTGTTGCGAAATTTCTCAAAAATTTGTCGTTTCGTTTGTCGTTTTTTCGTCTGTCGTTAGTACTGGTTTGGGGGGGTAGCGGGCTCCTGGAGGCACATCTCTGGGGTGGGTGCCTCCTGTGGCCCGCTATGAAGGGAAAGCGGGCTCCTGGAGGCACCTCTCTGGGGTGGGTGCCTCCTCTGGCCCGCTACAAAAGGGTACGCATAGCCAATTGGATATGCATACCAATTTGCAGTGGCAGGCAGAGGCACCTCTTTTGGGTGCCTCTATTCTGACTCAGTAAGGACAGCATACTGGCATACTGCCCTCTTGGCGCTCTATGGCTCACCAAGAAGGGAAGTGTACTTGCGTGTAGTGCAATGCGAGTACACAGATCTGGGTTAGGGTTAGGGTTAGCACAAGGGCTAGGCTTAGGGTTACAGGTAAGGTTAGGGTGAGTTACTGGGGTGCACCTCTGGGTGCCTCTCTGACCCACTAAGAAGGACAGTGTACTGGCGTATGGGTTAGGGTTAGGGTTAGGGGTTGGGTTCGGGTTCGGGTTAGTGGGCTTTTTATGCCCGACTGGCACATCCCAGAAGTCTCGGTCAAAACCTGGTCAAGTGGCCATGCAATTGGTGGAATGGCTCCAAAAATTTGCATGGTCCACTCCCATGGCCAGCTCATCATTGCGCAGGTGTAAAAAAATAAAAATAAAAATAAAATAAAATAAAATCAATGGAGACGTTTTGTTGCAAGAAAAACTCACTGCTGCTACTGTAAAAATTCATGCAGTTTTAAAATAGCTATTTTCGCATGTTTCTGTGGTGCTTTGGTGTGTTTTTGGACCACGATTTCAAAATAAATATTGTGGTCGCCCCATTTTGGATCCCCCGCCCGCACCGCATGGCATGGCGAGTTGGCGAGACGACGAGGATGCCCCCCACCAGAGCAGCCCAGGACAGGAGAGGGGGGGAGGCCGGGGACCCCCCCCCCCCCAGAAACCACCCCTCTGGTAGGTGCACTCACTCAGGCAGGCATATTTTCGCCTGCTTTTTTGGCCGGGAATCGGGGTTTTTTTTAATTTTTAAAAAACTTTTTTTCTGTGCCGCTTGGCATCGCGCAATCGCTGCGATGCCAGGAACGACAACGACAAATCAGACCCAATTTTTCTTTTACCGGTTCGAGTTTGAGTTCTGGCGGAGTAATTGTCGTTCTTCGTTCCGTTGCGTAACGGAAACGAGGAACTGAAACGGAAACGAAAATTTCGCCAAGTCGTGCCCATGTCTAGTTATTTCTTCTATTTTTCTGACTGTATTTATAACCCTATTTTTCTTGTGGCATAGTATTTTATAGAGATGGGCACGACTTAGCGGTATTTTCGTTTTCGTTTTCGTTTTTCGTTTTCGTTACGGAAACGAAATGAAAACGAAAATCGGCACCAACCTGGACCGAAAACGGAAACGAAACGACTAATTTCGAGCCAATTTTCATTTTTCGTTACTGGAAAAGCACTCAATTGAGTTAAATGGGGAGAAACGAAAAAATTTTCGTTTTCGTTTTCGTTTTTTTCATTTTCGTTACGTAACGAAACGAAAACGAAAAATTTTGAAATTAGTCCACGAAAACGGAAACGAAACGACTCAGACCCTAGCCGAAAACGAAAACGAAAACGAAAACGAAACTTTTTTTCTGAGTCGTGCCCATCTCTAGTATTTTATTATGCTGTAAAGTACTCATAACAGTGCATTGCACTAATGGGGAGATTGATTAAATGAATGAATGAATGAATCAGTCAATCAATCTACTGCCCTCTCAGTGAGCATATCTGGAGCCTGCTGATACGTCTTTTGTTCAGGACAAGGAATTGCGAAGAAATTAATATCAAACATTTTTTTTCATTGAATTTATTCAATCTATAGCCTGCATAATGATTTATGAATGCTCTTTTACATCCTTCACTTTCATATCATGTGAAAAAAATGTAAGTGGCAAATTCTACCCCTCTCCCCCCTTATTTATATAATAAAGAAAAAATGAATAAATGGGTAGAATTCAAAATGTGCACAAGAAAAAATGCACACAGAGATGCTTTAGTCAGTGAAAAAATATCACAATTGCCTTTAGCAGTGTTTCAAGGGTACAACCCACATATGTACTGTACACAAAGGCATATGTAAAAACATGGCTGCCATACAGTGGTCTAAGCAAATAAATTCTCAACACGTAGATGGTATTGGGCAGGGATAGCTCTCACATTTCTTCTTCTAGCACGAAGGGGAACTCCTTAATTCATTCACAGAGTGCTACAGAAATTTGCTTTTAATTGATACATTTTCATAAGCCTTTCATTCTCCAGAGTTCTTGAGAGCTGTGATGACGTGCATTTCTGGAATGGCAGTCACTGCGGTGGCATTCAGCCACAGCTGTCACAACACTGTCTCACCAGGTAATTTAAAACTGGCTTTAATTTTCATAGACAGCCCTGCCTGTGATTCAACCACTGCAGGCATTTTTGGGCATGTGTGTGAGCCGGACGTTGCTCTAGTGCTCATTGACTTTGGCAGGCAACAAGGATGTCACCAGGACGGGGCGAGAAAGTGCCCTTTCAAAACGTGGGCTGGTGCTTGTAGGAACATGCTTTGTCTGCATTAGTAAAGAGGAGAAAATGTGAGGCTTAGGAGAGAAATGATAAATCCGAAGTGGAAAGAGTATTCTGTGTCCTGTCATCCTTTGTAATTAAAGCCACAGTAAATGTTGAGAATCAAACTGTTTTCAACAAGAAAGTTGGGAGTTGAGGCAGAACCGCAACGAGCACCATCTTTAGTGGTCCCTCTTCACTGGTGTTTGCATGTATATTCCAGCGTGATTTGGGGAAAGAAATGTCCATAGTGCACAAAGTAAACAACTAGGGGGCGTGCACTGAAAGTGTTTAAGAAAAATAATTGACCATGCACATTAAAAGTGTTGACTCAACAGCACCTACTGGTCAATCAGGTCTGGTTAGCCGATAAAACCAGTGAATAAGAATGCTTACTCTTCCAGTCCTTTCCTTTAACATCAAAGGAAATTCCTGGTTGCCCATTCATGGGTTTATAGTAGGGATGGGCATGAAATGAAAAAAAAAGTGTTTTGTTTCATTGTGTGTCCACCCCTGATTCGTTTCATTTCATTTTGTTCCACTTTTTTAAAAAAGTCATAATGAAATGAACCACTTATGAGATGGCTCGTAAGTAAAAAATTGGTTCCCCTGGGATCTAGAGGCACCACATTTGGTGCCAGGGGAGCCATTTTTTATACTTACAAACCATTTCGCAAGTTATAAAGCAAAATGGCACTTCATTTTGTTTCATTATGAAACACTGTTTCCTGTTTCATAAGCTTATGAATCAATTCATAAGCTTACCAAATGATGAAATTGTGTTTTGTTTTTGTTTTGTTTTGTTTGTGCCCATCCCCAGTTTATAGTCATATTTTCTTGTACTGCAAAAACCTTAAAGAATCCTTGAAGCTAAATGGAAGCTAAAGCATCCAAAAAGACAGAGGCATGACAACAATCAATCTATGTAGGCACTATATCACATATATCATTGTTGTCATAAGCAGAAAGTTAAAAGAAACAAAAACACAACCTCACTCACTTGTCAAACAATCTAAAAAAGGAGTAAAACACCCAAAATTAGAAAAGAGAAAAACAAAAATGACAAGAAATAATCCCCTAAGAATGTGCACTTGCATAATTCAGCTGATGAGCTGCAAAGTTTTTTCAGTTCATTTTATTAGTTTTCCAGAATTCTCAAATGATATAGTTAAAACCAAAACAATCCAAGACGGCAAAGACTGGAATGCAAAATAAAATCAAACTGACCCATTTCTTACTACATGTGTGTGTGTGTGTGTGTGTGTGTGTGAACCCCAACTAATTTATTCATTTAACTAATTTATATACTGGTTCCATTAGTGCCAGAGCACTACTCTGGGCATTAAAATACACAATCATAGTAAATTACTGTAATAAAAACCGTGAAATGAACAAACGGTATGAAGACAGAAGGTGACAAAGCAACTGAGCAAAATAAAAAAAATAAACCATAAAAATAAAAATAGCATCAACTGAATGGAGATGTAAAATTACCTCAACCCAGCTAGGGTAGGAGTGGCAGGCCTCCCTGAAGAGCCACCTGGCCCTCCCTGTTGACATTCAAGAGTGGTTCTTGAATGTCAACAGGGAGGGCCAGGTGCCGCGCCTTCAGGAGCTGATTCCTCAAAGATGGAGTCACCACGTTGAAGGCCCTACCTCTTGTCAAAGATATATAGGCCTCCCTAGTGGCGGCTTCCTGGTGAAGCTTCATCTGTAATAATCTGGATGGTTGGGCTGTTGGCACAGGGCAAAGACACTCCGACAATTAGCATGGGCCCAAACCTTGGAGAGCTTTATACATAAGTGTCAAAACTTTGAACTGGATCCCTCACTCAACTGGTAACCAGTGGGGGTGAATCAGAACTGCTTTTGATGCAATGTCTGCTTGCACCAACCAACAGTCTGGCCACCACATTCTGGACTCACTAAAGCTCAGAATGCAGACTTCACTAACCCCACAATAATCTTCTGATACTCATACAAACCAAATGAGTGGCTCTGAAAACATTGGAAGGGAAATTCCTTATTGTTCCCTCTAGAAAGGGTTAAAACATTTCAGGTCCTTGTTCTTTCCTGTAAGCATGAGGCAAGAAAGGATGCGTCTCCCTTTCTGAGACTAGTGTTTCATTTACCATGATCCATGGTGCACCTGGCATATGGAGGTGTGAGGGGGGAGGGTAAATGCTTTATATAGATTTTCTTGTTGTTACATGCTGTGAAGTTGTATCCCATATAAAGTGGCCCTACTAGAGTTTCAAGGCAATATCTTTAGTACAGTTGGCACAAAACAAAAAAACAAAACACTGGTTTGTCTGTGAAGATTCTCAGTCATCCAGGTGAGTTTATCTGGAAGTTGAGTCATGGCTATTGGACTTCTTTTTTGAGAGATAGAAACATTTCGCTGTTCATCCAAACAGCTTCATGACCGATGCAGCTGTTTGGATGAACAGCAAAACGTTTCTATCTCTCAAAAAAGAAGTCCAATAGCCATGACTCAACTTCCAGAAAAACACTGGTTTGTCATTTCGTTACTTAACAAATTGCTTCATTATATAACAAAACAGTAGGAATGAAATAATTCATCCCAGAGGAACCAAATGGCAGGGAAGCTTCTTTGGACACTTCCCTGTAGGCTCCCAAAATCTGGAGAGGTTTGGGGTTCAGGGGACTGAGTTATTAAACTTCAAAGGGGGTCTCCTTAGGGAAAAAAATCATTCTTATTGAATCAGAAGTTCAGAACTAAGCTGATAATAGCCTCCCCACAGGCAAGCAATTAGCAGCTTCCAACTCAATTAGAAATTATTTTTTCCTAGGAGGACCCCCTTTCAAGTTTAATAGCTCAGCCCCCTGAAAACCAAACCTCTCCAAATTTTGGGGGCTTACACTGAAGAGTCCAAAGAAGCTCCCCTGCCATTTTGGTGCCTCTAGAACCCAGGGAAGCATTTCATATTGTTATGAAACAATCTTAAAAATTCATTAGTAACAAAATGAAATGAAACCACTAAAGAAACAAAACGAAATGCTGTATTTTGGTTTTGTGTAACTCTAGTCTAAAGCTACTAGAGTTACATGCGTTATAACTCTAAAGAACCTAAATAACTCTATAAGTCTAGAGTTATTTTTCCTTTGTCCTCCCCCTTCCCCCAAGGCATTATCATGGCCAAGCAGAGATTCAGATCCGGGGCTTCTGATGCCTACTGTGTCACTATATTCACCACATCATACCAAGACAATATTTCTTTTGACTCAGGATGACAGAATATTGTAGAGTCACAACAGAAAAATAAAATTTGCAAAATGTTCGGAAAGGTTTTGGGCTTCCCCGAGACCCTCGATCATCGCTCCACACCGTCACAAGCACCACACAAAAACTTAGCACCACTGGCCACCTTTCTTGCGGAAAGCCTCCAGGAGCTCCTTGTCCCTCAGAAGGTTTCCACCATAGCTAGGCCAGGCTTCTGGTGGTCCAAATCATTTTAACCTTTACCATGCCAGGCTAGAATAATTCATTTCATGGACATTTAAAGAGCCAGACACACAACCCAGGCTAGTTCTCCTGGATTGACAGTTTATTTCCACTGTGGCCTCAGGCTCATGGGGGGGGGATAGCCAGGGATGACCATCTCTATACACCCCAGGACACCCCTCGCACCTAATCCAGTTATGTCTCTCTCACCTTTATGGGTCCTCTGGGTTCTGCCCCCTCCCTTTCCTATCTCTGGGAATTCTTTCTCTTTCCTAAGACTCATCCCAAGTCACTCTCCCTGGGTGTGTTTAAACATGTTCCTATACTATGCTGCCCCCTGTCTCTTCTTTGGTCACCATCTTGGGCAAGGGTCATGAGAGAAGAAGGAGAACATGGTGACTTCCTGAAATGGCTACACCTTCTAGAAGAAACTTCACCAATAGATGGTTCAAGGACATGAGCTTCTGCACGTACCATGGATTATCTTCAGCCAGGAGGCCTCCTATTGTTTTGTCTCCACATCCAACAAGAAAACATGTCTAGCAGCTCGGGACTCTTTTATTGACTCTTCAGCCCTCCTATTGACTTGATAATTATTCGGACATTTGGACAATGCCCTTCCTCTTCCTTCCATTATCTCATCTCTGATAGCCCATTAATGGACATGGATGGCCAGCCACACCTGGACAGATGAGTTAAGCTGGTATCCTGTTTCAGGACATTGTGAACGCCTTGAGACCTCCCCTGGGAGGTCCGCTGAACTGTCCCCATTGGAGGTTCCCCCAAGATCACTCCCTCACCCGATCCAGGGGTTTTATGTGCCTCATGGGAGGGGGAAGGGAGTTATAAAACATGGGTACACTCTGTCTTCAGGGAGGAACGCCTCGCACTGCCATGTTGTGGGTTGTTTGCCTTACTGTACTTTATTGGGCTCAATAAACTGGTAATTTCCTTGGATCTCTCTCGTGTTGGACTTCTCTTATTGGGAATCTGGGAGTCCAGCAGTATTCTGCTGGGATTAGCCTAGCTAGAAAAATCTTCAACAATGTACTGCATCCAGCACATGGTTATGTGGATGACTGAGTTTCCATGGCCAAGCAAAGATCTGAGCCTGGATCTCCTGAGATCACCCCTGTCCATTATTCTATTTACTGAGCCACAATGCCCCTGTTTATCCTGTCTGGCACTGATAGCGATGGTTAGAATGGTTTGCCTGTGAAAGGTTCTATCCCAGAAAGCCATTTGGGGAAACGGCTGAGATGGAACACTGTGATAGGCGATGCTCCGCATGAGAGGGAAATGCCCGATTAAATACAGCACATAACTGAATCAGGCATTGCTTGTATCTGAAAGATATGTGGTTCAGATGCTGTTACAGGGCAGAGACCAAGCCTTTGAGGAAGAAAGAAAGCATGGTCCAGCTGGTGATGGGAACCATTGGCGAATTTCCTCTTGCCGGGGAGAAATTTGGTGAAATTGCCCCCTCTACAGTTTGTGCTTCCCCCGCATTAGAACTACTAGGTAGCTCAATGGTGTAGGTCTCTGGATGAGGAGCCAGAGGTGGAGAATTCAGTATCCCACAGTGCCACCTTGAGAGGGGCCAGACTTGATTATCTCTAGGGTCCCCTTCTGGCTCTGCAATTCTAAGACGTCTCAGTGTCTTAGATGTTAACAAATGGCCACTCTGGGGCAGCACATGCACCACCAGAGCTACTTTGCCCTCCCCTGCATGAATATCGCGAGATGGGGGAAGGTAGTACAATCCCTGGATGGGGCTGGGCAAGCCTATAAAGGCAGCCCCGCCCCGGGCCAAAGCCTCTTTCTCCTTGGCACGTCCCCCAACCACCCACCATGTTAAACAGTGCTAGCATGAGTCTAACTGGTCACCTAGTGGGCCGGATAGGAATTTTTGACCCAAGATTGGCCTGGAGGGGCAGGGATTTTTCACCTATCCCACACTGGCACTTGGGGGTGGTTCCCTTGTCCCTGAGTTTGTTGATGTATTTATGGTCACACTGGGCAGTTGTGAAGAGGGAATGGAGCTGGTGAGTACAATTCTAATATCCCCTCTGGTACCATCCAACCCCTAACACTGTGGATCTAGAGATTACAGCAGTGGGGAAGGATGTGAGCAGAGGCCTTGCCTGGGCCAGGAGCCACGAAGAATGTGGTGCAGGACCTGGGTGAGGGAGAGGGAATTGGCTGGCCCTGGAGGCCTGAGGACATCTCAGGCACCCAGGGGGCGTGACTCATCTGAAGTCTCCCTAGTCAGAGGGGTCCTCGGAGAGCCCCATGTACCCAACATTAACCTGTGTAGTGGCAGGCCCCTCAGGAAGTTTCAGTTGGTGGGGACCTGTGTTAAAATGTTGTGTTAATAAAGTGTGGCCCCAGTTTATACCCAACAAAGTTGTCTCATGTCTTTATTCACTGTTGGAAGGCAAGGAGTTATCCATATGGTATTAAACATGCCAAATTATTGGTTAAAGTTAAGTTTTACTTTAACAGAAAAGCAGGCATTAGATATATATTTTGAGAGGTGAAGGAATGGATTTCTAGGCGTTCAGTTGTTATTCAGAATGTATGGAAATTCTCAATCAAGAGTAGCACTTCGTGTACTGAATTTTTATGAACATAGAGTAACCCCAGCACTGGAACAGAGGCAGAAGAATGGGTTCCACTGCTTTTGCGTGGGCCACAAGCATAGCCCACAGAGAATTCAAAGACCTTCAGGTACTCCAAAACACATTTTCCTCACATTCTCTGTTAACATCTCTTCCTTCATTATCCTTTCATTTATGCAGAATTGGCTAGACGTCCACATCATGGCTTATAAAATGGTACAGAATGTTTGCCTAAAGATTATTTTTAGCAAGCCCCCATAGCTTCTGAGGAGAAGAACAATCAGTCTGGAAGCAAGTAAAAAAAGGGGGTGGGAGGACGCACAGAAGGGCAAGCTTGAAAAGAAGAAAAGGAAGAAGGAACAAACAAATAAGCTGCTGCAGAGACCCTCTGTTTGTTTGGGGGGGATTCTTTCCCAAGGTTGATTTGCTTGGAAATAATGGGTGGGTAGGAAGGGAGGCCTTAGCAGAACCGTGGAGGCAAAATGGTGCAGAAAATATTACAGTCTGGAGCATTTTAGAGTTTGCGAAGCACCAAGAGATGGGGAAGCAAAGAATGCAAACATACAGATCTCTTCTATCTTGAGAGAGGAAGCAATGTGAGCTGAGAGTCTAGGTTTAGTTGGAGGAAAATGTTTCAGGGAAGCTGGCTTATTTTGAGAGACATTTTTCATCCTTGGTCTTGAACTGGAATGCATGTTACCGCAAGTGCTGGGACTCCCTTAAAGCAAAGTGTTCTGCTTACAGGAGGATCTGTCCTGAAGTGTCAACACAAGGGGGCTTGCAAAGAAGGCTCAGCAGAGACTATTTTTCTTGAGAACTTTAAGGAAAAAACATCTTCCACAAAAGCTGCTGCTGGCCTTCTATCATTGTGCAATTGAGAGTGTGCTTACTTATGGGTTATGTGTGTGGTATGGAAGTTGTACCCACCTGGATAGGACAGTGTTGCACAGAATCATAAGAATTGCACAGAATCATAAGAATTGCTGTTCACTCCCCACCCTAGAAGAAATTTATACTACCAGGTGCCACTGTAAAGCATTAGATATATTAAGAGATCCATTACGTCTTTGTCATCGCCTCTTCGAGTTGCTGCCATCGGGATGGAGATATAGAGTACTGAGGGCAAGAACAAACTGTCTCAAAAATAGCTTCTTTTTTAGAGCAATTTTGGCCTTAAACGGAAATTCTGGACTCTGAAGTCAGCTCATTTTACATGTCATATTTTAGTCATTTTACATGTCATATGTGTTGTACCTGTTTTTAAATGTATGTGGAATGTTTTAAATGAGTTGAATATAGCAACCATGAAATTTTGTTCTTCCTGCAAGGGGGCAATGACAATAAAGATTCCTATTCCTATTCCTATTCCTATTCCTATATATACCCCCCATGGTGCTTAAAGTACTCTCCAGGTGGTTTTACAATTTATTTTTGCAGGGTACATGTTGCTGCACACTCCCAGCAAGGTGGGTAGTCATTTATCCAATCTCAGAAGGATGGCTGGTTGAGTGAACCTTGAGCCAGCTACCTGAGATTAAACCCTAGGCTGCCGTACACCCATCTAACTACTGCACCACAAGTCTCCCTTGTCCCATTTTTCATTCCACCTCCACTTCCATGTTTCCTCTCTCCTCAAACACAACACAGTTCTGGCAGTTCAATTTGTCTACCAAAAGAACATTCATTAAAAATATATGACTGTCTATTTTATTGCAACCAACTAGTGACAGAAAGGGTTGCCTTTAGAAAAAAAAAACCTTAGTATTTTTGCCCAATTAAACAAAAATTGTTTTTTTGAGGAAACATTCTTAAGACTTGTCCTTATGAATGAAGTATGGAATAACATTCCTTATGCAGATAAGGTAACAGTATCAGTCTCTTCCTGGTCCACAATAGTAGTGGAATTAATTATTCGTGTACAGCAACTTTCTGGACTTTGGTCAAGTGTAAACTGAAATTGGTAACACCAACATTTCCAAGTGTCTGAAGCTGAGCTCACACCATGCAAGTAGGTGTCTACAGTTGCAAGAAAAAGTATGTGAACCTTTTGGAATTTCATGGCGTTCTGCATTAATGTGCCATACAATGTGATCATCTGATCTTCCTCTAAGTCAAGCGTATTGACAAATATAATGTGCATAAAATAATAACACAATTTTTGGCTGATCTTTCATATTTTTATTGAGCACACTCATTGATTGGTAGCCCCAACGCTTCTATGAGGGGAGAAGCAAATTTCTGAGGTTGAATTAGGGCAATGCTGGTGTATTCAGTAGATTCAAGATGGTACCACAGTGCACAGCTGCAGAGATATAAAGTGGATCCTCATATAACAAAGGGTTTGTATAACATAAAATCTGTACAACATAAAACATTCTGGATATAGGGGAAATTTGCTTAACAGAATTGCCTACGGGGCGAATCCATACAACATAAAAATTGTCACAATTAGGGATTACTTCATTTTCAATGCATTCCTATGGGAAATTTGTATAAAGAAAAATTTGCTTAACAGAATTTCATTTGGAACAAATTAATTCCTTTATACAAGATACCACTGTAGTTTGAACTGTTGGTCATGTTGTCGACAAATACACAATATTAACTATTAAAGCTCCAGAGATTATAGCAAAACAGAATAAATTATATGGCACATGAAGTAACATCTTCAGCAATATGCCATAGGTCTGGATAGGATGTGGCTATCTAGCTGTTGACATCCCTCTAAAAACCTCTGGCGAGCATGTGCCTTGGACACCCCAAAATAATGTTTCACCATGAGAGCTGTGATGCTTTGTCTCCCTGTGTCTCTCTTTTCTACCTTCAATGACAAGTTGAATTTGATTATCTTTCAAAAACATTCATACTTACTCCTCTGGTGACGGTCTTCCTCCTTCCTTCATGCTTTTGTTTTGACACAGACAAACAGTGACACAAATGCATCCCTCTTTTGACCTTCAGAAAAGGAAAGGAAAGAAAAGCCTTGTGAAAGCACTGCAGACCATTTTGTGTGCACATATTCCCACCCAAGGGCCCTGAGGTTTGCATTGCCACCTAGTCCACTGCCTTTTACTTGTCTCGCAGTGAGAATTTGAAAGGTCACACACCTCTCTGACTTCAGCCACCGAAGTCCTCGTGAGCAAGCCTGGAAGCAGTGTTGCTCTGTTGCGACAAGATTACTGCAGTACAACGCCTTTCCCACCAGAGTCCACTTCTTTATCAACATTTCATCAAAGCACCAAAGGAAAAATAGAATGTGCTGCCTATATTGTCTTTGGCAGCTTCCTTATTATTGCGAAACCTGTTGGGACGGGTGGTTTGTGCTGACTAGATTTCTCTCTCACTCACTCCAGATTGTCTGCTCTGAAAACAATTGCATTTCTAATGTTTAAGAAGCTTGTTTGTGCAGGGACATGGAGTGTTTGGATTTTCTTTCTTGCCCTCTGCATGCATCATCTCAGAACTACAGTAATATGCAAGTGCAAAACCAAATCAATTCTTTTCTTCCTGTGTCCAGGGGATGCACCTTGCCCACTCATCTTGAAATAAGAGGCGAGACACTAGTGATGGGGTAAAACCGGGCCACAGTTTATTAACAGCCATGGGGTTTAAAGGAATAGAGAGGGGGCTGAGGCAGTGTGGAGCAATAGTTGGGCCACCGAGGTCACCCGATACCTTCCCAACTGCCATGTGATTTTCCTGGGTTAGTCTAGTACCCCCCCCATTAGCCAATCTAAAAGATGGCACACAGGGGCAAGTAAAATGTCTAAAGGCTTCCCGGGCTCCTAAGCTCCGTCAATTGGCCACCCTTGGCCCGGGAAGTGTTACCAGAGCATCCTTCCCAATATGTTGTAATCTCAATCTCAAGATCTGCAGCATCATGAAGTTAGGTGGGCTAGAACAGTCATGTCCAAACTTTGGCCCTCCAGATGTTTTGGACCACAACTCCCACAGTCCTTTGCCACTGGAAATACAGGCTTGGAATTCTGGGAGATGTGGTCCAAAACATCAGGAGGGCCGAAGTTTAGGCATGCCTGGGCTAGAATGACATTTAGTAACACGGACTCAACAACTTTTGGCCTCTGCACTACCCACCAGTATGACCAAACACGTTAACACTATTCGCAAACTAAACATAACTTTGACCTATTTAACAGGGCAATTTCCCTCAACCAGTATGTAAGAGGTTATATGATTTCATAAGAACACTAGTGTTCTCCATGTTGCTTTTCAGTCCTCATAATGGTTTTTTCTTTTCTTCTTGCATGCTCTTTGTAGCTCTAATGTTACATTTTTAAAATATTCTAAGATGCCTTTTCAAATTCCCTGCTTTTAACTTGAATATGTCTTAAATGATCTAGACTGTATATTGTCCCTCTTTATTGTAAGCCACCTTGGGTCCCTTTCTAAGAAGAAAGGTGGAATAAACATATTCAAAATAAAAAAAATAACATGAACACGTGTTCACCATGGGGCAGTACACAGAAAGAAAGAAAGAAAGAAAGAAAGAAAGAAAGAAAGAAAGAAAGAAAGAAAGAAAGAAAGAAAGAAAGAAAGAAAGAAAGAAAGAAAGAAAGAAAGAAAGAAAGAAAGAAAGAACCAACCAACCAACCAACCAACCAACCAACCAACCAACTAATTCTCAATTTAGCCATTTTTGCTTCTGGCGAGTGTTAAGGCTCCACATTTGTCTTTCCAGAAGAAGATGGTATCTATAAAGCTGTCCTCCAATACTACATTTTGGATGAATTGTTTTTTCCCCTGTCACCTTTCTTCACCCTCCAGCTTTCAAAGCCATACCCAGTAATTAGCAATATCATAGTATGGATTATCTTGGCCTTGGTTTTAGAGGCACATTGGTATGACTGAAGCTCTTTTCTCATTTCTTAATAGCTGCCTTTCTAAGATTCAGCCTTCTTCTGCAGTCTATTTGAATCGGATTGATGACTGAACTAGGGAACAGAAAATCTTTATGTATTTTTATGTCTTCTTCATCACCAGCATCAAAGCTATAATAAATATTCAGTAGATATTATTTTAGTCCTCTTAATGTTCAGCTGTGGTTCTGATTTAGCACTCTCTTCATTCAAACTTCCACAATAGTTATTTCCAGCCACTTCCACTTTCTGTCAGTCATCTGATGCTATCTGCATACACTAAATTCCTGGTGCTTCTTCCAACAATTTTCACTCCTCCTCCATTTGAACCCAATACAGCTTTTTGTACAATATAGTCTGCAAATAGATGGAACATACTGTATCAGGAGAAACATTCACCATTTCTAACTGGAAACCATTCTGCTCTATTTTATCCCAACAATCGTCAATTGTCCAGAATATTTGTTACACAGCTGTTGTGAGGTTTTGTTTTGTTTGGCTGTGTTCTGGAAGTTTTTCTTCCTGACATTTCACCAGACTCTGTGGAAGGCATCTTCCTCATTAATATCTGACAGTACTCCAGCACCCAATGGATATTTTCAATATGATCTCTAGTGCCTCTTCCTTTTCTAAATCCATTTGAGCCTCCCAACATTTCTTGATCTCCTGACATGGAGGTTCAGGGAAATGAAATTGAAAATAATTTTATTTATCATGCTAAAGAGCATATAATTGCTGTATACGGGTGAGTCATTGTGTTTTAAAATTCTAGCCATTTTTAACAAGCCCATTTAATCTAGCTGATTATTTAAAATTATTTATATCAGTCACTTAACATAGTAAATTGTACTAGACTTAGGTCCATTTAATCAATAAGAATTCAGTGAGTCAACTCCACTTTGAATTTCATTGATTTAAAATGGGACTTCTCAAACTGTGACTTACAGTACTTAATACAATAAATTTCCATCACAATCTGCCCATTGCAATCAATGGAACATATGGAGAAGTTAATTCACTAAATCTGCACTGATTCAGTATGCTAAACCATGGGATTTGGGCCAAAATATGCCACATAGACCATTCTAGGGGAGGAAATTTTATTTCCTATGGTAAGAACCCCCCCCCATGGGTACTAAACTGCTTTCTGCAAATAACATAGGAGGTTAATAGCTTTCAGTTTGGTGTTTAGAGATGGGCACTAAAGAAAAAAATGGTGTTTCAGTTTTTCATTTGTCGTTGAGAGGTCTGTTTCGGTTCATTTCCGTTTGGCGTGAGTTTTTGGAAAAATTTCATTACCGTTTTTCATTTTTTCGTTTGTCGTTTCTACCCACTTTTTGCGCGATTTTTAAAGCATTTCCGTGCGCAGGCATCCCCCAATGCCCCAGACCAGAGGGAAAACACTAAAAAAAATGAATGCTGGAAGAGACACAGTATAGACTAGGTATGCAGGGAGGATGCAAAGGCAGTGGCGGGCGTTGCCCAGGGTGCAAGGCAGCCGCAGAGTGACTGCACTGTGGGGCAAGGAAGGGTACTCACCGAGTGGTACGCAGCACGCACACACACAGGGAGGCTGCAGGACTGAAGCTAGAGTCGCAGAGACAGCAATCCCACCCTAACTCCCACCACCACCAGAGACTGCAAGGAGGACGGGGGCTGCCAGACGTTTTTATGCCCTCTGTGGCTGCCAGACCTGCCCGCCCAGTCTGCAACCTGGGCATGTTATTGGTTGAACATGATCCCATCACATGGCTTGCCTTCATTTTGTGGCTGGTGCGACATCCATTTTAAAGGGAAAAGAAAAATACATCGCGATGGGAGAAGACAAAAACAAATGTTTTAACGACCCCAACTCCCCTGATAGGTATTATCAGACAATATAAATAATTATCGCTGCGTTTTTACGGATGTCTGGGGTGTTTTTTAACATTTAAAACAGCTCATTTCATTGCGCGTCGCCATTAACAGAAACGAAACGTAACAACCACAATTTTCATGGTTCTGTTTGTTTCGTTGCATTTTCATCACAATTTTTGTTGGTCGTTTCGTTACGTAATGGAAACGACAAACGGTAACAGAAACGAAAAAATGTTCGTTCCGTGCCCATCTCTATTGGTGTTCCAAGCAATTAAGGGGATATTTATATTGATGTGCATCATGCTTGCCTAAACCAGCTATCATGAAAACTGAAAATATGGTCTCTGGTATGCTTTCTGAATCTTTCACAACATTAGAAGGTGAAATGTACTGAAAACTTGGTCCAGGATTAACATATGGGGACTAGAGGAACTTTTTAAATAAAGCCATCTACAGGATGCTGTGTCTTTACCTTTCAGCACTGTTAATTGTTTGCACAGTTAATTAATCTATTGAAGAGGCGTTATGTTAAATATCCATGGAAATGCACATATTGACAGTTTCAAGGTCAACACTTTTCTGAAGCTTGAGCTATTGAATGTTGCCTCTCTGAGGTCCACTCCTATAATTGGCTTCCTTTTTTCCTCTCAGTCCCTTTCTCTCTTTCTCTCTTGTGGCTTTCTTTGCCATTTAAAATCCAAAAAGGAACATCTATGCCAGTTTCTCATCCCTGCTTGCATTTGGAATTTGGAAGTCAGCCCATCATCTTATCTTCTTCATCTTCTTTTTCTTAGCATTTGTTTCCTAGTGTTTGTCCCACTTGGTGGGTCTCCACTCGGTGCACTCATGGGTTAGGTTTGGCTCTCCACTTGGCACAGTCATGGGTTAGGTTCAGGTCAACCTGAGACAACTTCATGTTGTTCTCAAGGGTGTTCATCCAGCGCTGTTTTAGATGACCTCTCAGACAGGATCCACTGACCTCCAGGGTAAGATCCTTTTTGGCCAGAGTTTCCTATCAGCACATAGGACATGTTCAAACCAACACAGTTGGGCTTCTCGCATCTTGTCAATGACAGGTGCAATGTCGTATTTTGCGCAGATGTCATCATTGTGCACATTTTACTTTAGAATGAGGCTGGAGGTGCATCGCATCATCTTCATCTACATGACACCAAGGTGACATTCAGTTTCTTTAGTTGCTTGCCAGCATTCGGCATCATAGAGTGCAAGAGGTCGTACAATGGTGTGATAGATCTTTGATTTTAAATGGTCGCTGATCTTTTTCTCACACGTGACTCTTGACATTGTACCCCATTTTAGCCAGGTGCTGTTGATTCTCAATGTGAGCTCATAACTCATAGACCCGTCAGCTGTGATCATGGAAGCAAGGTATTTGAACTCCTCAGTTCTCGGTAGGTCAATACCATCACTTTGGATCATACCACATATCCCACCTTCGCATATGTTTGTAAATATATTACATTGAGAAAAGTTGGTGGATGTGTTGAGTTTGCAAGTTATTCTAATTTATTCCAATGGATTTCCTTCCCTTTCATGCCATTTGTTACCAGGCCTCCCCCTGAATGGACAGGAACAGCAATTAAAAAGACAGATTTGAAAGAGCATCCAGTTCAGTAGAATGTCTTCTTCACTTTCTAAATTTCATTTTCAGTTAGAGATTTTAAAAGCAAATAATAATCCCAGAGGTGTTTCTCAAGTGCAAAAACCAGATGGCAGGACACTTTTTAAAGGCAC
The DNA here is from genome assembly GCA_023846285.1 of Phrynocephalus versicolor. Classification (NCBI taxonomy): domain Eukaryota; kingdom Metazoa; phylum Chordata; class Lepidosauria; order Squamata; family Agamidae; genus Phrynocephalus; species Phrynocephalus versicolor. The sequence goes on from JAHTLZ010003542.1 coordinate 4,709,724, forward strand.
AACTAAAGCCAAAATAACAGAGAAAAAACATTGATGTTAACCAAAAATATGACCCCATCTATGATTGTGAAGTTGGTTAATCTGTCGGGTTTTCAACATGTAAACAAGGCAAAATACTTAGGCATCACTATATCCAATCAGTGTAACACACTTCTCGAAGATAACTATGTCAGTGTGATAAAGGCAATCAAAGCAGACTTGGAAATCTGGTCAAGACTTCAGCTTTCACTAATGGGTAGAATTGCTGCAATTAAAATGACTGTCTTACCCAAATTGCTTTTTCTATTTCAATGCTTACCTATATTACCTAATTTTAAGATTATCTCTGACTTGGAAAAAAGTATACGGGTGTTTATATGGCAAAAGAAGAAAGCAAGGATTAGAAATGTCTATTTACAAGATAGAACTAAAGTTGGTGGTTTCGCCCTACCCAACTTAATATTGTATTATAAAGCAGCAGCTATGACTTGGGTCAAAGGCTGGATTTTAATGAAAAATAACAGAATATTACAGCTCGAAGGTCATGATCTGGACAAGGGTTGGCACCATTACTTATGGCTTAAGGGTAACATACCTACTCTCTTCAAAAAACATTGGATAAGGAATGCGTTGATTAAAATATGGTTATCCATAAAAAATCTGTTCTACGTCAAAACTCCAATGTGGCTTTCTCCATTAGTAGCGATAACTGGTTCCCATACAAGTGCAACCCTTAAATCTTTAACTTATAGACAACTTTTGAATGCTGATCGCTCCTTGAAGCCAATTACTCAACTAGTATCTGAAGGTTGGAAAATAGATTGGTGGAATTACCAACAAATATATTCACATTTCAAAAATCTCATTAAAGAGGGTGGTTTTATGACTAATGATACTTCATTTGACAAAATATTATCCTCTGGTGATACAAAGCTCCTTAGTAAATTCTATAGTATTTTGTTAAATGAGAAATCGATTGATACA
>JAHTLZ010003542.1:4718129-4729265 GCA_023846285.1 Phrynocephalus versicolor
AGGGTTAGGGTTAGGGTTAGGGTTAGGGTTAGGGTTAGGGTTAGGGTAGGGCTAGGGTTAGGGCAAAGGTTTGATATTTAGGGTTAGGATTAGGGTTAGGGTTCGGGTTCGGGTTAGGGATAGGGTTATGATTTGTGTGGGAAATGGCTGTGCACATGCTCCGAGTAGCATACTCCGTTTCTCTCTTGCTCCAACAAATGGAAGATTTATGACCTAAAAGATAGTAATTAAACTAACCAGAATGTCTGAATATTGCTGGTACTGCATCAAGAGTTACATAGAATAAAGTGACTCAGAAAATTTTCATCTGATGGGTAATGAGGAAGCTATTGGAACTTTTTAGATAAGAAAGTATTAGTCAAGGTTATCTATTGAGTGGTGAGCACAATTAGGGCATTGTCAGAGCTAATGGCTCAGTTGCAAATTTTGATGCTAGGTTCACAGATAAAAATAAGTAAAGAGATTGCAGAGGTTAAACAAGAAATGCAACAGAGGAGTACAGAAATTAAAGGTATACGAGATACTGCAATACAAGCAAAGAACATAGCTTCAAATAATACGCAGCCAACAATACAATTAAAGAAAACTGCAGAACTCTCAAATAGAATCAGAAGAGTGAACCTAATTATATATGGGATTTCAGAAGACATAGACCAGAGGAATTTGGAACAGTGCAATGTGGACTGGATCTCTGAACAAGGAATTGAGCTGGAAGAAGAACAACTGGAGAGGGTGCATGGGCTAGAGTAAAAGAAGTGGGGGTGAACCACGCCCAGTGATAGTAAAATTTTAAGAGAGAAAACTCAACAGCAGGAATTACACAGGGAAGAATGCCTATGTTAGAAGGGATTTCTGCCAAGAGACACTGAAACAGAAAAGCCTTATGAAACTATATGCCCAGAAGCATTACCAGAATAATATACAACTTAGCTGGATATAGCCAACCTCTATAGCCATTTTCAAAGAGGGCAAGAGACTACTCACGAGAAACCCAGCAGAAGCAGTAAAGCTACTGGAGAAGTTGGAGCTGTATACGAGGGACGTGGAAGACCAAACAGCAATGGAGGAGGAAGGAGAAGAAGGACCCTCTACCCACAAAGAAAAGAGACAAATGATACACTCAAACTGTATTGCCAGTGACAAAGGACTGTGGAAGTTGTGGTCCAAAACATATGGAGAGCCAACGTTTAGCCACCAATGGCATACACAGTTCCCTCCCCAATCCTCCATTTTATCCTCAACACAATGGCTTAAAGAAATCCAGGCAAAATCAAATCAAAACAAAATAAAAGATAAAAACATGTGGCACCTTAAAGACTATTATATTTTAATGCAAGCTTTCATGGACACATCCACTTCTTCAGACATATAGTAGCAGAATGAGGCGTACAATTAATATACAAAGGAATATAAGTTACATATCAAATGTTCAGGTGGTGTTCGGAACCGGATGGTACAGGCAGATCCAATTGCTTTACCTTTCTCTCTGCCAGCACGGAGCTGAGCTGCAATGAGGCAGCACGCTGCAACATCATCTTTCCTGCTCCGTGCTGCTAGTCAATCAGATAGCGAGCAGGATGATGCCTGTCCCTGCACAGCTCCTGATTGATTAGCATCATAGATCTAGCACAGATGACATCACAGCATGCTCCCTAGTTGGATTTTAACCCTGCACGAGACAGAGAAAGTTAAAGTAATCGGATCTGCATGTATCAGCTGGTTCCGAGGATCACCTGGGCTCACGTGGTTCATTTTGTAACCTACTGGTTCGGAAGCGAAAAACCTATCCCTAATAATTATTACATTTGATAATGACTCAAGAAACCTTGACTTAAGTTTAGCCCATTTTTATGGGTGTCCATTGTGCATATGAACTTTATCTCAGCTGTTTCCTGTAATGGTTCTGTTCCAAAATGATGACCTTCAAATCTTCCACAGAGTGACCTGGTAGATTGAAATGGTGTGAGATGGGTTTATTTGTTCATTGTGGTTCCTGATGTCTGATTTGTGACCATTGATTCATTCCCATAGAGATTGTCCTATTTGTCCTTCGTATAGTGCAGATGGGCATGGCTGGCAAAAAAAAAAAAAAAAAAAAAAAAGATGACATACATCGCGTTGGTTGAGGAGCAAGTGAAGCTGCCCTGGATATTGTATGTGAAAGAAACCTTAAAGAAAGTTATCTGTACACCCAAAGTCACCTGGTCTGCGTCAGAGCTTTGTGGAACTACTGGATAGCTGAATGGTTTAGGGACCTGGTTACCGAAGCACAGGCTGGGAGTTTGATTCCCCACTGTGTCTCACTCAATGATCTGTTGGGCCCTTCCAGCTCTGCAGTTCTAATGTGTTGGTGGTGTTGCTTGGCCCTGTCACTAAGGCCTTCTCAAGCCAATCTACCCATGGAACCTCAGAAGATGCTACAACAGCATGAAGAAAGCTTTACTGGGCAAACAGTAACTTCTGGTTATGACCGGCTTCGAGTTATGATTCGTTCTTTATTAATTAAAGTACAGAACACCTAAAAGCCATGTTGACAGTCACAGAGGATGCAAAGAATTTCAGTTCCTCAAGGGAATGTGTTGCCCTCAAGGAGAATATTGAAGTGCTTCACACCTGACAAACAGAAGCCTTAGTGCAATGCATCTGAAAACAGGAAAAAAGGTGTCTCCTTGTGTGTACTATGTACAGGAGAGAGAACTGAGAGACCTACCTTTTTTATTTCCCTCTACCTGTTTCGCTGTATGTGCTGTCAATGCACTGCTACTGACTTTGTGGCAAGCACTTCCTCTAAGCTGAATTGATTTATGTCACACTTTGTAGCCATCCAGACAGCTTCCAGTGAAGTGACAAAGAAGTTATGTTCCTATACCTTCCTAATCAATGAAACTCAAAGCAAGACCAGACAAAGCATCAATTCACACAGAGAGATGCTGCCTCCCCCCGAAATGTGTACCAGTGAGATAATCAGCATTTCCATTGAACATACAATTCCCATTTCCTCTTGTTAGACTTCTGATAGGATGCATATCCAATGAGGAGAGAAACAAAAGAACAAAACCATGATGCCATCTGCAAGGAAGCTCTTTTAATGTCAGAAATGAAACAGAAACTCAGAGGGAGATAACTAAAGCGGTTACTTCACGTCCTACCTTCTTCCGCGATTACCTTTGTACCGTGACAGCGTTGTTTGCAGTCACATGGTTTTGTCCCTGTTCAGTCCCTGTTTCCCTTTACTCATGGTCGTGATAAGTTGATAACTTGTCTCGTGACAAGTGTTACTTCACGGCCTTGTTTTTTTGACAAGATCTGCTTTTAAAAAATAATAATAAAGGGCACACCACACCCCCTGTGCTTCATCTATTCGAAATGTCGATCCACAGCACTCAAAAGTATGAGATAAATGGACAGGCGGAAGTTCACGAGTGGAAGATTGCCTTCATTGCATGACACTTGTTACCTCACAGGACCTTATCCCGGAACAGGAACAGAGACAAAAGAATTCCCCAGCCCAGGAGCATGTACGGCTTGTCATGCTCTGTTCCCAGTTCTGGGGGCTGGGTTGAGAACTTTTTGCTGTCATGCTATGGATGTGAAGTAAGTTTTTTTGTACCGGTCCCAGGTGGGACAGCAAGGAGGGACAAACGGGACGTGAAGTAACCGCCTAAGTCACATTCCACCTGACAGCTTGGTGGAGTCCCTTGCTCTATACTCTTACCATTCTGGGGAGGGATGAGTCACATACATTAAGTAACCTTCACTATGGTCACATCACATCCCTCCTCCCCCTCCCCTATGGCTACACTAGAACATCCTAGAAAAAGAATATTGAACTCAAAATGGTGAGTGAATGAAACACAAAGCAAAATCATGCTGTTTTATTTGGTGTTTTTGAAGACTCACCATAAGTAAGAGGGAGCTCTTCTTCACCATGACGGGTGGGGGGGCAGTTGCGCCAGTTTTCGATGGGTTTATTAGTTTTGGTGAGGAACAATCTTTATAAACTCGATGGAGCAGTATATAAGTTGAATCAGTAAGAAGAAGAGGAAGAGGAAGAAGTACAGTAGTCCCCCACCACATTGCGGCGCACATATTGCAATCCCTCTATATCGTGGGATCTGCCACCATCCCTGCTACAACCCCTACCACCACCACAACTGCTCTTGCCCCCATCACCCTCACTCCTGCTTTTGTCAATGCCAACCCCTCTTTCACCCATGCCACACCACCGCTACCGCTGTCACCGCCACCGCCACCACCTTCTTCACTGTCACCCTCCAAAGCAGCATTGGAGGGGGATGCAAGCATCAAGGAGGTGACAACATGTGCCTAGCATGGATTTTCATTTATCACAGAACCTAATCCTCATGATAAATTTAGGGGTGGGGTGGGGTACTGTAGTCCTAGAAAGTTTATTAGGTGATTCTAGACTTATGCTATCAATACAGTTTTGTCTCTTTGTCCTTATTGGATGGAAGGGAAAAATATGAAGACACATTTGACTGGCTTCTTCCCTCTCCTCCAAATATGCATCTGGCCTAATGGAAGATGAACTATAAAAATGTCACAAAATCAGTCCTAGTTTCAATGGGCCTTCTTGGAGTTCTTGGTGCCACATCCAACATCAAGACGGCCACATTAATGCCTAACTTCTAGTATCAGGGCAACAAGAGGCAAAAGGACACATGGGTATGTAGTGGTATTGGGGATGAGTCAAGATTTGTGATTGCAATTTCACTGGCTAAAGACTATATACTTCATTCACATTGACCGAGGGTGTCTCAACTCACCAAGACACCTCAGTGAGAAATACTAAAGCCAGTAGAGATTTCTTGCCACTTGTCATGCCCATCAACTGCAAATCTCCTGATTGTTCCCATTGAGAAACAAGCAATTGAAATATCAGAAAAGAGCTGATGCTTTTAATTGGACCATTGCTGGTGGGCTGATTAGAAAAACACTTCCAAAGCTTCTAAATCTTGAAAAGCCTACACAACAAAGCAGCAGTTGTAATCACTATGCTCAATTTATGTTAATTTCACTAAAACACTGAGCCGTCTGCCACATTATTTTATTTTATTATTTATTTTGAATATTTTTTACCCCACCTTTCTCCTTGGAATAGCACACAAGATGGCTTACAATACTGAGGGACAATATACAGCCCAGAATATTTAAGACATATTAAAGAACAAGGAATTAGAAGAGGTATCTTACAACATTACAAGGTAACATTAAAGCTACCCAGCACACGCAAAAAGAAAAAAAATCCATTACGAGGGGTGGAAAGTAGCATGGAAAACACTGGTGTTCTTATGAGAACAGTCAATGCAATCATGCATGGTAATCCATCTCAAAGTCACATTGTAAGTAGTTCCTCATTCAGGGAAAGCTTGCCTGAAGAGGAAGGTCTTTGTCTGCTTCCGGAAAGACAGCAGAGATGGGGCAGTCCTCCTGGCCTCCAGCGGGAGGGAGTTCCAAGGTCTGGGAGCAGCAACACAGAAGGCCCTTTCATGTGTTCTTATGAGATGCACCTGTGAAGGTGGTGGGATGAAGAGAAAGGGCTCTCCTGATGACCTAAGCACCTGAGCCAGTTCATACTGTGATCTTTGATCTTTGAGGCAGCTTGAACCCAGGCCGTTTTGTGCTTTGTAGGTTAAGGTCAGCACCTTGAATTGTGCCTGATAGCTGGTTGGCAGCCAGTGGAGCTGCTTTAGTAGGGGTGTAATGTGATCTCTGTAACCCGCCCCAGTCAGCAGTCTGGCTGCTGCAATTTGGACCCATTGAAGTTTCCTGAGACTTTCCATCGGTAGCCCCACATAGAGTGCATTACAGTAGTCCAAGTGGGAGGTCACTAGGGCATGTGTCACAGAGTGACTGTTTGGCAGGATGGTAAACAAAAAGCAAATAAATAAATAAATAAATAAATAAATAAATAAATAAATAAATAAATAAATAAATAAATAAATAAATAAATATTTGTGCATTTTTTCTGAACTTGCACCAAAAACTCTGTTCTCATTTTTTGTAGGTTTCTCTTGCCAAGAACATCAACCTGCAGTTGCCTCCTCTTCTCATGGTGTGAGAAATATAATTTTGCACCTCCTTGTCCTTATACACAAGTACAAAGACAAAGGAGGAGTTACATCCATTGTCTGAGGTTTGGTATGGTTATCTCGGTTCGTGTTCCTCTGACTGACTGCAAAATGGACACAATTTGGATTGTGGTGTCCTGTTGGTAGGCAGTTGCATCTGCATCTATTAAAAAAAGGTGCACATTACAAGATGCTCATGGAAAACTGCCCAAATATTCTTTAGACAACGGGAAGATTATGTGAGCATATGTATGTTGGGGGTGGAAAATAAACAAGGAAAGGAGTCCATTTAGAAGAATTAAAAATATACAGTTTGAAATTAATATATGCATGCATCAAATGCAGAGGTGTGGGAAGGATGCAAATTTTTCAGAGATTCTTGCGTTGGAGTTCTAGGCAGCAGCAAGTCTTTTTTCTAAGTTCAGGAGATCGCCACAGTCAATGAAGCAAGCTGTTAGTCCAGTCCAATAAATCAGTTACCTTCCCAACAGGGAGCAGGCAGCGGTATAGTCATTGAGCAGTCTCCCTCATCAAAGGCTCCAGAAGCTTTCACTGGCGGAAAAGGTAGCAGGGGAGCATCGCATTTCCATGTTGTCTTCCACAAAGGCTGAGCTATCATCATGACTTGAATTTATATCTTTCAACTAGGCTCTCCATGGCACCCAGCTGTTTCCAATGAGCAGGCAGGCAGCCTTGAAATGGTCCTGTTCTACTCTCTCCAACTTTCACCTCTCCTTTGGACAAACAGGCCTCATATATCTACTTTGGGGCTCTTTGTCTCCTTAAGTGTTCCTCTCAGTAATTCTGCTTCTCAGAAGAACATTGATGACTCGAGCTCTGAATGACCCTTCAATCCAAATTCCTCTTCTTCTGAACATGGAGATGGCCCAGGGCACTTGGGCTGACATTGCAGCATCAGGTTGCACCCAGTGACAGTGCAATCCTTCCCCTTGTACATAGTAGAAAAAGAGTCCCCACTAGGTGTAGGCCTTTCATTTCAGAATGGGTCAGCTTATAAACAAATCACAGCAGCACAGGTGCTGTGATGAACTTGGACCTACCCTTCGAAATGAAATCACCCATTGATTAATTTTGTCTTACCTCGTGCAGTACACAACTCCAACCAGGAAGAAGCCTCCAACATGGCATTGTTTCTTCTCCCTGGTGCTGTCCAGTCAGACAGGGAAGTGGGATGATGCATGTTCTTGCACAGCTCCTGATTGGCCAAACGCCAGGGAGAAAAGAACAATGATGCATGGGAGGCTACTTCCTGGTTGGAGGTGCACCCCCGCGAGTTAAGGCAAGGTAAGTCAATGGGGTAAGAATAAGAGGAAACAGCAATGGGGGTGCCTTCTGTTTTTTAATTAGATGGAATAAAGTCATTCCATCCATTTGAGGAGCTCCTCCTTCCACAGTTCCTTATGCTGTGGACTCTACAAGTGGCACACTATCCAGAAAACTGGCTAAGAACCCACTCGGCTGTAGAAGCAGGCAGGTGGCAGTTCAAGAAACACACCCAGTGATTCATTATAACTGCATGGTAGCACAGCTAAGTTATTGTGAAGAGAGGAAAATCAACATTCTACAAGGCAATTCTAAAAATGGGGGCAGCCAAAACTCCTGATATTCAAGCTACAGTTTGGACCAGCACAAAACTAGGCAAAGGTACAGCAGATAGTCTGATCTTCTACTGTGCCAAATTTGGGTAGGTTTGAAAAACAGATTCCTTGTCTTGTCTTGTGCCTTGCCTCATCCTGTGCCTTGCCTCGTCATTGTTGCCGTGATGTTCTTGCTTGCCTACCTCCTGATCCTGCTCTCCAGCCTCTATAAGTGATTTTTGGACTTGGTGCCCTGTGTGGTGGACTGGCCGGAGTACCTGGATTGTGACACATAGTTTCAATCATTCTGCCCATTTGGTCATTATTATACAATTGTCCAGTAATTAAGAAAAATCCTGGCTGTGTTGCCATCAGTTCCCTGCTCCTCACCCATTCTCAAAGCAATTTAGGGCTGTTTTCGACAAGTATGGATGATAAGTGAGCACAAGAGAGTATTCTATAGACCAGTGGCTCTCAAATTTTGATCCCCAGATGATTCCCAGACTACAGTTCCCAGAATTCCTGGCCAGCACAGCTAGCAGTGAAGGTTTCTGGGAGTTTTAGTCTGAGAACATTGGGGGGGGCAAGTTTGAGAGCCACTGCTGTATCATTTTGACCGCTGCCATTGTTGTTGTCAAGATTCAGGCTCCTCTTTGCTATGTCAAGTTTGACATCTTTTTTCTTGCTGGCAATTCAGCCATTTCATAGAGTTTTGAATCATGGATATAGAAGGACATTATCCCGCATTCAAAAACCAGAGGGTTTTGTGGGTGGGTTTTTTTTTGGGGGGGTTGGCGGTCTTTTGTTTTAATTGTACATTCTATTTATGCTGGAAAAAGAAACAATGCAGGCCGCATCACAGACCACCCTGATGCCCATTTGAGTTTGTTTTTACAAGCAGTAAGTCAAACTGAGGTGCCCACATATAGTCTGAAGTGAACAAAACAGTAACTTTGCTCCCATGTCAAAGACAAAATGTCACTTCTCAAGAGATTTCCATTTCAAATGCATTCCACTTCTTTAAAAGGGCATTTGAGGTATGGCCAGGTTTATTCTCTAGGATGAGGTCAGGCGTGTGGAAAACACGGCAAAGATGTGGCCATATGCAGTGTTTACAGACGTAGTTGGATAACAGCAAAGCATTTAAGAAAGTTCTTCAAAATGAACCTACTAAGTGATCACTTCCAGGTCCATGTCATGAACTGGAACATGGTTTGGCCTCAAAATCATACATCACGGAAATGTTTGTGATGTAGGTTGCAATAAAATAACCGAAATAAAGAAGACAGATATCAAAGGTGCACAGAAAAATGTTTTCATATTATCTTTGAGGAAGTGGACATGTCCACAAAAGCTCACATTAAAATACAGCAGGTAGCCTTTAAATAAAATACCACAACATTTTTGTCTTCTTTATTTTTGTTTTTATTTCCACAGTCAAAGTCTGTGGTTGTTGATGTATATTTTGGAATACTTAATATTTTAACATTTTATTAATTTCATTTATTTATTGGATTTGTATACCGCACCATTTAGTCCAAAGGCTACTTTGGGCAGTTTATAGGAACAAAAATATTTAAATTATAAGCTAATAATAACCAAACATAAAGAAAATAAAACAAACAATACAGACTAACTTAACATTACAAAATACAAAGTATGTTAGTAACAACAAATTAAGTACTACATATTACAAATACAGGAATAATACTTAAGTTGAGAAAAGGACAGTATTGTCTGTATCTACGTGTCACCTTAATATGAATTCAATAATTTTTTTCTGTAGCCATATGGCATAACAATATAACCAGCTGACCCATCTGGCAGACCTCAATTAATTTTTGCTTCTCTTTCCTTGCACTGTCTGTCCCAAGCAGCTAATTAAAAGTGCTGTAATCTGATGTAATCTGTTTTCCAACTGGTCAAGCTATCTAACAGAAGTAATTGATGTGTCAACTGCCAATATAATCCTCCTAGGCCTCCATTGTCCCTTTTGTCTTCTGCTATATTGGATGTTTCTCTTCCTTTCAAAATAAGCAGAAAACAATAATAGATGAATGCTGTTTTAATAAAGAAACAATAGGATGAAATGAAGCTAATGTCTCAGTTTTTTGGTGTCCCCTCTCAGCTTCCATTGATTATTGTCTCCATGTAACTGGAAATTTCAGAACACCTGCAGGTAGAAAGCAATAACTGTTTAATTTTCTGAGACACTGCAATTTTTTTCTGGACTCTCTGTAGCCAGTCCATTGCAGCCAGTCTCAACTCAACCAGTTCCCCTTGCTTTTATGGTCTGCTGCCAACTTCAGGGCTAGGAGCAAACTATATGGAATATCTCACTAATCCTTCCCAGCACCAAGCTTTCATGCTTGCCAGACTGAACATCTTTCCCTCAGCTGTCCTCTCAGGGAGATACCACAACATACAGTTTGAGAACAGGCTATATTATTATTTATTTATTTCTACAACTTATATGCCGTCTGCCACCAAAAGGTCTCTGGAAGGCTTACAATTCAAAATTGAAATGAACAATCAAAATAAATGAAAACCATTAAAATACCATTGAAAAATTTAAAACCAGTTTTTTTCTAAAAAAAACTTTAAATACAATACACTAAAATTGCCATCAGGACCCACAACATCAGTTTAAAAACTCTGGAACAGGAAGGTATTTACCTGGCGCCAAAACGTCATCAAAAGTGTGTATGTCTTTAAAGTGCACTGAACTGTTCTATAGCATGTTCAGGAAATTTGAGGTGTGCTGTTTGAAATGTTTATTCTGGATCAGTCATTTCCCTGTATAGTGTGCATGTCTTTAAAGTGTACTTTATAAAGAGTTTTGCACAAAACAGGGTGTTTTTGTCTCTTTTCTAGCCGCCGGAACAAATTAATCCATTTCCAATGCATTCCTATGGGAAAATCACATTTCGGATTAAGAAATATTTTTGGAACTCAATTTTTCCTATACCCACGATTTCTATTCACAACTCAACTTGAGGCATTCGTAACTCGAGGTATCACTGTAGGTGGCTTCAACCGGCCATGATTATTGAAAGACTGTGGCCTTCTTTGCTCCTGTTTAGCAATAAGGCACATGGAATTTGATCATATAACTGATTATCAGTAGAGATGGGCATGAACCAAGCCACGAACCAGAAAAAACGATGAATCAGGCTGGTTTGTGATTCAATTTGCAACTCAGTTTTGCTGAAGCAAAACAAAGCACCGTTTCCCTCATCTCAGCCCTTAATTTGGTTTCAACAAAATGGATACCCGCCTACCCCCTTCTCACCACCCTAATCCTGCCTGCCATCAGGGAAAGTGGGTCAGCTTTATTTCCAGGAGTAGGCCCTACTGCCCCATCTCCGAATTCGGCTGCAGGCAGGCAGGCAGACAAAGCCTTTTCTTGCAGACAAAGCAGAGAGGAAGCACACGGCCTGAGAGCA
>JAHTLZ010003542.1:4730149-4740963 GCA_023846285.1 Phrynocephalus versicolor
CTGGACTAGATGGGCCTTTGGCCTGATCCAGCATGGCTCTTCTTATGCAGGCGTGTGTGATGGCTGCAGCGCCTTCCTCCTCCTCCTCCTCCTCCTCCTCCCCCCCCCTCTCCTCCTCCTCCAACTCTTCATTGCAATGTGCGGGAGAGGTAAGGTGCACTTGCACCCGCATGACCGTGTACCCCACACCTTCCCAACACCTGCAGGGGGTGGATGGCACGAAAATAACTTCGGCCCCAGGAGCCCCCAAACCTTGCTACACCACTGTCCCTGCACGTATGGCTGCCACACAGGTGATAAAGATGATCAGTTGAGGGTTGGGCACATAGAAAGAGGAAGTGCCCAGCGTCCCGGAAGGGAACCCACTTACTGCCTTCTGTGCATGCTGCTTTCTAATCCCCAGGCACATTTTACAAGCAGATCTTAACTCACTGGGCTTAAGAGTAAGGGCTGAGACTTTGACAATTGTTTCCACTTTCTCAGAGTCCTCCCATTTCAATATTGAATCACCTTGAGGCACCATGACTGCCTAACCTCTGCATTCATAAAGTGTTCTGCTTATCTACCCCCTATAGAACTTCAAGTAGTCTCTGGGCGGTTTACAATTTTTACTTACAGTATGCAGGCTACACATTGCTCCACCCCCCACCAGCAAGCTGGGTACTCATTTTATCAACCTCGGAAGGAAGGAAGGCTGAGTCCACCATGAGCCTGCTACCGGGGATTGAACCCCAGGTCGTGAGCACAGTTTTAGCTGCAGTACAGACATTTAACCACTGCACCACGAGGCTCTTCATCCTTCTGGAGGGGGGAAATCAGTTTTCTGACAGGAGGGTATCACTGTGCTGTCTTTCATTTCTCATCTGGATTGGCAACAATATTGATGAGGGTGGAAAGACCATCTGAATCACTCTGTCACAATGTTTTAGGACTCATCTTCTACATGAACCCTGCATGAATCCTTCGGAATGTTTACAGGTTTGTTACTAAGGGGGACCGTGCTAGTGTCTTTTTTTCATAGTATTGGTCCACAGTAGGGAGATTAAGAATATCCTTTTGTCTGTATGTACTTTTCCCATAGACAGACTGCGGCTGCACAAACATTTCTTCATCTCCAGCTTGGCAGGTGCGATGCCCGGGGGGGGGGGATGCCTGCAAATTTCTTCCCATTCTGCCCAAATGTCAAGTTGTTTACATTAGATTTAAACACATCCGTGAAGTGTACTTCTTTGCCCTGCCTCCTCACCAATCACCATGAGCACTTCCCTCCACCAGTGTTGTGGGTCTCCCGGATCAACCTCCTCATTTGAGTGGTTGGTCGCATAGAAGGAGGGAGAGGAGGGAACAGCTGTGTAGGAGCCACACTTAGCTGGGCAGAACTAACGAACTGCAGATTCTCTCTCTCTCTCTCTCTCACACACACACACACTCACTCACACACACACACACACACACACACACACACACACACACACACACACACACACACACATACAGGGGCAATTTTCTCCTATGGCTGCTGATTCTACCCGTTTGTGGCACACAAACACAAAGGATAATAATGATAGTTGGTTTTGAAATTCCAATCCAAAGTGCCTTCAGAGGATCCGCGGGTTTGTATAAGTCACGAGAGGCCCGATTCTGTGCATTCCTATTATCAAGCTAACCTGCTTTCAAAAGTCATTGCCTTGTCTTCATGCAAGTTTCTGACATTGCTAAAAGTTCCTTCTAGAATCAATGGAACTTTCCCCATTGTGTTTGGCAGCATGCAGAGGGTACCCAGCGTTTCATTGACTGGACCCTTGGAGTTAAGTACTTTGTTTAAGTGCTTGGCTGAACTTTTAAAATCAATGTGAATTCTATTATAAGATTAATAGACAGTTTCTGAACAATGCAGGCAAATTCATTATATGCAGGAAAAAGGATGCTCTTTTTTAAAAATAATCCACTATGTTGTCATTTTTTATTGAGCCAAAACCCAGAGAGAGAGCAAAAGCAAGATTCTAGTTAATTGTTATCAACCTTGGAGACCATATAAATACTTATTTTGATCAGTGCATTTCTTGGAAATGCCTCTATAGATATCACATACAATTAATGTAAAGCACTACTTTCAGGCTATTTTCTTTAGAGTAAATCAAACTTCTCCCAGGGTTTCTGCTGATACAGAGAGAAATGGCATTCAGTAATGTAGCACATGACCCGTAGTGCTTGTAGGGTGTACCGAAGTCTGATAACTTCAAATCCTGAGAAGCACTGTTCAAAGCTGCCTTACAGTTTGCTTTTTTTTAAAAATGCTCCTATAGGGCGAAGACAAACCTCCTCAGCTATGTCACTACATGTGTGTGTGGCGGGGGGTCAGGAAGCTTAGTGGATGGAGCCATCCCTACCTGTAGACACAGTGGATCAGTCCTCTCAGGAGGCAGAAATGACAAGTGACAGACTTTCTTTTGTTCTTTGCCTTTGTCAGCAAAATGTCACCGTGATGAGCCTGTTACCCATGTGCTGGTACGGTATACGAAATTCCATTCCTACTATAATGTGCCCACTTCAAAATGAGGAAAATACTCACAATGGACCAAGGGATGCTCCTAAGGCAGGGGTGTCCAAACTTTTTGCAAGGAGGGCCAGATTTGGTGAGGTGAAAATGTGTGGGGGCCGACCATTCAGCCGCATTTGGCCCCCAGGCTGGACATTGGACAAGTCTCTATAACATGCAAGGAGGCAGGGAGGATGCTACCGCAATGGAGCTGGGGGTGGGTAGGCTGGGAAGGTGGCTGGGTGGTGGTGGACAGATGCAGGGAATGCAGGCAAAACATAAAACTGCAAGCTGATGCCTCCATCCAGTATGCGGAAGGGCCAGCTGGTGGGGATGCATGACAGGCTGAGCCGGTGGGGAGAAGAGACTGCGGACCACTCAAAATCTGTAAATGGGCCACATTTGGCCGCCAGGCCTGACTTTGCACATGCCCGTCTTAAGGTATTATTCACTTAAGATCATTGTTTAGTACATTTAACCCTACATTTCTATAACTTTGTAAAAATAGGTTACCGGCGATACCTTTGTAGGGTTTTTTGTTTTGTTTTTTTTGTTTCTTTGCTATTGTGTTTTGTGATGGCCACGCAGATCAAACTCCTTATTACTTTGTAAGTTCAAGGTGGCCTATAGCCATTATAAAACATAATAACAACAGTGAATTCAGCTACTGAAAGCTTAAAACTGAGAGCAAATGCAACCATAACATCATAAAGATCAGTTACTTTTAGAGATGGGGACAAATCAGAAAATTTGTGATTCATTTTGATTTGTGATTCATCAAGGTGGACTTTCCACTTGATGGGGCTTCATAACTTGGAACCCAGAACTCCAGTCTTCACCAAACTTTGAGGGATTGTAAAGAAAAGACGGGGAGAATCTAGGTGCCTTAAACAGTAAAGGTAATACATGCATGCTAGTCGTGTCCGACTCTAGGGGCAGTGCTCATCTCCGTATTCAAGCCAAAGAGCCAGTGTTGTGCAAGTCTGTGGCCAGGTGGCCGGCATGGCTGCAAGGAAACACTGTTTTACCTTCTCGCTTTTTACGGTAGTACCCAGGGGACCCATTTTATTGAGTAAGAAATCATTTCATTACTGTTTAATTTTGTACATTTTTTTAAAAAAAATCATTTCTAACACAACAAAATGAATCACGGGGGAATGACACAAAACAAAATAAAAGACATTATTTTCCATTTGGTGCCCATCCCTACTTGGTTGTCTCAAGGGCTACGTCTCTGTTTATGAGTCTGCATGGGTCTAAAGATCTTTGGGAGTGGCCTTTATCTCAGTCTCACCCCCTTCGCTGGAACACTAGATGGCGTCATGGAAGAGAGACGTTTCTGTTGCTGCTCCTAAAATTTGGGGCTCCCTCCCATGAGAGGCCAGGCAGGCCCCAGCTTTGCTGTCCTTCCACAAACAGGAGAAGATTTGTCTCTTCAGGCAAGCTTTCCCTCAGTGACTTGATGTCCAAGTGGAGTTGTTAAACGGGTTGCTGTGCCCTACTGCTTTGAATGCCTAGATGCCCTAAGCACATCTGATCTCACCTGATTTTGGAAGCTAAGCAGGGTCGTCCCTGGTTAGTACTTGGATGGGCAACCACCAGGGAATACCAGGTGCTGTAGGCGCCTGGAGTAGAAACTGGCAAGCTACTCCAGTACTACTCCTGCCAAGAAAACTCCATGGGCATGGGGTCACAAAGAGTCGGTCATGACTGTAATGACACAGCACACACACACACTGCTTTGATTGTGCTTCGGGTGCTTTTGTTTACAATGTTGTAGTGTGGCATTTGGTCCTTCCTAGTAATTGTATACTAATGGTTTTTAGCTTTGAATGTCATCTTTTAATGATGTAAGCTGCCTTGGGTCCTTTTAAAGGAAAAGGTAGTGGGGCGGCTAAAACATCTTGTAAATAAAATAAATAAATAAAAATATTAAGTAATAAATAGGGTGATAAAAACTGGACAGTGGGCAGTTCATTTAGACTGTTGTCCCACTGGAGCCCTAAGTGACTACAAATCAACATAAATACATCACAATTTTCCTCAGACAGCTGGGACATACAGCGAAAATCTTACTTGAAACTTATCTGCATATCGGCATCAAGCAGCACACGCCTGCGAGATGTGAATAGGCAAATCACCAGGGAAACGCAGGATTTTGAAAACTGAAATGGATATTATCATTATTTAAGGAAATCTGTGTTTATATATTATTTTAAAATAAAAGATGGAAAATGCCTGACAAATAGCAAGGGAAGCATATGCATAGGCATAGGCAATGTTGTTATTGCTGGAGCGACGCCCACCAACCTGACTTGTGGGGGGGGGGGTGCTTGGTAAATGCCATTTAGAAAGGCAGCTCAGCACATGTTCTTGCAAAACAAAGAAGCAGAGAAATCCATCTCCCTGTTCATTTCCAAGCTGGTATCTCAGCAGATGAAAGCCCAATTGAGCGATTAACTGAATATGCTATAGAAGAGCAGGCTCTGCCAAGTAGTTCTCCCTGTGATGTTGTTTACATCAAGTAGACCCTACCTCTGCCGTCTGTGCATACAGTCATGGAGGCAACGGCCTCCTGCCTGCAGATGCTCAGGAGCCAAGAGAGGAAGAAAGGAGGTGCTGTGGGTACACACACAGCATGGGAAGAGACAACCGATGCCTGAAGCATCAGGGCTGGGTTGGAGTCACTCAGTGTGGGTACCTGGGCTGTGCAACTATATTGGTCAAATCCTCAATCTTGATTGTAACCGTCCTGTTCCTCTTCAGACTTGGTTGAGTGGAGGGGTTCTTTTGCTAGTTCTCATTTAGCAAGATAAAAATATTTGCAGGAACTGTGCTGGGACCTGATGGGAATGATCATGCCAGTTTCTCAATGCTGGTCAACAGGAGAGAGAAGAGCTTTAATCCAGTGGTATACCGCTTCTCCATCCCACTGTTTCCACCAGAATCAGCAAGCTGCTTTTCTCTCCTAAAAGTCCCTGTGCACCCTAAAACCTACTCCAGAGAACTAAAAAAACCTTCTGGGGCAGATTTTTTTTAAAAAAAGTACTACGCAAATGGGCATTCAAAGGTTGGGTTTTCTAAATATTGACAGATACAAATACAAGGGAATACCAGGCGTGAATTTAAACTGAATCAGACCCAAACTCACATCACAGAAGTGTTCCCTGACCTGAATAGGGGTAATGCCGTGTACAGTTCTAGCTGGTATGTCTTTGTATATTCTGTCTACCAGTGCTTAGGACAGTGGTGGTGAATCTTCAGATATTTTGGACCACAACTCCTACAGTCCTTTGTCATTGGTGGTACAGGGTTGAAATTGTGAGAGTTCTGTTCCAAAACATCTGCATTGCTGAAGATTCACCACCACTGGCTTTGAACATGGCTCTGAACCGAACAAAAGAGACTCTATGTGGATTCCCAGGGTCTCATAGATTGTTCATAGGATGAAGGCCAAACTTACTTTTGAAACTGGTCCAAAATGTGCTTGCATATTTACGAAGGATCAAGCATGTCTTGGCCAATGAAGAAGAACTTCTAATGCTCTCAAATGATTCCTTGACTTGCTAAATTGGAGAAATTGGAGCTGATTGATATAAAGGTGAATGCCTCGCTACCACCTCTTCTTGCCTTCTTTCTCTTCCACCTCCTCAAACACAGCCATGCAGAATGGCAAAAGTGACCTTCACCACAGCTGTGCTCTAAACTGGCATTGGTTCAACACCAGGATGGCGAGGCTTCCACTGTCAGGTGCCTGCTTACGATTAGAGATGGGCACAAATCAAAAAAATGACGTTTTTTTATTTTTTGTTGTGGGTCCGTTTCGGTTCATTTTCATTTTTTGTGGTTTTTTGAAAAAAAAATGTTTTGTTTTTTCATTTTTCATTTTTCATTTTTACTCGCTTTTTGCACTATTTAAAGCATTTCTGCGCGCAGGCATCCCCCAATGCCCCAGACCAGAGGGAAAACACTAAAAAAACAATGCTGGCAGAGACACAGTATAGACTAGGTACGCAGGGAGGCTGCAAAGGCAGCGGCGGACGTTGCCCAGGGCATAAGGCAGCTGCAGAGTGACTGCACTGCGGGGCAGGGGAGGGTACTCACTGAGAGGTACGCACACACACAGGGAGGCTGCAAGAGAAATCTCTTCTTTCTCTCCCCTGAGAGCCAGGCTGCAGCCAGCAGGAACACAGAGACACACACCTGCCTGGCTGGCCTAAAGTAACGAGTTGCAGAGACAGCAATCCCACCCTAACTCCCACCGCAGATTGCAAGGAGGACAGGGGCTGCCAAAGCTTTTTATGCCCTCTGTGGCTGCCACACCTACCCAGTCTGCAACCTGGGTATGCTATTGGTTGAAATTGTCCAAGAATTTACATGATCCCATCACATGGCTTGCATCCATCTTGTGGCTGGAATCCATTTTGTGTCACCCTTAAAGGGAAAAGAAAAAAATACATTGCAATGGGAGAAAGAAAAAAAAAACGTTTTAAGGACTGCAACCCCCTGCTAGGTAATAATTTCAAATAATTATCACTGTGTTTTTACGGATGTCCAGGGCGTTTTAATACCCAAGAAATCAATATTAGGCATCTGGGAGCCATTTTGGGTCGATGTACCCTAACTCCCCTTAAAGGAAAAAAAAAAATACAGTGATCTGAGAAAAGACATAATTGCACATTTTAAGGACCCCAAACCTCCTGGTAGGTATTATCAGGCAGAATAAATAATTTTTATCACTGGGTTTTTACGGATATTCATGATGTTTTTTAACATTTAAAAACAGCTCATTTCATTGCACATCACCATTAACAAAAACAAAACATAACGAACCTAATTTTCATGGTTCTGTTTGGTTCGTTCCAATTTCATCACAATTTTCATTATTCGTTTCGTTATATAATGAAATGAATAACGAATAATGGAATGAAATTTTTTTTCATTTCATGCCCATTTCTACTTACGATTCATCAAGGAAATGAACCATGCTCACATCATTCAAAACCAACAATGTATAATTAACAAAGGGAATGGGTTTTTCTACACTGTTTTCTTTAATCTTGGGTTGTATGGGTTTTGTTGCACTAAGGCAGTGATGGCAAACGTTTTAGGGAGTGCCCAAACTGTGATTCAAAACCCAATAATTATTCGCAAAGTGCCAGTACAGCAATTTTACCTGAATACAGGTGGCTATGAAGGGGTGATGTCAGCTGCCCACAGAAAGGGCTCCAAGTGCCACCCTTGGAACCCATGCCATAGGTTCGCCAACGCTGTACTGAGGTGTCAAACTTTAAACAACCAGCCAGCATCTGTCGCATGCGTATCATGTGTGCCCATTTGTCTGGGAGAAGGACTGAGGGATTTCTGCTGGGGAAAAAGTAATAGCTCATTTTGGAACATATGTTGCCCATCCGAAAGCAACATATTTGATCCATGACATCTCCAGTGACAAGAAAGCATGGGGGGGGGCAATTTCTGCTTGAGACCCAAGGTGGAAGAGCAGGATGCTTCTACCAACTTCTATCAAGACCACTGGTTCTAAATCATTATAATCCAGCTTTTGATGTGAAATGTCCAGCCAACATCATGCCTGGTTTTGGCTTGGATAAAGGAATCAAATTCTATGAACACACCCTGATCAGAAAACATAAGTGATATGTGTAACTCCCCATGAAATGAGGAACATATAGCAGAGGAAGAAACATGGATGCAAAGACAGATATAAGTGGGTGGGTGTTGAATAAAACTGATTTAGATGGAGCCTAATTCAATCTGTGATGTTTTAAAATGTAATATCAGACAGTTTGATTTGACATGTATGACCTACTTCTTTTAGTTCCTTGGATTAGGTCTTTTGTCAAGCACCTACCTTAGAAAAAGTTTCTATCTGAGTAGTGTTAATCCAGTGTGTGGGGTGCTTTTTCTGTGAAGATTCTCAGTCATCCTGGTGAGGTTATCTGGAAGTTGAGTCATGGCAACTGGACTTATTTTCTTGAGAGATCGAAGTCCAAAAAGGAGTCCTGTTGCCATGATTCAACTTCCATTTGGAGTGTTATCTATTTCATTAATTATTTTCATTTATATGTCGTTCTTCTGTGTGAAGACACTCAAAACGTTGCACTCTACAATAGAAACAGCCTTTACATGTACAGCAATCACAGCAATCACAGCAATCAAATAATAAAATGATTAACATAAATGGTAAAAGTGTAAAAAATTGCAAACTCATGATTTTTTTATGCATGAGTGGTAGAATAGTACACAAGCTGTCTAGCATTTACAAAGGTTTCTTATCTCATGGTTTCTTATAAGTGCTCTCTCTCTCTCTCTCTCTGTCTGTGTGTGTGTGTGTGTGTGTCAATATATAATTTCTGCACTATTTAACAAATATCCAAAATGATCTGCAAGTTGAAATAGCACGGACACCAGCAACAATAAAAAAGTACCTTTCATGAAAAGTACATAATCCAGTCTGGTAGCAATATATGCTGGCAGTATCAGTGCATCAATAATACCTGATTGGGGGCAGGTGATGTCTTCACCATGAGACAAAATGATAGTGACATTGGCCTTGTATCTGAGGAGAGACTGCTCCAAATATTTTGTCCCTGGCTATCACTCTGAAAGCCCTTTTCTGTATAGTTGCCCAAGGGATGCCTCATGTCTGTTACACCATCAAAGAAGGCTTCATCCACTGGTATTAGACACAGTAGGAAAATATTTTGGCTGATGATATAAAAGCAGCTAAGAGATGAAGGTGAAATAACAGGGCTATATTCCCTGTGCCCTTTTGTCAATAAAAAGCAACCATGAGGGTAACTGCAATCCCCTGAACCCCCAAATCATGCTTTGAACCCATAACAAAATGAATCTAGACCACAAATGTGCAATGGCATTAAATAAATAAATAAATAAATAAATAAATAAATAAATAAATAAATAAATAAAAGTCTGGTGGCCATGTTGTTTCCTCCTATAGCTTTCCAGAAGCCACACTCTGCTGCTGCTACCACTACTGCCAAACCAGTCATTTCATCTGTCCTACTGTTTCAACTATTTATTTATTTATTTATTTATTTTCCTATAGAGGAAAGTACAAGCTCCCTGCAACTACTATTTCCCAGAAAAAAAACAGTGGAAACACTGGCAATGCTGACACTGGCAGCAGTACCTGTACAAGCCAAGGAGAAATCTGTGAAGAGCTGCAAAATGGCAAGAGGTCATACAATGCTCGCGTGGGTCACCCAATTGGTCTAGATCACCAGTGTCCTCCCAAAGTGCCTGCAGATGAACTACCACTGGGAACCACTTGGGGTATAATGGTTGTGAATGAACTAAGACCTGTGGGATATGGCTTCGTATCGCCACTCTGACCTTGACCCAGACACTGCCTTGCGTCTTCTTCTGAGGATAAAGCAGGGAGGAGGGAAGCCATGTCTGCCAGCCTAACCTTGTGGAGCAGAGGAAGGGTCTCAATGTAACAAACTGTTCAGCAATAAACACCTCAAACCCACTTGTTCATACAAGACCCGCTACCTTTCATCTGCCAAGATGGTCAAGACAGCACATCATCGGGCACATGGCTGCAGGATGACCTGATTCATCCTCTCTTGCCATTGTAACTTACATGGATCCCCTAAAACAAGTTGACCCCAGTCCTTGGTAGAGAAACTCTGCAAAAACTGGAAAGGAACGTCCCTGCTTACAGTATGTGTGGGGGGAGAGAGAGGGGGGATGGGGGAGGAAAAGAGATGTACAGTATATACCTTGAAGCAATAGGAATCCAAAGCTCTTGCCCAACACCACAAAATAGAGAAGAGTGGGGATTTTGTTGGAAAGAGTGGCCTGTTGCACACATGCCTTGTTTGTTTGTGGAAAGCAAATGACATCATAGAAGAATTATGACAGGAAGGTGGTTATTTCACATCCTTCTTTGTTCCATGACTAGTTTTGTACTGTGACATTGTTGGTCACAATCACGTGGTTTTGTCCCCGTTCCAGTGTTCCCAAGGTTGTGATAACTTGTCTCATGACAAGTGTTACCTCACGGTCTTGTACCATGACAAACACTGAATTGTTCATGTTATTTGTGTTGTTTCATTCTTAGCTTCTCATTTGGTTTGTTATGATGGGGGTTTAGTTTGGGTTGTTGTATTTTGTTATTTGTTGTAAACCACCCAGAATTCCTGTCAGAAAAATCGGGCAGTAAACAAGTACAAATATAAATAAATAAATAAATAAATAAATAAATAAATAAATAAATAAATAAATAAAT
>JAHTLZ010003542.1:4762496-4798166 GCA_023846285.1 Phrynocephalus versicolor
GTTGGGTTTTTTTCCCTGATCCAATGTGGGGGCAGGGAAGGAGTGAGCTTTGATTCCCCTCCTTCTTTAAAAAAATGAAAATGAAATACTGCCCCTTTGGTTCTAATCTCGTCCAACTGGGACAATTGTTCAGGAAAATGTTGTACCTAGAGATGGGCACTAAATGAAAAATAAAACGCTGCTTCATCATTTTGTTACATAACCGTTTCATTATGAAACAAAACGGTAGGATGCGTTTTGTTACGAAATGAAATGAAACATCTTTTTTCCCCTGTAGAAATGAAACAGTTCATCCTAGAGGAACCAAATTTGATGGGTAGCTTCTTTGAACTCTTTCCTTTAACCCCCCAACCCAAATATGGAGAGGTATGGGTTCAGGAGACTGAGCTATTAAACTCCAAAGTGGGTCCCCCCCCAGGTGAAAACCATTTGTAGTTATTGAGGGAAACAATCACTCCCCCATGGGTTTCAATGCTGATAGATGGTTGTGACTCCTATTTTTGAGTACATAATGTTCTGTTATGTACTCAAAAAATAGGGATCACAGGCATCTATCAGCATGGAAATGGCAGGGTAGCTTCTTTGGACTCTTTCATTTAAGTCCCTCAAATTTAGAAAGGTTTGGGGCTCAGGGGGCTGAGTTATTAAACTCAAATTACTAAGAGAATTGCTTAATCGCTTCCTCCATGGGGGAGCAATTAAATCCTTCCCTTAATAATTACAAATAATTTTCTCCTGGGCAGCCCCTCCTTGGAGTTTAATAACTCAGCCCCCTGATCCCCCAACCTCTCCAAAGATACTCCCCCCCCCCAAAAAAATTGGTGTCTATAGGACCCAGGGGAGCCATTATATAGCATAACAAATTGTATCATTTTGTTTCATTCTGAAAATACTTTTTAAAATTCATTAGCAACAAAACAAAACACTATATTTTCATTTCATGCCCATCTCTAGTTGTACCTGCTTGCCAAACAAATACTTAAAAACTAGAATTATGCTCTCTCTTGAAGGAAGTGGCAGCTCTAGTCCTGTGTTGCTGCAGCTGAACACAATGAGATTCAAAATGGGGCATTTAAGGACTAAACACTCAACACTCAATGGAAAACTTTGCTTTTATTTCTCATTTCCCCCACTTGTAGTCCTGTTGGGTTCTTTGCACCTTCCTGTCTGTGAAGATATTTGCAAATCTTACTGAAATCTTCTCAAAAAGCAAATAGAAGTGAAATTCTCACCTGTCCTTGTACCTGATGCAGCAAACAGGATTACTGCATATGTTGCTATGTTTTTCTGTAACAAATATACTCAGCATAATCTAACAAGTGTTAGTCAAGAATCAGTGAAAGAGTTTAGGAGTAATTGGTTTCAGTGTAATTAAGCCCCAATTAGCAACTGCCAGATGACGTCTACAAACTGACCGTGACATCCGGCTGTCTTTGAACAGCCAGCAATGCTGGACCATCTCAATAAGATGTCATGTTGGAAAGAATATAATGAATAAAGTGAGCACACTCATAGATATGTATTGCTACTGGCACCTGTTTCAATTGCCAAGGACAAAATTACACTTTTCACTGTAAAGCAGGCCTTGGCAAAATGGCCCCTTGGGATCATTTGGAGGAGAGAAGCATACTTTTCAGAAAATGAAATATTTCCATCCATGTACATTTGGAGGAGATGGAGAACGAGGCTCAAATTGAACGTGCTGCATCAGTTGCTCTCGACTTGAATTCTGCCAAGGGGATCAATTCCTAGGATAATCAGAGGATCAAAGCAAGAAAAGAAGCGGAAATGACAGCATTTCCCCATTTAGAAGTTCAGAGTGTTAATGGTAAAAAAAAGATATGAGGTTGTTAAGGAATCATAAAATAAAAATAACAACTATTTCCTTCCTTTAGGAGGTACATGAATGGGAGGAGTAGAAAATATGATTCAGTTAATGAAAATGATCACCAAAATCAGTCTCGGAAAAAGTGGGCGGGAGGAACCAATTTTCCAAAAAGATCCTTGCTTCTTGATCGTAAATGGAATCCAGTGCTGCTGTCCTGCATTTCCGCAACTGGCAATGATGGTAGAGGAACTCTCCTTTCTCCTGGCTTCCCACAACGACACTCAAATCCCATCACTAGGAACCTCTGGTGGACATTCCAAATGATGCAGAGGGCTGCATTGGAGGAAAAGATACTGTTGTAGACATCGCCGTGTTGATCCCATTCTCCCTCTGTGTTGCCTATGCCAGCTTGGTCTATGGGAAGCTGCACTCCCTCTCCTGCACTGAAGTTTCTGTAAAGCTAGGAAGAGACAAGATTTCAAAAGGGATGTTAGCAATACAGCATGTCTTATTTAGAATATCATGGACCAGCATGGCACTGACCTCCCTGTTTTCTGTCCTAAGCAGCCCAAGGTGGACACAGTGGCAGTCCCTGTCAATTCACAGGCTGCTCTCACTCTCCTTGACATGCTCGAAGTGTGTCCCATGAGTCAGAGAACCTTCCAAAAGTCCGGGAACATCTGAATATGCAGGGCAAATCAATTCCAAAAAGAGGAGGGAACGGAAAACAGGAGGAAACTAAGGAAACAAAGAATTTTTCACTAGATACTTCACTCGAAGGCCTGTCCATATGGGTATATCAGTCTGTATATAGATTGCTGTTTCAATCCAAACATGGTTTTGGTTTGAGCCAAATCAGGGCCTCCACACGTTTTTCTTCTTAGATCCGCCCCCATCCTGCCCCTTTTTAAGAGCTGCTGTGCATTTTTCTGGTAGGAAGGAAGGCATGTATTCTTTTTGGTACATTTCAGCATGATCCTAATGGTCTCATCCTGTACCTTGTGTGAAGAGCTAATTTGCACCTCAGTGGAGGTGTGGAAGGCACTATCAGAAGTGGCAACTCGGTGGTGTAATAGGTGGGTTGTGACATTGAAATATGACATCATTTTCACCCTTAAAATCCCTTACTAATGCAGCTCCATTCTAATACCATGCTAGACAGACATATTTTTTTCTTTTAATATACTGTGGTGCCTCTTCAGACAAATTTAATTTGTTCGACGGGGCAATGAATTTTACAAAAAATTCAAAGTTAAACAGAACTGTCCTACAAGATGCAGTTTTGTTTAGCTTTGAATTTTTTGTAAAATTCATTGACCCGTTGAACGAATTAAATTCAGTTTAATGCGGTTTGCCCTAGGAATGCATTGAATTCGTTTTGCGAGTCATCCCATGGGCAAAATTTATCTTACCAGGTTTTCCTGTTTCTGGAAATTTCATTCGTCTTACAAGTTTTTCGTATTAAAGGGGCATTTGTCTTACAAATTATGTCTGTACCACTATTTCTTATTGAACTGCCGGAATGATGGCTGTGAGAAAAGGCAGGGAAAGGGGCAATGTGGTTTTCAACAGGTACATTCACATAAGTGCAGCCACCGCAGAGTCATAGCTGAGGAGAAAGGGAAGGGAAATGTAGGGTTACCGCTCTTCCATTTTCCACACCATCACCCGAGGGTTCCCCCCCCCTTGTGTTTGTGCCACTACCACGATCTAAATGATCATCTTATTGAACCTACAGAAAATATCTGAGAATGTGATTTTTTTCAAGTACTCATCACAGCCCTATATGAATAATTCCTTCTATAATGGGTAGTCTCGTGCAGTTGCATGTCCTCTATTTGAAAGGCTGCCAGATCACCATCCTCCATTTAAAGGTATCCTCTACTGGAAGGGGTACCCAAATCTGACTTAAAGATAAGGAACCATAAGCAGAGATACCTGAAACCTTGAAATTGCCCATCCAAAGGGAGCCCTTGGATGGGAGACAGAGTCTTCCCTACTTGAGTGAGATGTATTGCAATTCTATTTAGTGGTTTTTAAATCTAATTTTACATTTGTACACATAAATCCACATACCCTATTTTATCCAACTTGTTCTTTCTTGTCCCCTTATTTGCTGGGAGATATGGAAGCATGAAGAGTCAGTCATGACTGTAATGGCACAACACACCCACACACCCACCCACACCCACACACACCCACACACCCACACACCTCCTCCTTTCTAGTGCTATATGCATAGTCTCCCAACATTGACTGATAATGACTAAGGTAGTAAAAATGGGCTGTCCTTAGAGTTGGGGAGAGATGAGGTGGGATAACCACATAAATAAAACAAAGTGTTCTGCTTATCTACTGCCCCATACCACTTCAAGTAGTCTCTGGGCAGGTTACAGTTTAATTGCAGTATGCAGGCTACACATGCCCCCCCCCAAGCTGGTTACTCATTTTACTTACTATGGAAGGGTGGGAGGCTGAAGAAACCATGAACCTGCTACCCGGGATTGTGGTCGTGAGCACAGTTTTAGCTACTGTACAGGCATTTCACCACTGCGCCACAAGGCTCCTTGTGGAATGGGCTATCTATATACGGACTTACATGTTATTATATTCCAAATTGTCTAGTCTGCCGGTTAATTAGATTCAAAGCTGAATCTAATGGTTTTTCAAGAAATGAAAATTCTACACCGACTGAGAAACAATTCTCAGCATTTCAAGTATGCAACCCTGACATGTCAACCATTGGCAGTATCCTTTTGTGACACCCACTCAGGCATGCTCCCTCCGGCAGATTTAATGAGCCACTATGGGCAAGGATCAAAAGGGGAGGCCGCTGGCCTGCAGTGAGCCAGGGTCCTGGAGGCCTCGATAGAGGTGACAGGCCCAAACTCAACCATACGAGGAGACTGAGGGGGTGCAGCGCAAAGGGATGTAGAGGAGAGGCTAGAGCAACCAGAATCGAGACCGGTACGGATGGCCGTAATATTAGATCTAAAATAGGCTACAAATGTCTCACTAGTGAACTCACTAGGAGGAGGCCTAGCCTGGCCAGGATTGGAGAGGTTGCGAACCACACGGAATAATTCCACCTGCCTGTTTGAGGCCTCACCAATTCTCAGGGAGTAAAAAGATGTTTAACCTCCCTGATTGCATGCACATCGCACCTGGTCAGGTCACAAACAGCAGCCCTATTAAATACCGACTGGTCCGTCCTCCATCTGCTCTCCAGCTTTTTCCATTCTTGTTTCATCGCTCTCAACCCCATTGTGTACCACAACGAGGAGCGAGCTCCACAGCGGAGAAGCCGCTTAGGGGTGATCCGCTCTACTGCCTGGGTGGTATCAAAGCAAAAGCAGCAACTACTTGTGTAAGGGGTAGTGAATGCCTCCTTGTGCAAATGGCAGCCTGTGTATGACAGACCATTATGCATGCAGACATTCAAATAGGATTCCGACCTGTCCCTTTATTATCACCTGCCTGCCTTTCTGTCTTTGTGTCTGTCCTAAGCTAAAGTCCTAAGCTAAACCAAGGTAAACTATTCCAGACAAAATTCAATGTATGCTCTTGACTGTTTCTTGGGGGAATATTCATCATGCCATCTGGCTAATGTGCTTCTCAGCTGCCTGCCACTGAATGAGCAAGGAAGGTTATCAAGTCCTCATTGTCTGTGACTTTCTTTGACTGTGAGGAGCCCCAGGTCCACAGAAATGGGAATTTAATTGACTTCTGACATGCCATTTAAAAACAATCGGAAACTGTTTGAATACCGAGATTAAAATTAAAGAACACGTATCCCAAATACTTTGTGCATGCCTGTTTGGTCTTTGTATTAGTTATTTTTTGTAAGGGACTTGCACTTTTTGTTTTCCATGCTCATAGACTCTTATTGTTGGGATTTGGGATATTTTAGTAGGACAAAGATAAATATATCACTCTAATCTGAACTGGCTTTAGCATCTGCACCTCACATGAGCAATATTTCCCAATAAATGGAAAATGAAAACACAAATTTGAAAGAACTATTCTATATCCTGCCATTGAGGATAAACTCTCAAACATTTCCACCATAAGGTTTAAGTGTGTGTGGGGGGGGGCAGTTTTTGGAGGTTTCCTACCAATCCTCCGTACTTGCTTCTGTTGCAGAATTTTGAATTTCTGGTGCAGGGATTCATAGAGCAAAATTAGC
This sequence comes from Phrynocephalus versicolor, assembly GCA_023846285.1. Classification (NCBI taxonomy): domain Eukaryota; kingdom Metazoa; phylum Chordata; class Lepidosauria; order Squamata; family Agamidae; genus Phrynocephalus; species Phrynocephalus versicolor. The sequence goes on from JAHTLZ010003542.1 coordinate 4,768,511, forward strand.
TTCAAGTTTTGCATAGTAGTCTATGCCTTTTTCTCATCCACTGACACTTAACTCACTCTGAGACATTACTGGGAGAAAAAAAATTAAGTTTGATTTACATAATGAAACTCATACTTTCATTTACATACAGTTGAAAATATTGGACAGAAAAACCAACAAAACATTAGTGACTGCTGTCCGCAACAGGCCTCAACAGACTCACGAGTTTGCAACAGGTCTTGAGAGGGAAAGAACAGAGCTGAGAAGTGGGTCTGTTTTTGAATCAGAGACCAAGAAGGAACTATTGGTTAGCACTGTTGGTGATTGACAGTCACTGCAGTCCAGAAAGGTCCCTCCCAGCAAAACCTACTAAAGGCAGCATGTGAGGTTGCAAAAACTCCAACAGCTTCCCCTCTTTGTTGACTGAACCTGGTAAAATAATTCAGCCCACTAAAGGTAGTATTTTCATGGCTTGAGACTGAGAAGAATGTAGATGTCTATAAGGTCTAGGCTCTGCAGCTGGGACTTCTAGAAGGGAGAATTAGTAGCTGTACACAAATCTGAAATGTACACCCCTATTGATGAAGTCCCACCATAGCAGGCAGGGTTGAACTTTCTGTCTTGCTTGGGTGCTTGATGTAAGTGATTGACATGCATATAATATGACCTCTATCTCATTGAGTGTGCTTCATGGGAGTAGTGATCTAAACACAGATCTGTGACCGTTGCTCATTACAGCACAAGGAAGGGTTGATAGCTGCCCTAATTCGAAAAGCTTCATCATAAAGAAGCCGGGGCAGTTCTTGAAAGTCACATACATCAGATCGATAGCAGCAGTGCTATAACAAGCCTCAAGCCATATTCAAAACACTATGATTATGTTTCAAAAAGTCTATGATTCCCAGAAAACCACACACCTTCCTCTTTCTGATTGGTATTTGATATTGATATATGGCTGAACTTCTAGAAAAGAAGGACAAAGCTGGGACAAGCAAGTCTTATAAGCACCAGCTTCCATCACAAACTTGGCAAGCACTCAGATTCACCGTGCCATATCCCCCACATCTTCTAGAAGGGAGACAGAGTACACTTGGCAGCCAATTGGACACATGGTGGGGAGGTGAAAGCAGTCATTTGCAGTGCAGATGTCCATGCCATTAGGCATGCTACTAGCCGATCAATGGTCCAGCTGTTAGTGTGATGAGGTCATAATGCTTTATAGCCAATCAGAGGTGCCGATTTTACAACATGGTGAAGCTTATGTAAAACAAGGACATGACTTCCTATCCTCAATCATCATGCACCAGCATATTTGTCCCATTTTATAGGTCCCTCTACTTCAAGCATTAGAGGTGAGGTACATTCTGCAGCTGGTGGACGCATTCACAATAACTCCCACTCATTGCTAAACTATTTTTGTTTTCCAGTTTGTATTTACTTATCAATATAATTTTGCTTAAAGGTAGCTCTTTTGGCTTCCTACTATTGAATTGATGGATTCATTTTTGTTTTGTTTTGTGCTCCTGCCAGAAATTATTATTTAACCATAAGTCCACATTGAATGTGCCGTAAGGAAAATTATTTTTCAGGGCAAGGAGTGCACATTGTTGACGAGAATGAATTTCATATGACTGAACAGGTGGACAATAGTTATGTTTTTTTTTCTTTTTGCAGATCAAGCTGTGACAACTTAGAAACGAATAATCGTTTTCCTTGTGAATATAGTAATGTTGCAAAGCAGGTACATAGTGACCCTACTAGGGCTTTCAAGGTAAATGAGATATGTAAGGATTGGCTTTGCCAGTTCCACTCCCACAGTGAGCTCCCATGGCCAAGTCAGGATTCGAACCCTGCTCTCCAGAGTCCTAGTCTGTCGCTCTGTCCACTAAACCACATTAGGAATCAGTTCATCATAATACAGAATTTCAAATCCAATGACTCTCCCTAACAATATATTTTCATGTTAAAGTAACAAGCTTCATGCTGAGTGAACTTGTTGAATCTCAAATAAAGTTAAAATTATATTTCAGACAGGCTAGCCCTGCTGAGGTTCACCGGATCCCAAAAGCCCAATGAAGCATCCGACGCGAGAGAAATCCAGAAGAAAATACTGCATTTATTAGGCCCAATAAAGACAGCAGGTGGATGCAAGCCAGGAACCAGGCAAAGATGTCCGACCCTGGAAACAAAGAAACCCCAAGTTTTATTAGTCCCCCTCTTCCCACCCCCAGGTGGTGCCGCCCTAGGGTGGGCAAAGGGATGGATCTTCAAACTGTACAATCAGGGTGGTCCATGGGTTGGCCAGAGGCGTTCCTGGGCGGTTTCTGGCAGGCTGGAGTCGGATGCCCACTCAGGTGTTAATGAGTCCAAAGTGTCTTTTGATTAGGCCATCATGATATGACAATAGGAAGGGGGAAGCAAGGCATTTCTTTAGGTCTGGGTAAACTGTGGAAATCAGAAAGTCAATAGAGGGTTGGGGAAGGCTGATACAAAAGTCAATAGGGGACAGGAAAACTGATGGGATAATCTGGAGGTGTCTGGATAGTCCTTTTGTGGGTGCAGAGGTGTGACAATGGAGAGCCCCAGGCTGTGACTTGATCCGGTAAACATCTGTTGTGGACGTGCCAGAAACTTTGGAGAAGATGGATTCCTTCCAGAAGATGCAGCTTGCCTCATGATGCCGCCATGATGTCTGCTCCTTGTGCCATAATCCCCTTGCCCCAGATTATAGTTAAAGAAGCTGTAGGATAGAGCAGGAACATGTTTTAAGCACACCCAGGGAAGAAGGGGTGGGAGGAGAAGGAAGGATGGAGAAGAGGAGAAAGAAAGAGAGAGGGGGAGAGAAGAGAGGGAGGGAAGAGAGAGAGAGAGAGGGAGAGAGAGAGAGAAGGGAGGGGGCACCCTTTGGGTCAGGAGTCTGGGGTTTGTGTCAGGCAGGGGCAGTGGGACCAGGTCTCAGATGGTAAGGAGGTCCCTGTTTCCTGAGAATGATTGTTTAAAATCATTCCCTTTGCAAACCAGAGCAGGGAGGAAATAATCCCTCAGTTCAGGAGAAATTCTGCCTGAACTGTGCCTCTGCCTGGGATTTTAGGGCTGGGAGAATGAAGGAAAAGGGGCAGGAAAGGGTTAACTAATACTTTAGTAAGGGACATTCCTTATGCCTTGGCTGGAACCCCTGGAACTGGGAAAGTCAGCTTTCCAGAGGTTCCTGCAAGAGGGGAAACTCTGTTTGGTCAATTTGGGAGCGGGGAGTAGTCTACCTCCATAGAAAGACATAGAAACGGAAGGGGGGGACCGGTCTATCTCTATAGAGATATACGACTGGGAGAAGGCATGAACTTCATGGAACTGTGACTCGGATAGAGGGTGGTGAGAGGAGTCGCTCCCCTCAGCTGCCTTTCCCCGAGTCTGTGGAATGGTGAGCCGGGTAGGGAGGGTGAATTCGTCCCGCTGGCGCTGCTGGAAGGTTAGCCGCTTTCTCTGGTACTCGAAGCGGATAGAGTTTTTGGATTTGCCCAGGGAAAGGGTTGTGGTTCTTTTTAGGGGGAGCGGTCTACTAAGCCAATTCAATGGAATAGGGTTTCCCGCTGTGCGCCCCCGTCCGGCCGTGATTAACAAGACATTGATTGATGGCCGGGGGAGCTGATTGGTTAAAGCACGCAGGAGGGCTTATTTCTGCCCTCCTGCTGTTTTATGGAGTCTCCGCGGAAATTGACTGCCACAGGAGACTTGATACAAAGTAAACTGTGCAAATTGGTGCTTTCCGCTGCCGAATCTCGGCTCGCAAGGCCTCTCAGCGGGCAAAAAGTGGCGGTTTGTATTTCTCCCGATATCTTGGGAAATGTTTGGAGTTTTTGGACGGGGAAAAGACTGTAGTGCTTGTGACAGTGTAGGGATCATTTGGGTGGTTCCGATGGGTCTCGGAACTGCTCCAATTATTTATAAAATTTGATTTCCCATTATGACTCTTCAAATTGTTCACTACTCAGCATACTAAAATCCATACAGAGGTGACACCTTTATGAACCAACCACAAGGAACAAGTGTCAGGAATTTTTTTTTACTACTATCACTTCATTAGGTGAGTTGATAAAAGTAAACAGTGGAAGGGTGGGAAGGGGGAAAAGAGGTGTGGAGAAGCTGGATCTTGAGATCTTGGTGTCTGTATGTTGTTTCAGAAGAAAATGGAGGAGGGCTGCTGCAGACAAAGGAATAGGTCTTCATCATGTGATCAACTGATGGTAGGGTTCCCTCAGGATTAGTCCATAGACTCTCTGAGAAATGGACGCTTAGAAATTTGCAGACCTCCATCTTGGACAATGCAGGTCTCACACAGAGAATTTAAAACTCCAGCGATCTTATCTGGACCGTGGCTTCATTGGTTAATGAGAATCAAGAGAGATACCGATTAACATTGCCCAATTTGTGATAATTATGGCTTAGGTAAAGGAAGTCAGTTGAGCTAAACTGTGTGGCAAATATGACTCTGTTGATCTAGAATAGAAAGTAAATAAGGCTAGCAAAAGATGAGGCACTTCAGATCTTTTGCCCCACCTCCCAAAGCATAATTTTGCCCTCAAAATCAGAGAAGGTGAATGAAATACTTCAAAGATAAAGAAGTTTTTAGAGGTACGATTAATACCTTGTGAAACTTCACTGAAGTATATTTTACGATTTAACTTATTCACTAATTAGGTATAATCTTCTGATCTTCAGGCACCATGCAGATAAAAAGCAGGCACCACACCGCTTGCAACTATTTGTGTGAAATTGTGAAGTTCCCCCCACCATCTTCCTCCCCCCCCCCCCGCTCTGGTTTAATCAAGGCTGCATTTTCAAAGAAGTCTGACAGAAACATTAGATGAAACAAAAATTATGTTTGTATCTGAAAGGCTGTTTAGTTATGCATAAATTCAAGAGGGAGGGGGAGAGGAATCAAAGTTTTCCCAATGTGGTAGTTTAGCAGAACAAAAACTTCACCAGAATGTTACACAATTGTTTATCTCCCCCACCTGCTTAACTGTCCCTCTAACAAGAATAGTAAAAAAATTTAGGGAGGCAACTGTGTCAGTTTGCTCAGGCAAGAACAATAAATAGAATAACCTGTGGTACCATAACATGGCTGAAGTCTTGTTGCTTAATTTAGTTATCGCACCAAACTCGGCCCGCTGATGCAGTGGGAATTTGGCAAGTTCCTTTGTAAGTTCCATTGAGTCTAATGCTGTGGCGGCCAAAGTTTGGCCTTCCAGAACTTTTGGACCACAACTCCCACATTCCTTTGTCATTCGCAATACAGGCTTTGAATTCTGGGAGTTGTGGTCCAAGACATCTAGAGGGACAAAGTTTGGCCACTACTGGTCTAATGAGTCTACTCTAGTTGCAATTTATTATGCTAAAGTCGCAACCTGAGTAGGCCCATTTAAATCCAGAGAGCTGCCCTGGACATAGAGGTGTCTTTTATACCTTGCACAATCAAGTGAGTTCCACTCATACTCTCTCTTCATACCTGTGGATCTCTCTTCATACCTCTCTTCATACCTGTGGCCCAAGCCCGATGTTTAATTCTTGGCTGGCTGGCTGCCTGCCTGCCTGCCTGATTTAGTACAATTCTGATACAGCCCAATGTGCCTTGGTGGGCTTAAAGGGAAGAGCTTGAGGCAAGCTCCACTGTAATTTCCATGCTACTAGATGCCTGGGAATAGTATTTTCAAATACTTTTAAATCACAAATGATTTTTCCTGGGGCACCCCCTTTGGATTTGAATAACTTGCCCCCCTGTACACCAAATGTCTCCAAATTGGTTGTGCTTCAAGTAGAGAGCTAGAGCAAGCTTCACTGTAATTTCCATGTTGCTAGCTGTACGGGATTGCTGTTTTCAAGCACATAACATTGCAATTAGAAATGTTTTTTCTGGTGGTACCCCCTTTGATGTTGAATAACTCAGCCCCCTGGACCCCAAATCTCTCTAAATGTATAGGGATAAAAGGGAAGAGTCCAAGGAAGGTTCACTCCAAATTTGGTGCCTCTACGACCCAGGGGAGCTGTTTTACAGCAAAATGAGGTGGTTTATTTTAAATAAAAAACTGTCATTTTGTTTCGTTACTAGTAAAACACTGCTTCCCCATTTTGTTTTGTTTTGTTAGGCAATGAAATGGCAAAACAGTGTTTTGTTTTTTGTTTGGTCCCCAACCCTAGTCACAACCTCCCAGATCCTTATCGTCTTGCTGAGCTACACCAACAAGGCTGGTGTGATGTAGAGTTTTTGCTCATTTTCTTTTTCCCCCTGGTTTGGGCTTTTTGTTTGCTTTGTTTTGCCTCTCCCTTTAACAAGTCCTCTCCCATCGAAATCAGAGCTGACAGCATAGAATTTCAAGCCGGTTTGTGCACATTTCCAAGGAGGCCAGAGAACTGTGAAGCTGTCCTTCCATGCCCATTGTCCCACTCTTGGCACACCTCCTGCCTCCCCTCTCCAGTGGTAGATTTCTGATACCAGAATGATTTCGGAAGGGAACAGCTGCCACCATATTGCAGGTATGGAAATCCGACAGAACTTCTCTAACAGAAGCCTTCTGGTTTGCCGTAGAAATGGAGAAACTGTCCAAAGCTTTACTTTTTGTTGGTACGATTGGTCTAAGGACCATAACAATTCTGGGATGCTATTCCAGGGACTGCAGTACTGTAGCTGAAGTGATTTAATTATCATTTACATAATAGGAAAAAGGAGTGATTGGGCATACACTAATGTGCTGGATTTCTTGTCCTATACAAGAAGACTTTCAACAAGCCCGAACCTAGCTTGAACAATTATTTCAAGATTTGGAAGTGGAAATGATTTGTATACTGAAATGGGCCATCTATCTCCTACTCCACTGTACTCTAGCTCCCCATGGGTTGTTCAAAGAACCCTATAAGCATACTGATCAGCTGCTCAGCTCTAGACCAAATCCCGGTCAGTGCCTACATTGACAGTACTTCATGGTTTCCGTGCAGAAATGTCATCATTTTTCATCTTTATGTCGCATATCTGACACTTGGAGCAATGTCCTCCCTTAAAATGCAGCACAGTTGCCTTTGACCATTAGACTGTACCCTGTATAATATAACTATGCAACGTAATAACAGTCCTACTGCAGCATAGCTGCAGAGTTCTGAATAACCTTGAGTATATCTTAATTTCTGTAAAGAAAAGGGAGAAGACATTGGAAAATTTGACACCATTCATAACAACAGGGCACATTCTTAAATCTTCTGCTATCTGGTCTTCAGAACCAAATTGGTTCTAAGTTTTCTGCCTACAGTGAATGACATTGTAGGATGATGTCTCGGGAATTATGACTTGAGGAGGCACGTTAATTCATAATGATTGATGGGCCTTAATGGCCGTTAAAAAAAACCTTAGTGTTATGCAGGATAGCAACTAGACTATTAGTCTAGGACTCAAGAGACCTGTTCATTAGACCTCAGCTCTGGACACTCACCGGGATGGTAATGGCAAACCAGTCCCTGAGCATCTGACATACATGTTGGGATGTCATACATTGGAATCATAGAATCATAGAGTTGGAAGAGACCTCAAGGGCCATCCAGTCCAACCCCCTGCCATGTGGAAACACCCATCACAGTATTTCTGACAGATGGTCGTCCAACCTAGTAACAAATAAGAGCAATGACAATATTATTAGCAGGAATAGGAAGGATGTAGAAATCAAAATTTGCTTGTTTTTATTCAACAGACTTATAAAACTTTGTACAGGCACACCCTACAAAGACACATATTTAAATAGGGAGGGCTCAGGTTTAGAGGTGGGCACGAAAGAGAAAAACCCTGGTTCAGGTTCATCTGTTTTGGGCCCACCCTTGGTTCGGTTTGGTTCAGGTTCATATGAATTTTAAAAAAAAAAATCTGATGAAGCTGTTTGGATGAGCAGTGAAACATTTCTGTCTCTAAAGAAAAAGAAGTCCAGTAGCCATGACTTGACTTGCAGATGAGCCTGAAAATGTATGCATTTCCTCTTGCAAATTGCATAAGGTTCTACATTTTCGCACTGGAAGGTGTTGAATGAAGTAAAAATGTCATTGGAACAAATTTCTCACCCTTCTTTCATTTAAGGCCCACCTGAAACCCTGCAATGGAGCCACACATCATTCATTCAGAAGGTATCTACACAATGTGTAGCCTGCACACTGTAATTAAAGTTGCAAACCACCCAGAGACTACTTGAAGTGGTATGGGGCAGTATATAAGCAGAACACTTTGCTTTGCTTTACACCACACTGTATAGCTTACACCTTCATAGTGCTGTGAATACTCGATCAGTTTCTATTGTAGATGCATGAGATGCCTTCTCTTTCTTTGGAGAAAATACCTCAACATGAGCACAGCAGAAAGGCTTGTCCCAGATACAGAATGTGGCCTCTTTCATAGAATGAAACAAGTCTTCTAGCTAAGGTTCCCAGGTCTCAGGGAATCAGCTAAAGCAGGGGTCTGCAACCTTTAAGACATAAAGAGCCACTTGGACCCGTTTCCGACGGAAAAAACAACAACTGGGAGCCGCAAAACCATTGCGACATTTAAAACAAATATAACACTGCAAATATATTTTCCCCTCCCCTCGCTCCTGGCTTTTTGGGCGCTCGCAAGCAACACACTCCCTCGCGCGCTCCTTGGACACGCTGCGCCCTGGCGCCAGGCTCGGGTGGGGTGGGAAGGAGCGGCGGCAGCTGCATCTCCTCCGGGCACCCCCGAAGGGCTTCTGAGAAGGAAGCCAATGAAAGTTGCTTCTTCGGCACTTCAGGCGCTGGGAGAGCGAGCAAGCGGGCGAGCCTGAGCCGCCACCACCTCCCCCCACCCCGCCACCCTGTCCCTGAGGGTTTCCATCAAGGCGCGCACCTGCCTCAAGTTCTCCCCCGCGCGCAACTGGGGCGGCTGCATGTCCGCCAGCCTCGGGGAGGGCTGGGCTGGGGGTGGGTGGGCGCGCAGGAGGCAGGAGGCACGTTCTGTGTGTTGGAATGGATCGGAAGGCAGCTGCTGGCGGGCTTTCGGAGAGAGCGAGAGCGAGAGCGAGCGAGACAAGCAGGCAGGCGCACAGGCGCTCCGCTCCGCTCGGCTCAGCTTCTCGAGCCAGGTAGTGTGCCGTTGGCCTCCCCGGGCGGCAAGGGGCCCCTGAACAACTTGAGCCCAGCACCCCCACACCGCCGCTGAAACCGGTTGACTCCAGTAGGGAGCCGCTGGAAGTCTAATAAGAGAGACCCCTCCTCGGGCCGGGGGGCGGGCTCGAACTAGCTGTCACGCCACGTCCCTTGACTACCAAGTTGATCTTGCGCAGGAAAAAGAAAAGCCGACTTCCTCTGTTGCTTCTCGCCTCTCCGCCGCCGCTCCCCCCTCCCCGCTCCCGCCGCCACCAACCCCTTGCTTGTTGGGCCAGAACTGACAGCACCGGGCAAGGAAGCAGGGCGGCGGCAGCAGTGGCGGGGGGTGGTGGGGAGAGAGAAGACTAGCCGTGGCCCCCTCCCCACGCCACCTTTCTTGAGGTTCCCATTCCGCCCTCGCTGCCTTCTGCCTGGATCCTGCAGCCATGGTCTGACTCTCTCCCCCCCCACACACTCCATCTCTCCCTCCTCCTCCTCCTCCTCTCGCCCCCACCCTCCATGGAGGAGGGAAGCGCAGCCCGAGTGCGTCGTGCCCACACCTCTTCCACTTTTTTGGGGGGGGGGCAGTTTTTAAAAATTTTCCAAAAAATAGTACAGGAGGGAGAGGAGGGGAATTTCTAATCTCTCTCTCTCTTTTGCGGAGACACGCCGTGCGCATGTGCGCTCCCCCGCGTTTTTGGAGCTTCATCCTGGCAAGTTAGTGCAAAGCCATAGTTTTTTTGGGGGGGCTGTAGCGAAGCAAAAGGAGAGAGAGAGAGAGAGTTGCCAACTGCACATGTGCAATGCTTGGAAGGGGAAGGGGGGAAGGAAGGAGGGTTTTCTCTTCCTCCACGTTGAACCATCCCGTCTAAACGCTGTCCCCCCACCACACACACACAACACACACACACACACACACACACGTCGCTTCTTCCCCCTCCCACCAAACACCCAAGCAAGAAAGGAAGGGGAAGGGGGGATGGAAGGAGGGTTTTCTCTTCCTCCACGTTGCACACACACACAACATACACACACACACAAACACACACACACGTTGCTTCTTCCCCCTCCCACCAAACACCGAAGCAAGAAAGGAAGGGGAAGGGGGGAAGGAAGGAAGGAGGGTTTTCTCCTCCCGTCTTTTTTTCGGGGGGGGGGGGAGGCAACAATCCAGATCTGGGAGGTTTTCTTGAAGTTAAAAAAAAAGAAAAAAGGCTGCCTTTTGGCGGGCACTTTCCACCACGCCTCCCTCTCTCTCTTTCTTGCTCTGAAGAAGAGGGAGCGCGCTGAGAGTGTGGCCGCACTTGGCTTCGCGCCGCCTTGTGGAACGGGCTGTCCTCGCGAGATTCTGCGCCTTTGTATTGAAATTTCTGAACCCTCCCAGAGCCGCGGCAAATGTTCCAAAGAGCCGCATGTGGCTCCGGAGCCGCAGGTTGCAGACCCCCGAGCTAAAGGAATTGCGGCCTAATCTAATATTTATTTATTTTTTCCTGCCAACATGGCCATATCAACTACAAATGGTAGAAACCTCCATCTTTCTATCTCTCCAAGAGGGGAGATAAAATGATTTATGTGTGTGAAAAGCCTGAACATCCCTTTTCATTCTTTCCCAGCAGGCATCAGGACTCATTGGCAGACATGTTTATATTCATGTTGCACAATGTTAGCATGCCAAAACCCCAAGCCGGAAGTGATAGGACCAGGGAGATAATTCATGAGCGCTTAAATTTGGGTCTTTCACAGAACAAGACAGGAAAGGAGCACCAGCATCGTAGCTCATGAACCTTCTTGTGGCATAAAACTATAGCAGTGGCAGAAGATCTGAACAGAACTCCTTGTGGGGCTGCGAGCCAGCCTTCTACAAGTAGTATTAGTGGCTTGTACCTTCGGTGACCCATAATAATTAAATGGGTCAATGGCTCACTCAAAGACACCTGGTTGGCAAATGGATGAGCAAGCGAGTGAGTGAGTGAGTTGGTATTGGAGGAATATCACTTTATGATCTCTATAAGTGACAGTCTTATTGACAAAACACTTTTTTCAGTAGAACAGAGAAGGGATGTATGTCTTATCTTCTTGTATAGGTTCAATAATTTTCTGAAGGTCCAGGGGTCCAGGAATTGAAGAGGGGAAAAGGTAAGTACACACGAGGCCCCTGATATTCAATAATCCACACTCTAGGTCCAAAATTGTTTTAAGTAAAAATTGCCCGTAGCAATTTTTTTTCAGTTCATAACAAAACCTTTCTTTTTTCAGTCCATAAAAAAATGACGATGGTTATCTGTCTCCACTAACAGTTCAGAGAGGATCCAGAAACAAAGAAACAATCAAAAAGTGCACTAACAGGAGGTGGAAGGAAGCAAAAGCTACAGTGGAAGAGTACAGGCAAGGAGCAAAGAATTGCAGGGATGATTATGGGAAGGCAAAACCTGAGAATGAACTTAGATTAGCCAAATATGCTTAAAGTATTCTTTTTTTAAAAAGCATTCTTTTGATATGTGCATAGCAAAATACAGGGGATAGAACAGTGGCTCAGCTACTCAATGGGGATAGAAAATGATAAGAGATGACAAATAAAAGGCAGACATGCTCAGTCTTTTCCTCAAAGGGCAGTTTATGGGCTTCCTGGCAAATTTGAAGCACAAGTGGAGGGGAGAGGATTGCAGTTTGAGATGGAGTTGGCATCAGTGTGGTGAACAAAAGCAGGATGCACTGACCCCCAAGAAGGGAAGTAGGCAGCTAACAAGCTAGTCATCAGATCACCTTCAGGTTTAGTTGGCTTCACTACGCCTTTCCCCAAGCTCTCAATTCTGCTGGAGTAGAATGCCCTGTCATTTCCAGCAGAGGGCACTGGGTACTCTAAAGCCCAAGTCCCACTGAAACAAGGGCCATGAGGGCAGCACATGGTGCCTATCTGTGGCCATCTTGTTGAGTGCTAGGAGGACACCAACTGCTGCTGCTACTCCTGGAGGCAGTGTAGATGGAATTCCCCAGTATTGTTGCCTGCAGCACCCCATCTGGGTTGGGGCTTCATCTGCAACATCTCTCTCACAATAATGGGGCTGAGAAGGAGCATGGGGGTATGGTATTTGAATCTGGTTCATCCTTCTCCACCTCCTTTACCTGATAAGCTCCCCCATTATCCTTTTGAGAATCTTCACAGGTCCCTTCCACTTCCTACACTATTAAGTCTGGTGAGTCTCTTCCACCATTCTCTCTCTCTCTCTCTCTCTCTCTCTCTCTCTCTCTGGCTGCCTCTTCCTTTCTTCCAAAACCTCCCTTATATTCTCCATTTCCTGCCTCCCTTTGTCTCCTCCTTCCTGAACCGCATACACATTTGGGAAAGGTATGTTGCAACTCTAGAGTCTTCAGTGGGAGTACTATGTGTGGGTTGCTCCATCCTGTAGGGTATGTACAAACACCAGGGTCACTTTCATTGCCTCTTGTAGGACAGCCTTAGCTTGTGCTGGTGTAGCCTGTAGCCTGGGCTTCTTTTACACAAACTTCCAGGATAAAGCAGATGCAGCACCCTCTTGGGGCCTGACAGAAGTGTCTCTACCAACCTCCTCACACAGTGGACGATCCTAGTATGGCAATGGAACCAAGTAGCTCAGGAAGTGAGAGGTATTCGAATACTGGAGGCATTCAAGAGGAATTTAGATGTCAGATATACTTTGACTTGGTTTCCTGCACGGAGTGGCAGGTTAGACCTGATGGCCTTAGAGAGGGCCCTTCCGGTACTCTATGATTCCGTGGTTCCATTAGTCTTCTGTGAGTACTTGCTCTGCAACCTCCTTGTCAGATAGGCATGGATTCATTGGCTCTTCCACCGTACTTTCCAGACTTTAAGCCATGCACGGATTCCCTGTGTCACTGGCAGAAGATTAAACTCTGGAGAACTTAATGATCTTGTTCTGAAAAGTGTGAACTGCTTCCGTCATCCATGATAGTACATGCAGTGGGCGGCTGAAAGACTCCCTCTGCTCTTCATAAAGACATGAAGACATGAAGCATGGATATGACAGAAGGCCAACCTTTAAAAACCACTACTTTCTTCTTACATATAAAAAGCTTTATGGTGATTTTTTAAAAATAAGAACTGGAATTTTACCATGTATAAGACTATATTTTTAAACTAAATCTGTTAGGCTAAAAAATTAGGGCCGTCTTATACACGGAAGTAAGCCAATGAGAGAACCACACAGCAGAGAGACTGTTATTTCAGGCAGGAAAATTGGGGATCGGCTGATGCATGGGGGTGTCCTATAGATAGGAAATATGTGGTATGTTGAATCACAACCATACAGTATTACTCACTAGTTTTATGTTTGTAATGCAAGTCCATGTAACAGAGAGATGTAAATACTTAGTGGTTGCTGGACTAACTACATTCTTAGGAGCACGTTGTTTTGCTTATTTATGTAACACCATTTTACAAGCAAAGCCTTTAATTCTAGCAAGCGGGAAGTATATGGCACAAAATTTATCCCCTCAAGGAGCCAACCAGTCAACTATATTTAGCTTCTAAAATTTGTCATCTTACAACTAGAGGGTGGTGGTGGGGAAGATTATTAGAAAGAGTCAAATTTATGAATCCAATTTATTCAGATGTGCAACATAAAAATGCACAGAAATGGCATTTATTGCCGAGGTAATTATTCATTTTTTATTGAATGGCAGTGTAATTACTTGAACAAAGTCTTATGTTCCATAATGTATGCGCCAAATGTTACAGTTGCCCTTGGCTGCACTAAAGAATACAACCCGATCATTTCCCCCCCTTCATGAATGTGAGTATACATTGCCCTCATTAGAGGGCCCTCTGTTAATATGAGTCCCAAAGTATATAAAATGGCAGTTTTATACTTCTCAGTGGCTGTCGTTTGAACATCTTCATGCTCCACAACTCCTGACTGCAATTATTTTCAGGGCACATTGTATTCAATTTTGTTGCCTGGTGGAATGAGGAAGGAAATTTTCCAGCATGGAAGCTGATGGCTAAGAAGCAACATTCCAATGACAATGAAAAGCACTGTAGCACAACTCTCTGTGTTTAGTTTTCAGAGTTAAGAAAAATAGCCGAGCATTGAATTTTGATGCAGAAGTGTTTGAAATATTCATGGCAAGATAAAAAGACTGTTGTTATTTTCCACCGAGGTGGTGGTATGTTGAAATATTGTCATGGTCAGTACCAAAATATAATGAAATGCAATTGACATGATGATTCTACCGTAAGTTCTCTCTGTCTCTCTGTCTCTCTGTCTTTCTGTCTCTCTGTCTCTTTGGGCGTTTATACACGACCCCTAAGCTCCGCAGCAAATGGCTGCAAGCTCCGGAGCTTAAAAATGTTTCCCCACCAGCTCCGGAGCTAACAGAAAATTAAGTGCGACCCCGCCCACCTAAGTGTGACCCAGCGCACCTTTCAAGTACCTGCTCTTTGATGGTGAAAAATTTTGATGCTGAGAGAGCCAGGCTCTCCTCGCTTCTTTTTGTTGTTGTTTTTTTGCCTCTCGCCCCTTTAAGGGGAACCAGGAAGTAACGGGGGGTAATCGGAGCAATTTCCATGGCACTCGGAGGTAAGAGTGCATTCTTTTCTCCCTTTTTAAGGCTTTTTTCCTCCCTCCCCTCACACAGACAGAAGCAAGGAAGTGCGGAGTCGTGGGGAGGAAGGAAGAGCAACGAACCCCCAAGATCTCTGGTCCGAATTTAAGGGACCAGCAGATCTTAGGGGTCGTGTAAAAAGGCTCTAAGTCTCTGTCTCTGTCATGCTCTCTCTCTCTCTCTCTCTCTCTCTTGTTTTTCTTATGCTTATTGGTTTTGTTCTTCTTCTTGGTTCTATTGTATTTATCATGCTAGATAGAGATGGGCACGACTTAGCGGTATTTCCGTTTCCGTTTCCGTTACTCGGTTCCGTTACTCTACGGAAACGGTAACGGGAATTACTCCGCCAGACTTCGAGCTCGAACCGACGAATGAACAATTTGGTCTGATTTGTCGTGCTTGTTACTTGCATCGCGCGATCGCGGCACAGAAAAAAAGTTTTTAAAAGTTAAAAAACCCGGTTCCCGGCCAAAAAGCAGGCGGAAATATGCCTGCCGTGCCTCAGGGCACCTACCAGAGGAGTGGTTTCTGGAGGTCCCCGGCCTCCCCCCCATCCTCCCTCCTGGGCTGCTCTGGTGGGACTCGCCGCAGGCTCGCAGCAGCAACAAGCCGCACGGCACGAGTCTCGCCGCTGGCTCAAGCAGCACGGACGGCACAGGAAAAAACTTTTAAACTCTCCCCCCACCCATTCCCGCACGGCACGAGTCTCGCCGCCGGCTCAAGCAGCACGGATGGCACAGGAAAAAACTTTTAAACTCTCCCCCCACCCATTCCCGGGCCAAAAAGCAGGCGGAAAATGCCTGCCGTGCCTCAGGGCACCTACCGGAGGGGGGGTTTCTGGAGGTCCCCGGCCTCCCCCCCATCCTCCCTCCTGGGCTGCTCTGGTGGGACTCGCCGCAGGCTCGCAGCAGCAACAAGCCGCACGGCACGAGTCTCGCCGCTGGCTCAAGCAGCACGGACGGCACAGGAAAAAACTTTTAAACTCTCCCCCCACCCATTCCCGCACGGCATGAGTCTCGCCGCCGGCTCAAGCAGCACGGATGGCACAGGAAAAAACTTTTAAACTCTCCCCCCACCCTTTCCCGGGCCAAAAAGCAGGCGGAAAATGCCTGCCGTGCCTCAGGGCACCTACCGGAGGGGGGGTTTCTGGTCTGGAGGGGGTCCCGGCCTCCCCCCCTCCATCCTGGGATGCTCTGGTCTGGTGGGACTCGCCACAGGCTCGCAGCCAGCAAAAAGCCCAGTCTCGCCGCCGGCCGCCAAAGCGCAACCAAGCGGTACGGGCGGCACAGGAAAAAACTTTTTTAAACTCTCCCGGGTCTCCCCCCCCCCACCCATTCCCGGGCCAAAAAGCAGGCAGAAAAATGCCTGCTTGACTAAGGGCGCACGGCACCTACCGGAGGGATTGTTTCTGGAGGGGTGGTCCCGCCTCCCCCCATCCTGGGCAGCCGGACTCGAGTTGCCATGCCATGCGGTGCGGGCGGGGGATCCAAAATGGGGCGGCGAACGCAATATTGTTTTTGAAATCGTGGTCCAAAAACACACAAGCACAACAGAAACATGCGGAAATTTATAAACTGCCAGATTTTTCACAGTAGCAGTGGGTTTTTTCTTGCAACAAAATGTCTCTCCTCTCCTCCTCTGTCCTCCATTGATTTTATTTTATTTTATTTTTTTTACACCTGCGCAGTGCGCAATGATGGGCTGGCCCAGTGGCCTGGCCAGCCATGTGGGAGGGGACGACCATGCAAATTTTTGGAGCCATCCCACCAATCGCATGGCCACTTGGCCACTGAGACTTCTGGGATGTGCCAAAAAGCCCCCTAAAACCTGCCCTAGCCCCCTAACCCCCTAACCCTAATCCTTGACTCCTACCCATACGTCACAGACTGTCTTCTTAGTGGGTCAGAGAGGCACCCAGAGGTGCAACCCAATAGCCCACCGTAACCTTACCCGTCATTAGCCTAACCCTAGCCGTTGCACTAACCCACCTTAGCCCATAGCCAGATCTACTTGAATTGCACTACACACGCAAGTACGATTCCCTTCTTTGTGGGACATGGCAGGTGCGACACGCTCGTACCAGGGGATCAGGTACTTGAGCGGGTCTCTGCCTGCAAATGGTATGCATATCCATATGGTTATGCATGCCATTTTGCAGCAGCAGCAGGTGAGGAGGGGAGACCCCCATGTTGAGGGGTCTCTTGGAGCCTGCTGCTGCTGTCCCTTCCTAGTGGGTGAGGATAGGAGGCACCCACGGGTGCCTCCAGGAGCCCACTTTCCCTTTATAGCGGGCCGGCGGAGGCACCCACCCCACAGAGGTGCCTCCAGGAGCCCGCTACCCCCCCAAAAAACCAGTATAACGATAACGAAAAAACGAAAAAACGACCCGACTAATTTTTGCAAATTTTCGCGAAAAACGGAAACGAGCCGACACAGGCTGCCTCCGACACACGACAACTCGAAAACGTCATTTTCCCGAGTCGTGCCCATCTCTAATGCTAGATATACGACATAGACACTATAATACAGATATGTAGGTATTTACACCCTGTCCAGTCCAATGGAACTCAAATCATCATCATCATCATCATCATCATCATCATCATCATCTTTGGACTGCAGAGCTGGACATGATCAATCCTATGGATCATTAAGTCTCACCCATGGCAAAGTGGAAAGTGGGGAATCGAACTCTGCTGGCTCTTGAGCTATTTCATCTATAGAAAGACATGAATGAGCCTTGCAAACGTGGTGGGAAGTTCATGTCTTCTTACACTTATTTCAACATTGTTACCCGAGCATCTGTTTTTAGGTCAACACATAACACTAGGGGTGTAGTTGGCATTGGGCAGAACCAAACTGGGTGGAATTCAGGTAAATTCAGGAGCTGCCATAAGTCTGTGATCCCCTGCCTTGAACAATCCAGATGTTCCTGGACTGCAGCTCCCAAAAGGCTTCACTATTAGCTGTGCTGGCCCCAGTTTCTGGAAATTGCAGCCCAAGAACTCCTGGGTTTACCAAGTTTGGGGATCACTGCCTTTACTGAAGCAAAACTCTTCCAAAGAAAGCTGTCTAGGAATGATTCTGAGGATGTGCTAGCAGTTTGGATTCAGAAGGAGGCAAACAGAAAGGTGCAGCGTATCTCCAAAGAGACTAAGTTACTCTCCAAAAATATTCAAAAGAAATACCAGACTGAAGAGAAAAGTGGAAGTAAATTTTGGATTGGAAGAGTTACACTCTAGGTCACTATAATTAGGCCTGCAACTATGGGAAGTCCCCAGAGATTGAAGGAGGGCAAATATTCTCCCTATCTTCAAAAAGAGGGAAAAGAAGGGCCCAAATAATTACCGCCCAGTCAGTTTGACTTCAATTCCTGGAAAGATCCTAGAACAGATTATTAAGCAGACAGTCTGTAATTATTTAACTAGCAATGCTGTCATTACAAAAAGTCAACATGGGTTTCTTAAAAACGAGTCATGCCAGACTAATTTGATCTCTTTCTTTGATAGAATTACAGACCTGGTGAATGAGGGGAACCTTGTGGATATCTGGACTCCAGTAAGGCCTTCAATAAGGTTCCCCATGACATACTTGCAAAGAAGTTAGTAGAATGTGGGATAGATAGTGCTACTGTTAGGTGGATTTGTAATTGGTTGACCAATCGCACCGAAGGGGTGATCATAAAAGGTTTCTCTTCTGCTTGGAGAGAAGTGACCAGTGGGGTGCCCCAGAGTTCTGTTTTGGGCCCACTGCGATTCAATATCTTTACTAATGACTTGGAGGAAGGAAGAGAGAGTAAGTTGATCAAATTTGCAGATGACACCAAATTGGGAGGGGTTGCTAATTCCCTAGAGCAGGGGTGTCCAAACTTTTTGCAAGGAAGGCCAGATTTGTGTGAAATGTGTGGGGTTGGACCATTCAGCCACATTTGGCCCCCGGGCCAGACTTTGGACAAGTCTCTATAACATGCAAGGAGGTGGGGAGGACGCTGCAGCAACGGAGCCAGGGGCAGATAGTCTAGGCAGGTGGCTGGGGGGGGGAGGGTGGCAGAGGCAGGGAGTGCAGGCAAACCGTAAAACTGTAAGCTGGTGTTTCCATCCAGTATGGTGAGGGGCCAGCTGGTGGGATGAGTGACAAGCTGAGCTGGTGGGCAGAAGAGGCTGCAGGCTGCTCAAAATTTGAAAGTGGGCCACATTTGGCCCCCGGGCGTGACTTTGGACATGCCTGCCCTAGAGGATAGGATGAAAAACCTTGACAGTTTAGAGTGCGAGCCAAAGCTAACGGAATGGGTTTCAACAGAGGGAAATGTATGGCACTGCATCTAGGTAAAAATAATGAATCACACAGATATAGGATGGGAGAAACCTGGCTGGTAAATAGTACCTATGATAGGGATCTGGGAGTTTTGGTGGACCACAAACTGAACATGAGTCAGCAGTGTGACATGGTGGCCAAGAAAGCCAATGTGATTCTTGGTTGCATCAACAGAGGAATAGTGTCTAGATCAAGGGAAGTGATAGTACCACTCTATTCTGCTCTGGTCAGACCCCACCAGGAGTACTGTGCCCAGTTTGGACACCTCAATTTAAAAAGGATGTTAACAACCTTGAGCAGGTCCAGAGGAGGACGACCAAGATGGTTGAAGGTCTGGAAGAAATGTTTTATGAGGAGCGGTTAAACAGCTGGGAATATTTAGCCTTACAAAAAAAAAAAGGCTGAGAGGGCATATGATAGCTATGTTTAAATATTTGAAAGGATGTCATATTGAAAGACGGGACTGGTTTGTTTCCCATGGCTTCAGAGACTAGGACAAGGGGCAATGATTTTAAACTACATGAAAAGATATTCCACTTGAATATTAGGAAGAACTTCCTGATGGTTAGAGCTGTCCGGCAGTGGAATAATATGCTGCCACAAAGGAGGGTGATGGAGTCTACTTGTTTGGAGTTTTTAAAGCAGAGGCTGAATGGCCATCTGTCGGAAATATTGGGATGGGGTTCCTGTATGGCAGGGAATTGGACTGGATGGCCCTTGAGGCCTCTTCCAACTCTATGATTCTAGGATTCTACGAGTCTATGATTCTATGAACTAGGGTCTGTGTCACCCAGGCCAAACATAGATTCCATCATGGATTGATTCCCAATGAGTTGAAAATAAATTAAAAAGAAAATCAATTAATTAGTTAGCAAATTTTGACTTCATCATCACTATGAATATTTTGTGTTTTCAGTTCTCTCCGCCCTGCCTCCCCCCATCGTGATGGCCAGGACACATCCTGAAGTTTTGCAGGTTTCATATCTAGGTTCATCTCTTTTTAATTTTTATTTCCATACCAGTTGCCCACTACAAACATGGAATTATACATGCATCCTTATTCATCTCCTCTTCCTTGTGTTACCTTGCCTATGATGCTCTTTACTATCCTTAAGTAAGCCTTCAACATGGGATAAGCAAACCATGGCCCATGGGTTAAGTTTGCTTCCCATCTATTCTTCTGGTTCTCCAAATCCACCAACAGCCATAACCCCTGCCTCCTAACTTACCACTGCACTAGCCAAGCTGCTGGACAGCTTAGATGGTGGTGGTGAACTTTTTGGCAACCCAGATGGTTTGGATCACACCTCTCACAGTCCTTTGTCATTGTACAGGCTAGGAATTCTGGGAGTTGTGGTACAAAATATCTGGGGTCAGAATCCTACGGTGGAAGACTACATGCATAAGGGAAATTGTGCAAGCAGCTTAAACACTGTTCTGGTCCTCTGTTGCACACATGGGCACTCTACCTGAATATGCCTGAGTATGCGGCCAGCAGCTGAACAACTGTGCAGACCAGTTATCTTGTTTCGGATTCACTCCCTGCAAACCCAATAGCAATCTGTCCCTTATGTTCTATATCAGGCGTGTCTAAACTTCAGCCCTCCTGTTGTTTTGGACCACATCTCCCAGAGTTCTAAGCTTAGATTACCAACGGCAAAGGACTGTGGGAGATGCGGTCCAAAACATCTGGAGGGCCAAAGTTTGGACATGTCTGTTCTACATGTCTGTGCCCAGAAACAAGACGAGACAAGACAAAACTGTGAAACAGGACATTTGGTTCTCTTATAACATGCTTGTTTGTTTAAAGCAATAAAAATAACAACACATGCATGATGTATTGGATACCTAAGAAAGGATACAGGTTCACTGGGAATTTAACTTTCTGGATAACTGATTCAAACCTGACCATGATACTCATTTATGGAGCTCCTTTGTTTGACATATGTTATCTGTCTTGTTCCAGCACAGTAGACTTTCAGATGGAAGCTAGGTCAATAGAGAGCAAACAAATTATTTCTGACACAAAAAAAGCTGATTTCTCTCTCTCAATCTGTAAGATGCTCTAATCTTCATGCTAATGCCAACAGCTATTTCCAGGAAACATTATCATTGCCGCTGTTAACAACTACAGGAAAGGATCACAAAGAGGTGCAGAACATGTGAGATGCTATAGCATCATACCTCTGTGCAATTTATCCAGCACTACAGGCAGTACGGGCTTTTAAAGTCTGCCAACCTTTTAAGAAAATATATAATCAAAGAAATGAAGCAAATGAAGTACTTTGAACAATGATCAGAAGCATTGTATAAAAGCAGAGAATAAAGATGAAAAAAGACGGTGCCAAATAAGACAGACTCACAATGTTTACAGAGCATGCAGAGAGAGAGAGAGAGAGAGAGAGAAAGAGAGAGAAAGAGAGAGAAATGGTTGCTATTGTGGTTTTGCAGAGTGTGTAAGTTTTGCCAGCAAGGATAGTTAGTGGTGAGGGATGAAATATTCCCCCCATCTGCTAGGCCATAGGGATTGGATGGTTTTAAACAGGACTTGGATGACCATCTGTTGAAGTCACTTTCCTGCATTTGTAATGGCTGGACTAAAATATTACATGGGATCTCTTCCAACTCAACAATTCTATGATTCTATTGCTCTTATCGGCCAGTATTGTTTTGAATAGCTACACCAGCATAGCCGGGATGACACCAGCAGCAGCAGCTCCGATTGTCACTCTTTAAAGAGTCCCTGCTTCAATTTCAGGTTGTGCATGATGTACGCAAGGAGGCAATATTGCACGAAAATGGGGATGGGCACCCAACCGCCGCCGCCACCACCACCAATTCGCTGAGGTGCAGCCTGTAGAGGCCGTGAGGAGGTTTTTGAGCGGCTGCCGCCACAGGCGGGATCGCCACAGCCAGAACCCTGCTGGCCAGGTGGAGTGGCGGAGTGGGTGGCAAGCCAGCCTAGGGACCCCACCACCACCGGGATCACCGCTGCCGCTGCCACCAGCCTAGTAAGCCAAACCAGTTTGTTTTGGTTCCATTCCTATGAATTTTTGTTTTAAAAATTCATACAGAATGAAACAAAATGAAATGAGATGGGGCAAAACAGAACGAACCGAACCATCAGTTTTCTGTTTTGTGCCCACTTCTAGTTTTTAGTAATCTCTTAAAATCAGGGTGGGAAGGGCTTCTTGTGAATCTCTCTTGGAAGCTTGTTCCAAAGGAAAGGACCCTGACCAACAACTCACAGCTCTTAGTATTAAGTGTTAACTGTTTTAACTGAAGTGTCACCATTTTTAACATCATAGACTGTGAGGAGTGGAGAGGATGGGTAGCTATTTTGTGAGAACGGTACTTCCAACAAGGATAATGGTCTTATACTACTATATAAACATGTTTGCCTCTTCATATAACTGTCAGATAGGGCCAGATAGAGATTGGCTAGGGAGTGGTTAGGGTCTGGCTAGGGTCTGAAGAGAGAAACTATTTACAGTCTGGTAGACGTGGTATAAGGACTGTGAGAATATACAGCAAAGAAAGTTTAAAAAATATATCTAACATGTTCTAAGGTGGTTCAAAGAACATGTTCTCAATGTTTATTCATCTTCCTGTATGTAATCAATAGACAAATCCACCTGTTTGAACATTAAACACTGTGTTTCAGACCCCATTCCTAATGCATGAATAGTTAAGGTACAGTATTTTTCTGTGCATAAGACTATATTTTTGACTAAAATTGTTAGACTAAAAATGGAAGGTTGTCTTATACACAGAAGTAATCTGAGGGGAAAATCACACAGTTGCAAAACTATAATTTTGGGTTGGAAAAGTCAGTGTTGTCTTCTACATGGGGGCGTTTTATAGACAGAAAAATGTGATAATTTTGTTGACGACAGTATTTTAAACCCAGGTTCATGACAGAGCTGATGAGGGTATACTGGGCAAGCCTCTAGTTCAATTGGAGGGTAGGCCAATGCTAGGCCTTTCTCCAGTTGAGTTACATTTAAGTGTCCATAATGGAAAATTCTGGGACTTACAATCCCGAAAAATATGAATGGCATATCCCTTGTGATGGTGGCACCAGTTGAACGTCATGGTTGAGATCGACCAGCACTCACCCAAGTCCGTTCCACACCAAACCTAAAAACCTGTTTGTGGCCCACTTTGTCATACAGAATAGCATGGCTCCAAACAAAGTACACCAAGAACAGAACTCTGTGATACAGATCACAATTCACTAATAATGAATGTTCTAATGTTCTACATTTGCAGCAAACATTTTCACATTCTATTGGAAAATAAGCCATCACTGGAGACTTAAATTAACACGTCTTCCTGGGGATAATTTTATTTGAATTGGGGTCACCAAGAGAACACCTCGTTGTTTGTAGTCTATTGTGTTCCACCTATGACTTTATTTGTGAGTGATTTACAGACCACTTAGGCCCATGAACTGATTTAAATTATATAAACAAGCTAATGAAAGTGCCATCGCTGTGCCAATAATGGGAAATTACTCTCTGAGTAGGATCTTTGATCCACAACTGAGCAGTTGACTGCAGTGCAGGGTGTCAAGTAAAACAGAAGAGAATCTGGATGATACCTTTAGCTTTGCCTGTACAGTCAGTCAAAAGACTAATGGGAGGCAAGACTAAATTTAAATCACAGAAATGCTGTTGAGAATTTAGCAGTCCTAGAAGGCGTGAGGAACAATGGAAGTGCTAGGTGTTCCCACAGATATGTAGTGACTTGATCAGATGTCCACGTTAGTTGGATTTAATTTCTGATGAAATCTGGAGCCAAATTTCAACAGCATCCTTTCAGATCATGACACAGTGGTGCTGTAAACAGCAGCATTCCAGCCTTATATTTGAGGAACGTTGCACTCTTTTGGTCTATAGCACACGCCATTCAAAACCCAAGTGGCAAAAAAGGTGAGGCATGAAGGTGGGAGAAGAGGATCCATGCCTTCTTCTGAAACGTCCAGAGAATTTGCCTCCAAACCAAGATGGTCTGTATCCAGGAAGAAGGCACAGGACAAGTCCTCCACCTGGAAGTGATATCAGGTTCATGCTGGTTCCTCCAGATTAAAAGGACCAGGGAAGAAATGCTGTGAAAGGCATTTCTGACATTGAACCTGTAGAGGAATAGGAGCAACTATTCCTCCAACCTGCAAGGGCACGCTTCTGCTCAGTGCTGTATCGGTGCCACACAACCACAGTTAATGTGGTCACTCATTTGGTTCTGGTTGCAGCTTGAAATTCACACACACAGGGTGGATTTTCCACTGGAAAATTAGAGGAGATGTTAGCTTGGAGTCTACAAATATCACTAGGCCAGAAGGACAAACAGGCTGAATTGATGTAGGGTGGCTTTCTATGGTAACTAGTTCAGAGTGGTATTTTTTTTTTGGGGGGGGAGGGGGGCAACTAGGTTATAAATTTGGACTGCAGATTTGTGGGTCCAGTGATTTGCATTTTCCTTCTGCTCCTCTGTCTTAAAAGCCAATTTGTAGAAAGCAGCATATGCTGCAGAGAAATCTGTAAACAAAAACCTGGTAAATTTTCCCAGACAGGAGGCTTGTGATACATAAGAAAAAGGAGGAATAGTTAAAACATTGGGGGTTTTGTTTGTCTTTGTTGTTTTCTACTCAGCTGGCACCTAATACACAGGAAGAGCCAGAGAGAAGGGTGATGAATGTAGAATATTCAGTGGAAGAAGAAGAGGGCCATGAGCATTCCAGGAAGCAACACAATGGCAGACTCTTCCAGGTCTCAAAGATGTCACAAAAGTAGCTTCAACATTTCTGCCCTCAGGAGAGAGAGAACCAACCTTAACTACAGAATGATAAACCACCTGACATTTATTGCTTTGGCACCTTCGGTTTAAATTTCTTCAACCACATGAGGTACATGCTCACGTGGAGTAATGTGTCACAGAGGGTCGTTTTATTCTGAGCGAGTTTTTCTCCTCCACTGCCAGAGGTCTATTACTTTAAGGGGTGTGTGGAAACAATTCCAAATATATAAACACACTTACCCGTGTTATCTTTTTTATTCCTGCTATCTGATACAGCACTATACAAGACAGCAGGAAATAAAAATTTAAAAAAAACTGCAAGCATCGCACCCTGCTTGCTGAAGAAGTTGGTGCCACACCAAAGAGCTGACTCCCAACCACCCGAGCTCTTCTTCCCTTCTCTCCCCTTTCCACCTCCACCACCTTCCTCCCCTTTTGACCAATCCCTCAGCCAACTCCCTCTCTTTCTTCCTGTCCTCCAAATCCTTCCTGCCTTCTCTTCTCCTTTGTTACCTTCCCTGTACCACTTCCAACCTTTGCCCCTTTGCCCCCCTTTCCACCCCTTCTCCTTCACATCCTTCTCTTCCACATACAGACATTTTCCCCCACCCATTCCCCACTTCTCATTCTCCCTCTCTTGCTGTAGCATCCTTTACTCCCTCATATGTCACTTCCAGCAGGGCTGAGGCAGCTAGCAGGCCCTGAGCAGAGAAACGTTCTCCCCAGCACCCATCTGAGGGGAGCCATCAGAGGTGATGAACAGTGGAGGTGCTGGCAGCAATTAATAATCATCAGGGGATGGTCACATGACTAAAAATGATGCAAGCACTCTTCTTTTTTGTCGGTGGGCCTGAGTCCACCCTACAAACAACCATCAAAAATTTATGTGGAAGAATAAAGTTGGACCAGCTTTCTAAACACACTGCAAACATTTGGAAAGTTATTTACAGTATCATGAAGAAATAAAATTGATTCCCCCTCCTCTGTTTGAGAAGGTAAGTGTGGGTTAAGCATTCAGCTGCTGAGAATGATGTTTTCGCTAGCTCAGTGGTATCAGCTCCCTTCATCACTTGAAACACGCCCGTAGCTTTGGTTGTGCCCCATATTGAAGATCCTCAACAGAAGGTGCTCAATGCGAGAAAGGAAGAAAAAGAAAGAAAAGGGAAAATATATTTATAACAAAAGCTCTGCTCCTACCTACTGTGAAGGTGTAGAGATAAATCATCAGCATGCCTTTTCTTCCTTGGCTGACAGCACACTGAATTAAAAGTGTGTCCACAGAAAGAACTATTTTTGTGCTGTCAATCCGCATACCAAACACCTGACAGATCTCATTTGTATGGGTTCTACCACACCACTATAGCACCATTGCCCAACATTTCAAAAACCAACATGGGTGTTGCACAAGGGGTGCTCATGAGAGGTTCTCTAGAACAATGATCATAGCACTTTCTAAGAAGAGATTCCTAAATATGGACGGTTTATGAATTTGGATCACCCACTTTTTACCCCCCTGTTCTGCTAATGGGACAACTAGTCCTAAGATGGCCTTGATCCATGTTTAAAACTTTGGCATGTGTTCATAAATGGGAATGTAAACCATGACCCAGTTTGCCCTTGTGTACTAAACTAGAAGGGGCATGGTGGCTCAGTGGGCTAGAACGCTGAATCTATCAGCTGTAAAGTTGGCAGGTCAGTGGTTCAAATCCCAGGTGCCACACAGCAGAGTGAGCTCCCATTGTTAACCCCAGCTCCTGTCAACCTAGCAGTTCAAACGCATGTAAATGCAAGTAGATAAATAGGTACCACTGTTAAAAACAGGAAAGTAAACAGCATTCCATGTGCAGAAATGCATTCGGCCATGCTGGCCACATGGCCATGGACTTGCACAATACTGGCACTTTGGCTTGAAAATGGAGATGAGCACCGCTCCTAAAGTCGGACATGACTAGCACGCATGTGCGAGCGGAAACGTTACCTTTACCTTACTAAACTAGAAAGAATAAAAACAAAATCCTGTCAAGTTTTGTTGGTGGTGGTGGTGTCACAGAGAAGATGTGCCTTTGTGGGACTGGTTTTTGGGCACTTCTGAAAAAGATCTAGATTTAGAACCATGACAAGTATTCCTTTGCTTCACGGACTATTTATGGGTAGAACTCTTTTGCAGGTTTGTGAGCGATCAGCTCAGCCTTTTGTGCTCCAGTGCGTCCTTTTATGCTTGGTATTTGTGCACGCTTTGGTCATGAAAGGAAAGAATATGTTGGACTCAATTTTGACAAATTGCATATAGAAAATAGAAAAAAAACTTAACGGGAATTTAGCAGGATTTCATGGTAGTTTTGTTTTGTTTTGTTTTCTGGAAAAAACACCAAACTGTTCTGGATTATTATAATTCTTATGCAGCTTGGGATCTTTATGGCACATGATTTGATTTACCCAGATATGGAAAAAGACTCACCCACATGGTGGTTGTGGGTTTTTAGGGCTGTTTGGCCTTGTTCTGGAGGTTTTTCTTCTTCCTAATGTTTCACAGGTCTCTGTGGACGGCATCATCTCTGTGCTCTAGTGTAAAGTGTGAAGCTAGAATATTCTTTGTACTGTCATGTAGAGTTTGAGTTTGTTAGGCATCTATAGCTGTGGGATAGGAATTTTTCCCCTATTCAGGAGATTAAGGGCTTGCTGTAATCTCGATGTTTCTTGTGATAAGGGTTTCCTGTACCAGGTGGATGATCTTAATCTTCTTCTAAATAGGACAAAAAAAATCCCTATCCCACAACACAAATACCCAACCAACTCACACTCTACAAAAGAGCACAGAGAGAATTCTAATCTCCTGAGAAGGTTTTCAAAGCCGGGGGGTGTTTCTATGGGTTCCCCCACATAGCCTAGATCAGTAGTGGTGAACCTTTGGCGCTTCAGATGTTTTGGACCACAACTCCCACAGTCTTTCATCATTGGCAAAAGAGGCTTGGAATTCTGGGAGTTGTGGTCCAAAACATCTGGGGCCGGGTCAGCACTCCTTTATTTTATTTTTATTTTTATTTTTATTTTTTATCTTTTATTTTATTTACTTCCTGGTTCCGGCCGCGCTCGTTTCACTCTGGGATTCAATTCACTCTGTAGGTTGCTGCTACAAATAACGAAATGAACTAAAGTTTGTTTCGTGCCCATTTCTAATTATTATTATGTTTTTAAACAGCCAACCATCCCAGTGGGTCAAGTGCCAATCAGCTGTAGTGTGGGCCAATCAGCACTTTATTATTATTATTATTATTATTATTATTATTATTATTATTATTATTTACAGCTGACCAGACCAGCAGGTTGGCACTTTGTTTTACAAGTGCTGATCAGCTATAGTGCGTAGGCCCGGCCGGTTGGTACTTTTTAAAACATATTTATTTTGACAAGTGCTGAGAAAACAAAACAGAATGAAATGAAGCAGAATGAAATGAAAATTTCTGTTTTGCTTCATTTTTTAAAAGGGCACTTCATTTTTCGTTTCATTCTGTAATGAAGTGAAAAATAAAAATGAAACAAAAAGTAGTTTTGTGCCCATCTCTATATACAACGGTTGTTAGCAACATTGAAGACACTATTTAAAGCTAAGAACAATAAGTGTGAAGAGCCATCTTACATCACCAAAAAGGCAATATCAAAGTTAAGGACGATAAGTAGACAAACATAGGGGGGAAATGCTATTCTGAGAAATGGAAAACACAAAATGGACAACACATTTAGATATAGATTAGGGCACATATTAGCCTGTCTTCCTCCCTTGAGTAGATTCTTGGACATCATATTTTTCATACCCCTCCTTCATACTGTAGAAAATATTTTATACAAGAAGGCCTGCAGTAAAAGAAAGGGACCCTCTATTTTTCTATGTATTACAAAAGCTTTTTAGATGCTTCTACGGCTGAAAGATTCCTGTTTCATCATCCAGGACAGTTTAATTGCCACTTCCTATGACATAATCTCAGAGTTGAGTTGTTTATTGCAAACAATGTTGAAAATTATTTGTGTTGTTTACATGCATTTCAAACAGATGCAGAAGTATTTGTGACAATTTAACAAAGCTATGGTGCTTGCTGCTACAAAACTAAAAATCACGCACAAACACCTGTTGAAATTTAACACCTCTAAATCTCTAAATGTTCTGCAAAATGTTCTGCAGCCCATATGACTATTTATTTATTCAGCGGTTTGCATATCCTAAAATGTAAGGTTTGCCGAACTCTTTGTAATGGCTGGGGCATGGACAGCAGCTAGAATAGCAGCAAGGAGGCCAGGGCCAGGGTGTTCCTAGAAGCCAGATGGGACTGACATGGAGAGCGTGGTCGGCCAGTCCATGTTCAAGATTCACAGAGATGGTAGTCAGCCAGTTCAGGTTCAAGATCTACACACAAAAAAAAGTCCTACACGGAGGGGGATGCCAAAGAGGAAAACTTACATAGCAACAGAGTTCCAGGAAAGTTCAAGGTAACTAAGCCAAAGCTTCAGGAGTCCTGCTGAGGCAAGGAACAGGGAGTGCCAGCTTCTAGCTTCATGTCAGTAGCAGGCCCACCAGCTGCACTCCCTGATTGCCTCAGCCTGAGAGGGGCCTGACTCCGCACAGAGGCTCCATGTTTCCTGAGTCATGTGGCCCCAATCCTGACACCCTTCTCATTTGAGATTGGGGATGATTTAAAAAATGAATCAGCAATATCAACAAATATTGCAGATTCTTTAAATACTTGTTGAATATGAAGGGATGAATATTTCCTTATTTTATTTGTCCTTTCATCAGATAGATAGATAGATAGATAGATAGATAGATAGATAGATAGATAGA
>JAHTLZ010003542.1:4798176-4810598 GCA_023846285.1 Phrynocephalus versicolor
CCCCCACCCCAACGCCAAATATGCTTTTTTAAAAGCCACCACTGGTGACCTTTCCAACCTGTATTATTGGCTTTTCAGCGGTTTTTTAAAAAGCATAATAAAATTAATTTGGTGATTAAATATTGTTTGCCCCTTTCTATTAGTAATAATCCTGTGCTCTCAAGTCAGTTTTAACTTAGAATGACCCATAGTTTTCTAGATATAGGGGATTCAGAAGTGGTTTGCCAATCTTTTTTTCTGCAGGCACCCGAGGAATGTACAGTTTGCCCAAGACAACACAGGCTGGTTCCTCTCTTAAGAGGCATTGTATGGAATTGGACTCCTAACTTCTGGATCCTCAGCCATGTATCAGTGAGACCCCTGTATCCACTGATTCATTAAACACTAATTCAGTTATGCATGGTTGGCAGAGGAAATAAATACATAAATAAATAAATAGTTCAGCAGCCACCCACAAAGCGATCTGCTGTCACTATCTGCAGCTATAAAGCAAGCTACCATCACTAAACAGCAGTTTTGGGGATTTCTTGGTGTTTTCTCTTATCCACAGTTTTCATTATGCATGGGAAGGCCTGGAACCAATCCCCAGTGGAAACTGGGGTCCTACTGTGATGAAACATCAACAAATAACATGGGCGGAAACCAGGACATAAACTTTCTGAGCGAAGACTTCCTTATGTCATTAACAGAGTAGGGGATCTTCCAGTCAGTGATCAGAAGTAATGGAGTTTCTTGGCTTGGCTTGGCTGCTACTCTCCCTTGCCTGCACAGGAGCAAAGCTTAAGAATACCTGGAACTGACAGGTGTAAGTGCCAGTAAGCAATGCTTCACTACTCTTCTTCAGCATGTTTTCTGAGACATGAGAATTTGGTGCAGGAGGACTCCCATCCAAATTCAGCAAATGGTGCCTAAGAATTACCTTTTGCCTCCTCTTCCTTCCCAGAGTAGAAAAATGGCTGACCAGCATGTCCAGTTGGCTTTTGGGTGTCCAAAGGATGGGAGTGATTCATTACCACATTTGAGCTCCACATAAAAATTAATTTGGGAGGGAAATAATAGAATAACTCAGGAAAGGCACATCGTCCACACAGGTGAAAAATATGTGGAATAAAAATGCTTGGACAGTAGGATCATGCTGAATTTTGGAATTCACTGATCTGCAACTCCCAGATTATATGTGAACCAGAGAATGTATGTCCTTCTGAATTCACATTGCATTGATGTCCTGAACACCAGAGGTATCAAAATCTATTTTAAAATACACATTTAAAGAGGAAATGCATCTTTTGAGAGACCGGATGTTGAAACTAAATATTTAAATACTGTGAAATATCTCAGATCTTTAAAATTGTGCACCAAGGAATCTGGGATATTGAGAGCCAGTCCATTGCAGCAGGTCTCAACCCCAGCTGTTAACCTCACTTTTATGGTCTCATGCCAACTTCAGGGCTAAGAGTCAGATATATGGAATACCTCACTAATCCTTGCCAGCGCTGGGCTTTCATGCTCACCAGACGGAACATCCTTCCTTCAGCTGTCCTCTCAGGAAGATATCACAATCCACCATTTGAGAACAGACCCAACATTGTCTACTGGAACCCAATTCAACCTTCCACATTCTTCTTCCCTGCCTTACCCATCACAAGCTCTGTCAATGGTTTCTGGCCCCATTCATTTCTAACCTTTCTGGATCCCCAGAGAGCATAACTCTGTGCCTACTTGAGGACAAATCTTCTGAATTGACCGTCTCAGTCAATTCGGTCAATACCTGGCCAGTGTTTTATATACCGATAATGAGACCTCTAGGACTAAGGATGGCCACTAATCTGTTCCCTTTCATCTCTTCATTTATTCATCTTTAGTCTTTTATTCCCACGTTTGACACTTTTGTTCTCAATTTATTTTATGCCATGAAAGATTTATTGGAATAAAAAAATTACTGGATGTGTTAAGATGTTTGGAAGGCAGCTGTATTTTGTTTGTTCGACGACCCTCTAGCTGCATATTGAAACAGGAGAGAAGAACAGCCTGATAGGCCAGGACATGCAGTAGTGACATGGACTGGAAAGAGATGGATGTATCTGTTTTTGGAAACAAAGTAAGAATGGTGGGGCTGACACACTGCTATGATTTCTTCCCGGTCTTTCTTGACTTCAAGACCAGATCTCACTGTTCCCATTTCTCTCAACTATTTTAATGCTAATTTTTATGGGCCATGAAGAATCTCCAAGTTAGCTTGTCTGATTAATTATTTCACACCAGGCATTCAGAGCATGCCTCTTCCCTAAGTCCCCTGCTTACCAAGACTGCAAATTCGCTCATTTGCAAATTCACCCTCCTGCTCTTTTGTATGGACTGGCATTTGACATTTCTCATCCATGGCAATATATCACAGGGATGAGTCTGCAGATGACATAAAGTGGTTTGATCGCTCAACAGGCACCACGAGCCTTTCTCTTTCCAAAATGAGTTTTTAAAAATCAGCATTAGTCTGTATAAATAAATTAAAAGTTTCTAATATGCTTCCAACGCTCACAGCACTTGATATTTAAATGTTTCGGCTTAACTCCAAGTACCCAAAGAACACTTGATGTTGTCAAACAGACCTTCTTGCAAGCTGTTAAAGCTGTATTTACGTTTCTTATCCTCATGAATTCCAGTGTTGTCTGGGGGCTTACTTGGGTGAAATGCGCATTGCAAGTTGAATTAATGTGGCCGGTTCTGAAATAGCTGAGAACAGTGTGTCCCGTGATTGCTGAAACAATTGTGTTATAATGCCCACCATCTTTCTCACGCAGAAAAATGACCATGCCAGGTATTAAGCATAATCAGAAGACAGTGGCCAAATGAGGGGGAAAAAGAGAAAGGAAATATCTTAATACCTACAGACAACATGGGTACTTGGATTCACACCAAGGCATTGCTAAATGACTGCGGATCCCATTTTGAAAATGGCTTTGTAATTTTAATTCATTCAAAGGGGTCATTATTTTGTTTAACTCTTTGAGCCAAACAAGAACCAAAGGAAAATTGTGTAAGCATTCCCTTCCTGCTTAGATAGGCTTTCTGTCATGTGACCAGTTGTGTGGCAGGTCTTGCCGCCATGGCCATGCACTGGGGAGGGTGCTTGAATGAACCTATTAGAATGCATTTAAATGACTTCCCTTCTGTTCTACATTTAGGCTTGATGTTCATATTTCAATCTTTACATTTAATAAAAATGTCCATCATTTTGATATGGCATTAATTACAGAAAACTATAGATGTGGATTAAATAATAATAAATATTGGCTCCAGTCCTGATTGCTTAGCATAGTAAGTTGCACACTTTTTGATCAGTGGGTATTTGGTGAGTCAGCTCTTCCATAATGAGGGTTCAGCTCCTCCACTGATTCAGATAGGCCTAATTTACTATGCTAAGCAACAGGATTTGAGCTTTGCGGGGTGCTGCAGAGAAAATAAGCAAAAATACCACCTCAGCTTCGCTAAGAGATTAGTTATATTGGTTTATTCTGTTTATCCTGGAGGAGGCAGAAAATCAGATGAACCCAAAGCACGTTCCTTGGGAGAAAGGTGATGAGATGTGAAATGCACTCGCCATTTAAAACACATGTAGATCCCATCCAAACTTGACTTAATAATTGCAAATTATCCAAAGTCCTTTTTTACTTAGTAGGGGGTTCAAATCCAGCTCTGTTGTGTGTGGTGCATAGTCAATGTTCAAAGATTGGAAAAGGAGGCAAAGGAATCTATTACCTTGCAGAGTTAATCTGACCTTGAAGATGATGCCCCATGCAAACTGCCTGCTCTAAAATCACTTTGCATCCCCTCTATACATACTTATCCTGACAGGAGAGCCTGCGGTCCTCAGTAAGAGATTGGAGAAAGTGTGTGTGTGTGGGGGGGGTTCTTCTCACTTTTGCTGTGCCTCCTTGAAAGAGAAGGTAAGACGGGAAAAAACAAAACCTGCTCCTTTGCCACCAGGGTCTGCAAGCACAGGTAGACCGTCCCCTTTTCCTCCTCCTCCTCCTCTCCTCCCCTATGATGGGAAAGGGAAAGGAGGGGAACAGCTAGGCCCCTAACCAAAGCCCCAGGCAGAAACGTCTAACAATTTGGACACTTTTCCAGATATGCCAGGGGCTGTATCCCCTGGTTTCCTCTGGCTGCAGAGCATTGATGCTGCACCAAACAGCACGGGACAATACGGATCTTGTTATTCCTGCTCAATAACAAAGGAGTTTGAACTGCATTGAACTGTGTGTCTACCTGCCCACCCACTCACCCACCCGCCTGCCCGCCCGCCTGTCCACCGGTCCATCCGTCTATCTATCTATCTATCTATCTATCTATCTATCTATCTATCTATCTATCTATCTATCTATCTATCTATCTATCTATCTATCTATCTATCTATTAGAGATGGGCACGAATCAGGAAAAATGGTTTTTTGTTTTTCATTTTTCGTTTAGGGGTCCGTTTCGGCTCGTTTCCATTTTCGTGAGCTAATTTTCAAAATTTTTCGTTTTCGTTTCGTTTCATAACGAAAATGAAAAATGAAAACAACAATGAAAAAATTTTCGTTTTTCCCCATTTAGTGCCATTAAATGCTTTTGCCGTAACGAAAAACGAAAATTGGCTCAAAATTAGTCATTTCGTTTCCGTTTCCGTTCCATTTTGGAGCCAATTTTCATTTTTCGGTTCGTTGCGTAACGAAAACGAAAAACGGAAACGGAAACGGAAATTTCGCTAAGTCGTGCCCATCTCTACTATCTATCTATCTATCTATCTATCTATCTATCTATCTATCTATCTATCTATCTATCTATCTACCTGTTTGTCTGTCTGTCTGTCTGAGAAGGCAGCCAAACTACAGACCTAGTGATCTTAAGCCTATTATATATATATATGTTCAGGTAACATTGTTGATACGGTGAAATGTTAATGAAGCCGATATGTCTCCCTCTTGTATCTGGAATCTTTTGATCGAGATTACTGGGACAATATTGACACGGGGAGTAATGCATGTAGAGTCTGATGGCTACAGAGTTCTCAAATATCATTTAAAAATCTGATTAACATGACTTAAAAGGCACAGCACTGGGTGCAATATCCTCCTGGCTAATGCTCACAGTGCTAATGTTTAATATCCTCCTGACTAATGTTTAGAGCGCTAATAAGGACATTCATAAGCCTAATAGCTTAGGAGGATCTTAACGTTTGAGGAAACTCCCGCTCTTACATGTATATGCCGGATTACTAAACTCTTCCTTTGTGTCCTATCAGTGGGAAGGATACAACCTGTGGAGGGCCTTCTTACCTGTGAATGTTGTGGAAAAGTGTGGAATGTGTCCCGCTTAGAGACCCAGCTGGCCTATGGCCTAACTGCAGTCCCAACCTAGCTCTCATCAAACTTTTGAAGCTTAACGGACATTGGTGGACTCTAGAGATGGGCAGGAAAAGGGTACAGCCATCAAGGATTTTGTGGTGGTCTCAGTTCCATGGCTGGACAGAGCCCAGACTAAAAAATATCACCTTCCTGTGGCCTGGTTTTCAGAAAAGCAGAGCTACTGATCTTCCCATAGGTCAATTGCTGGAACAGGTCTGCCTCTCAAGCTCCACCTCCACCCCTTCTGAGGCGACCTTCTTATAAACCAGGCCTGCCCAGCAGGTAGACCGCAAGCTACCGTTAGCCCGTGAAGGGTTCAAAAGCTGCCCGCCAGCCACCAATTTAAAAATGAGGAGATAAGTTCTCCACCCCTCCCTCCCCCATCCCAAGGACCACCACTGCCCCAGCAAAGTTCTGGGTCAGCCAGCCCACTGTCTCAGCTGAGCAGGGCAGTTCAAGGGTCATGGTGTGGTCCCCTGTTGCCCCCACTGGTCAGATGATCGAGCAGGTGCAAGGGAAGCGTGTGCATGGTCATTCTTCCCATAGGAATGCATTGAAAATCAATCTGTTCCAGAGGGAACAGATTTCATAACATTCCTATGGGAAACCACTGCTCTACTTACAATTTATTTTACCTACAAGCATGTGCTTGGAATTGATAAAATTTGTAAGTAGAGGTATTAGTGTAGTAGCCCTCAGGCACTTTGGCCCGAAAAATTATACCTCGGCCTGTTCAAAGTTGGACAACCCTGTTATAAACACAATGTTTTTGTACACTTTTTAGCCTGTCGGCATTTTGTCACAATCCCAGCTTCCCCGCATGAGAGGGTGCATTGTGGAATATTAACACCATCTTAAAAGATCTCTGCCCTATTTGGGAAGCATTTGTAGCGAGGGGTGAAAAAAATTGTCACCCCTCATTTTTCAAGACTTGCTTACAATAACAAAGCAAGGCCGGCCGGCAGTTGACACAATTCATTGATTGAATAAATACAAACCTAACAAACAGGGAGGAAACCAGCTGTGAAAGTGTGTTGCGCTGACAGACAATGCATTTTTAGCAGGGTAATTTACTGCTGCTCAGCTTTACTGACCTTTTGAGAGACTAAAATAAACACATTATTCTCTGTGGTCTGAGGCACTTCAGTGGCTTCAGTTATCCTACTTTATGCACTTTGCCACATAAAGGGATTAGCACCAGGAAGGCCTGTGGGGAAACAGAGAAAGGAAAATGTCTAATACCTCACGGGCTGGTGGCTGCATAATCCTACGCTAGAGAGCAGACCATGAGGACAAAGCTGCCCCTCTCATTGCTGCTTTCGCCATTATTGCAATCGTTAGTGAATTACACATTTCTAATGAGTTATTAATAAGAGTGATTCTTTTCACTGTGTTTGTAAGGCCATCAGTAGAAACGCTAGTACTATGAACCAAACACAGGAGGCCATTTTCTTTTGTATAACTCGTTTCTGTATTTGTTTTCCACACAATAAAAACATTTTTTCCTCTCACAGATGAAGCCTCTTTTTCAAGTTGTTTCTGAAGAAGAATGGGAAAGCAAAACATTTGTTTAACATTATTCCACAATATATGCTGTATATACAATGGCATTTGCAGGCCACCTTTCTCCCAGTGTGGGAGTTTGTGATCATTTATTGAAGAAAATACACAGCATCGCATAGCCTGTGCCTTTTGGTGCAGTGGTTAAACTGCACTACTGCAGTCCAAACTCTGCTTAACACCTGGGTCTAATCCCAGGTAGCTGGCACAAGGCGGGCTGGTCAGTGCTGGAGAAAAATAGTAATATATTTTTTAAAAGCGCTGACCAGCCCATAGGCAGCTGGTCAGTGCTAGAGAAAAATAATAAAAATAAAAATAAAAAAGCGCCAACCAGCCCACAAACGTGCTGGACGGCAGTAGGGGAAAAACAAAAACAAAAAAGAAGCAAAATGTAGCAAAATGAAGAATGAAATGAATTTTTTTAAAAAGAAATTGCTTCGTTCCTAACGAAATGAAACAAGATCAAAACAAAATGAAAAATGAAGCAGAACACCATTTTGGCGTTTCGTGCCCATCTCTAGCACCTAGTATTGTGTTGAACGGGGTGCTTTTGATGTTTATTTATAGTATTTTTCGCCTTGGGATACAAAATCACAAAGGACCACCTCTTTGGTGACACATATTTTGCTTTAGGACTTGAAAGGCAGGAAGGGAGAGAAGAACAGAAAGTTGAAGGAATTTGTTTGGATGAAAGCGGTAGAGAGAGAAAGAAATTTAATGCTCTAATCCCTGTTAAGAGAGTTTTCATTTCCACCCACTCGTGGAACAGACCAACTGAAGTCCTAAGTCTATCTTCCTCTTTAAAAAGACTCTATTTCTGACCCACGTTGCTCTCATGTGTTTTTTTGACTATGCAGTCATCACTACTACTTTCCAGCTTAATCTGTGATTTAAAAATAAGAGAGAGAGAGAAATCAGTTCCAAAGATGTAATTTAAATGTGCATTAAATGATCCCCCCCTCCCCATCAAAATTCACATTTTCAAATATTCTTCTTCTGTGCTTAAAACTGGTTAGAACAACAAGGAAAGGAGAAGCTGCCAGACTTTTGGCACTAATTGGTTTGCCTTCAGATTGTCTCAAATGCAGTGCTCTGAAGCATCTCTGCTTGGGTCTCACAATAGGTCACTAATGGATCCCTATGAACCAACAACTGCAAAGCTATGTGTGCAATGGCTGCCACATAAACATCAAAGGGAGCTGGTTTTTCTCCAACAAAAGCTTTACATAATTAAAGAAAATTCTTGGAAAACTAGGCTAGGTGATACCTTTATAGGTTACTAATGCAACAAAAAAATGCAAGCTGAGCTTTCAATGGCAAGCCATCTTTATCAAAGCACTGTACCAAAAGTACCTTCTTGGCAAGAGTAGTTTGCTGGGCGTTAAGATTCTTCATGTCCAGATGATATCAGCCAGGTGCTCTTCTGATGGGGCAGGAAGTAAAGCTGGTGTTAAAATTGCATCAAAGTCCAACCTAGGCAGCATCTTAAAGAGCACAGACATAACTTTTTCTACAAAGGTCCAGATAGTCAAGAGACTATGGTTTTTCCAGTAGTGATGTATGGAAGTGAGAGCTGGATTATAAAGAAGGCTGGTCCATGGGGTCACGACTGAATGACTGAACAACAACAAAAGTCCAGGATTGGGTTTCAAACCTGAGCTCTCCAAACAAAGGGACATAGTCCATGCACATTTATTTCTCTCACACACTTACTATCTCTCCCCACTCCCCAAGATGTAGCACGAAGACACTCAGCTATATATGCACACCCCAAACCAAGATGGCCAATGGCTAAGATCATGTTTCTTAGCATAGGAAGTTGCAACTGTCAGAAAGATGAACCAGTGGTTCTGTTCACGTACACACATTCACACCTCTCCTCAATGTGGCTTTATCGAGGCCAACGCCCCCTGCCTTGCCAGCGAAGGGGGAGGGGGGTTGGTGCAGAAGGCCCATGCATTTCCTTTCAGGATTGGGATAAAATTGGAGAAGTCCACTGAGTGTACCTAATTGGATCAAATAAAAAGAAAAGAGATTACTCAGTGTTGCAGTCTTTTCATGTTTCCGTTGATGGTCCGTTTGCCTCTTCCTTGGTATGTGGGGGGCAGCACCGGCTCATTCCTGGTATCTCAGTATTTCCAATTGAAGCAAAACAAGCTGGAGAGCCGTGTAGCCATCATAAAAACCAAATTCAAAAGTACAACAGGTGATACCTTTCAGCTACTAGAAAAATAACAAAAATGTTGCTAATATTTCGGGGGCAACCCCCCCTCCTCTGAGCAGTACTAGTAGGTTATAACATGGCAAAATATGGATTTATTTCTTAGACGTCAGGTCCTTGGCAAGATGGGGGAAAAGCCAGGCAGTTTTCTTAGTTGAGGCTCGGAGATGGGATGTTTTAGGCTGCATCCAAATTGAAAGAACTATTTCTGGAGGCAAATACGTTGAGGCTGAGGCCATTCTTCTTTGGGCACATCATGAAAAGGTTGAGATTTTCTGGGGAGGGGGAGACAAGAATGATGGGAAAGGTCACGGGCAGCAGGAGAAGAGGAAGCCCAAATACATGATGGACTGACTTGAATCCAGGGTTGAGTCTACAGCAGGTGAGCAGGGATAGACAGGACATTGAGGATAAGACATTTTGGAGATTGCTCATTCGGAGGGTTGCCATAAACTGAGAGTGACAACAAGCTTCCCCCAGAAGGCTTACCTTTGGATATGCTTGGCGTGGGGTCGCACATAAATAGGTCACATTGGCAGGTAGTGTGGAACAAGAAGTGTCATGTAAAGGGGCACCCGGGAAATGATAGACCATCCAAACTCCTGTGGATCCCAAGATAACAGAGCTGTGTGAGGGGATGAGTACGGGGCCTCCTCAGTCCATGAGCTGAGGTTCGGGGCCATGAAGTTTGGCTGGAAACAAACTTTCTTAGGGACAGCAGGACTTAGAGCTTTGGGATCACTCATTTAAGGTTGGAACAGAGATCAGGTAGGACTCCCCCACCAGCTCCAAACCACGATTCCGCACTATGGCAGGCCTCTCTTACATTGGGGTCCTACCCCAATTTAAAGGTAAAGGTAAAGATTCCCCCCGTACATGTGTGCTAGTCATGTCCGACTCTAGGGACGGTGCTCATCTCTGCTTTTCAAGCCGAAGAGCCAGTGTTGTGCAAGTCCATGGACACATGGATGGTATGGCTGCAAGGAAACACTGTTTTACCTTCCTGCTTTTTATGGCAGTCCCTATTAATCTACTTGCTTTTACATGTTTTCGAACTGCTAGGTTGGCAGGAGCTGGGGTGAACAGTGGGAGCTCGCTCCGCTGCGTAGCACCCAGGATTCGAACCTCCGAGCTCCCGACTGTACAGCTGACAGTTTTGGAGCCGTAGTCCACTGAGCCACCATGCCCCAATTTGGCAGGCCCCTATTCCTTCCCAGTTTCATATTAATAAAATTGTGGGACTACTTTCACCTCATCACCTGTGTTTTGCCACTTAATTCTGGACTCCCACCCCTCCTACCCTGAACAGTATGGACTGAAGAATGAAAATGGTTAGGAGAAGCACCATGCTTCCAGTCTGCTTTTTGGTGGGTGGTGGTGGGGGGAGGACAAGAACAGAAGCTGCAAAAAAATTGCTTTGAAGACACACAGGATCATCATCATGACTTTCCTGCCTGGACAAGCCCGTGCTTATTTTCTGCTTGAAGCGGAGCAACGGATTGGATCTGCTGCCTGCCCAATCTGAGGTGTAGCATACTCACAGACCAATTGTTTTTGTACCCATGGAAGAAAATCCCATGAGAATTCTTCCCTACTCATGGCACAGTGGTTAAATGCCTTTACTGCAGCTAAAACTGTGCTCACGGCCTGGGGTTCAATCCCAGGAAGCCGGCTCAAGGTTCACTCAGCCTTCCATCCTTCCAAGGTTGACAAAATGAGTACCCAGCTTGCTGGGGGGAGGGGGGCAATGTGTAGACTGCATACTGTAATTAAAACTGTAAACCACCCAGAGACTACTTGAAGTGGTATGGGGCGGTATATAAGCAGAACACTTTACTACTGGCAATAAAAACCACAGTCATAACATTAAATACCAGTGGTACCTTCTATAAAGGAATTAATTCATTCCAAATGAAATTATGTTAAGCAAATTTGCCTTTATACAACTTTCCCATAGGAATACGTTGAAAACAGAGTAATCCCTAATTGCAACAATTTTTATGTTAGAATCATAGAATCATCGAGTTGGAAGAGACCTCAAGGGCCATCTAGTCCAACCCCCTGCCATGCAGACACCCCATCACAATATTTCTGACAAATGGCCATCCAGCCTCTGCTTAAAAACCTCCAAAGAAGGAGACTCCACCACCCTCCTTTGTAGCAGCATATTCCACTGCCAAACAGCTCCAGCCATCAGGAAGTTCTTCCTAATGTTCAAATGGAATATCTTTTCCTGTAGTTTGAAACCATTGCCCTGAGTTCTAGTCTCTGAAGCCATGGAAAACAAACCTGTTCCCCATAGGTGATTCTGTTAAGCATATTTCCCCTATCTCTGGAATTTTTTATGTTGTACAGATTTTGTTATAGAAACTGTTTGTTATAAAAGGGTCCACTGTATATAATCATATGCCAACATTTTGCAACACTCTTATTCTCCTGCCTGAGGAAATTGCATTGGCCCATCTAATGAGAGGGTGAGTCCCATGTGGCATGATAACCGTCATGGTGCTCTGGTGGCATGTATCTAGCGGTGCCCTTTTTTTATTAGATTCTCACTTTATGACACAGTACATCTTGAATGTCAATGCACATCAAAGAACATTTCTGCTTAGCTGAGTTTCTTATATTGATGGCCCTTTATCGAGGTATCTTGGAGTTCTTTGTACTGGAATGAAGCAAATAAAGATTGTATTAAATACCCCTTGACCCACCCTAGAAATTATAATTTTTTTAAAAAAAAAAATCCAATTTTTGTCAAGCTCCTAGACTGATTTACTAGATTCCTTACACAGTTAAGTCCAGTCTCTGACGACAGCTCTGGAGCCAACTGCACAAACTTTATGTTTTGAAAACATTTTGGAGAGGAATAATACAACCCCTAGAGATGGCAGACTAGCACATTTATGTCAAAAAATGAAGGCCCATGCTCTTGTGATGACTAAGTGTGGAATCTGGACATTTTACAAGGGGAACATGCCTGATGAAATTCCCACTCACCAGCACCATCAGTATATGTCAGTGTGCATACATGGAGAGGTGAAACATTATGAAAGTCTTTTGAATACCAGGATTGGTATGATTAAGTCATTTTGCATATTGTATTTGTGTTATTCCTACTTATCTGACTGGAGAAAAGCAAGAGAATGTGATATTTTAATAATGACAGAATAAATGAAGGTACAAATAAACAAGGCAACTATTTATCCCTGTAGTAGTAGTAGTAGTAGTAGTAGTAGTAGTAGTAGTAGTAGTAGT
>JAHTLZ010003542.1:4819313-4835196 GCA_023846285.1 Phrynocephalus versicolor
AAATAAATAAATAAATAAATAAATAAATAAATAAATAAATAAATAAATCTCATCTTTCTCTAGAAAAATAAATTTACAGGTCAGGACCAGTTAATGTTGTATATAGGAGCCAAGTGACATGTATGGAATTGTGGATATCCCCCTAACCACGTAACATGACAGCTTTAAATATGAGCCTGTCTCAATGGTTGGCCCGACATGTATGATAAAACAGGGCATAATCTGTCACAGGTAAAGGTAAAGGTAAAGGTAAAGATCCCCCCGCACATGCATGCTAATCATGTCTGACTCTAGGGGCTGTGCTCATCTCTGTATTCAAGCCAAAGAGCAGGTGTTGTGCAAGTTTGTGGCCATGTGGCCGGCATGGCTGCAAGGAAACACGGTTTTACCTTTCCACTTTTTACTGCAGTTACCTATTTATCTACTTTATCTTGGTTAAAGCAAATGCAGAATAGACAAAACAAAAAGAAAAACTGGGAGGAAATATTTCCTGGTTGAACATTATACAAATGGAAAAATGGACTAAAGAATGGGTAACTAAAGTAGGAGAATGTAGAAAATTGACCAGAGTTTAAGAAATTATAGATAGAAGAAATGAGATACATAATAAAGAACATAGGAAAGGAATTGTAAAGAGATATATAAAATATTAATTCAGGGGGATAATAAAAATAATAAGTTAAGAGAGATTTGTCAAGAAGATATTAATAAAGAGATAAAAAAGGATGAATGGGAGGAAATGTGGAATAAAAGAATAGTGAAAAACATGTCAGTGAGAATTAAAGAAAACTGTTACAAAGTATATTGGAGATGGTATATAACACCTGCAAAGTTAAATATAATAAATAAAGAAATATCTCCAATTTGTTGGAGATATAAAAAAGAAAAGGGGACATATTTACATATGTGGGGGGCATGTGAGAAAAGGAAAACTGAATGGAATTTGGTTTTTAATAAAATGCAAGAAATATTAGGGAAAAAGATTCCAATGTTCCCCCAACTGGTATTGTTAATCACGGTTGCAGATACACAACTGAAGAAAGAGGAGGGGGAATTGGTAATTATAATGGTTACGATTGCAAGGCTGATTTTTGCCAAATATTTGAAATCGAATAATCAATTAGGAATGGAAGAATGGTATAAGGAGTTATGGAATCTAGCTATTAACGATAAACTGACTTGTGAAATAAAAATTAGGAAAGGCCTGAGCAAGTCTAATGACTTTAATGCAATATGGGATAAACTGTTGGTATATGTATTTCAAAATGGTAAAGGGTACA
Source organism: Phrynocephalus versicolor (assembly GCA_023846285.1). Lineage (NCBI taxonomy): Eukaryota > Metazoa > Chordata > Lepidosauria > Squamata > Agamidae > Phrynocephalus > Phrynocephalus versicolor. The sequence goes on from JAHTLZ010003542.1 coordinate 4,820,594, forward strand.
CACTCGGAGAAGATTCAATGTATTTCTGGAGGGAAATGGGCTGGTCAATATCATGAAAGTTGTAATTTTGTTTAAGTCCCGAGGGGGTGGGTTGCACGGGGTTTATGTCTGTTATATTTGTTATATTTTTGTTGCATTGATGTGTGTTATTTTTTCTTATTTATGATATTTTGTTGTTTTATCTGTTTTTTATATATAAATGAATTTAAAATATTTTTTTTTAAAAAAAGCATATCACTAGGGCATGTATCCCCGTGGCCAGAGCTGGTTTCTCAAGAAACGGGCATAACATGCATACTAGCCTTAATTGTGCAAATGTGCACCTGGCCACAGCTGTAACTTGGGCATCCATGCTCAAGGATGAGTCCAAGAGCACCCCCCAAGCTGCATACCTGTTTTTTTTTTTCAATTGGAGCATGCCCCCTTCCAATACAGGTTGCATCCCTATCTCTTGTTCTCCCTTTCGACTAACCAGGAGCACCTCTGTCTTGTCTGGGTTTAGTTTCATTTTGTTCATCCTCTTCCAGTTCATTAATGCAGCTAGGCACACATGTAAAGTTGAGATAGTAGCTCCCTTAGTGTCTGGAGGTGATGAGAGGTAGAGCTGGGTGTCATCGGCATACTGGTGTCACTTAACCTCAAAAGACCTGATAATCTGCCCCAGTGGTTTCATATACATGTTAAATAACATAGGAGACAGAACCCTGGGGGACTGACTCCACAGGTCAGCGGTTATGGTGTCAAACATGAATCACCTAACACCACTTTCTGCTTTTTGTCCTGCAGGGAGACTGTGAAGATTCTTAGTCATTCAGGTAAGTTCATCTGGAAGTTGAGTAATGGCAACCGGACATCTTTTTTCTTGAGAGAGAGAAACATTTTGCTGCTCATCCAAACAGTTTCATCAGTCAGACTGATGAAGCTGTTTGGATGAGCAGTGAAACGTTTCTCTCTCTCAAGAAAAAAGAAGTCCAGTTGCCATTACTCAACTTCCAGATTTCCTGCAGGAAGGACCAGAGCGACTTTAATGCAGTACTGTACCCCCAATTCCCTTTTCAGAGAGACAAGTCAGGAGGATGCCCTGGTCTGTAGTATCAAAAGCAGCTGAGAGGTCTAGCAAAACCAAAAGGGACACAAATTCCCCTATCCATTTCCCGGCATAAGTTATATATTATATCCCAGTATATCACAGATTATTTTCTTGAGAGAAGCACACTTCCAAAGAATGGCTTCTAACCCCCTCCTGACACCTCATCAAACTGACCTTGGGCTCCTCCTGGCAGCATGCGCCAGCAGCAGTACATAAGAAGAGCCATGCTGGATCAGGCCAAAGGCCCATCCAGTCCAGCTTCCTGTATCTCACAGTGGCCCCACCAGATGCGTCTGAGAGCGCACAAGACTAGATATCTGTCTCCTGGTACCACTCCCCTGCATCTGAACCTTGAAGTACCCTGGTTTTAAGCCTGGGGAATTATACATCTCCATCATGGTTTGTAACCTGTGATGGACTTTTCCTCCAGGAATCTGTCCAATCCCTTTTTGAAGGCATCCAGGCCAGATGCCATCACCACATTCTGTGGGAGGGAGTTCCATAGACTAACAACGCGCTGGGTGAAAAAATGTTTTCTTTTGTCTGTTCTTACTCTCCCAGCCCTCAATTTGAGTGGATGTCCCCTAGTTCTGGTATTTTGTGAGAGGGAGAAGAGCTTCCCTCTATCCACTTTACTCATGCCCTGCATTATTTTGTACGTCTCAATCATATCCCCCCTCAGGCGCCTTTTTTCCAGACTAAAGAGGCCCAAATGTTTTAGCCTTTCCTCATAAGGGAGGTGCCCCAGCCCAGTAATCATTTTAGTCGCTCTCTTCTGCACCTTTTCCAGTTCCACTATGTCTTTCTTGAGATGCGGTGACCAGAATTGTACACAATACTCCAGGTGGGGCCTTACTATTGTTTTGTATAATGGCATTATAATGTTGGCTGTTTTATTTTCAATCCCCTTTTTGATAATCCCTAGCATGGAATTGGCCTTCTTCACACATTGGGGAGACACCTTCATGGAGCTGTCCACCAACACACCAAGATCTCTTTCCTGATCTGTCACGGATAACTCAGAGCCCATGAGTTGATAGATAAAGTTTTGATTTTTTGCCCCAATATGCATTACTTTACATTTGGCTACATTAAAACGCATTTGCCATTTCGTAGCCCACTCCCCCAGTTTGGAGAGATCCTTCTGGAGCTCTTCACAATCTTCTCTGGTTTCTACCACACGGAAAAGTTTTGTGTCATCTGCAAACTTGGCCACCTCACTGCTTATCCCTGTCTCCAGGTCATTTATGAACAGATTGAAAAGCACCGGTCCCAGGACAGATCCCTGGGGCACACCGCTTTTCACCTCTCTCCATTGTGAAAATTTCCCATTGACGCCTACTCTTTGTTTTCTGGATCTCAACCAGTTCTCAATCCATATGAGGACGTGTCCTCTTATCCCCTGACTGTGCAATTTTCTCAGCAGCCTTTGGTGAGGGAGTGTATCAAAAGCCTTTTGAAAATCCAGATAGACTATATCCACCGGTTCACCCAAATCTACATGCCTGTTGACCTTTTCAAAAAATTCTAAAAGATTTGTCAGACAAGACTTACCCTTGCAAAAGCCATGCTGATTTTCTCTCAGCAAGGTTTGTTCTTCTATGTGTTTTAAGATTTTCTCTTGGATGAGGCTTTCCACCATCTTACCTGGGACAGATGTAAGGCTAACTGGCCTGTAGTTTCCTGGGTCCCCCCTCCTTCCTTTTTTAAAAATTGGTGTGACATCTGCTATCCTCCAGTCCCCCGGCACTGTGGCCGTTTTAAGAGACAAGTTGCATATTACCGTTAAGAGATCTGCAATTTCATTTCTCAGTTCCCTAATAACCCTTGGGTGGATGCCATCTGGGCCCGGTGACTTGTTAATCTTCAATTTATCAATTAGTCCTAAAACATCCTAAATCAGTAGCCCCAGATTTGTTTGCTGAGGTGTCAGGAAGGGTTTAAACGCCATTCTTTGGAAGTGCAAGCCAGCAAGAGCAGCCCAAGACCACTTTGCTCAGGTGTCAGGAGGGGGTTAAAAGCTTCTCTTTTGAAGGGAGGGCCAGCAGGAGCAGTCCAAGGTCAGTTTGCTGAGGCATCTGCATTTCGCGGATTTTCTTTTATTGCGGGTGGGTCAGAGACCTAACTCCCATGATAAATGGGGGGAATGCTGCACCAACAGTTCAATTTTTAGAGCCTGAATAGTAACTATAAACACAGTGAGATTGCATCTCCTTCTGATTTCTGGACCTTGAATTGCAGCTATGAAGGAGTGAAAAATGTCATTTTGGTGCAATGTTTGAATATAATTCCACTAGGATGAAACAAATGTGGTTTCAGTAGAATTGTGTAATTTTGCTTTGCTATCAAGGTTGTTTACTGTTGCAAAAATAGAATGTCTTGATAAATAGAATGTCTTGATTTTTCCACGAGCACACCCCCGACCTCCATACAGAAAACATGCATAGTCACTTGCTCTCATTCTAGACCCGGATCCTTTTGGGGGCACCATCCAATAGGGAGAATTACAGTGGTACCTTGTATAAAGGAATTAATTTGTTCTAATTGAAATTCTGTTAAGAAAAAAATCCTTTATACAAATTTCCCATAGGAATGCATTGAAAACAGCGTAATCACTAATCACGACCATTTTTATGTTGTACGGATTCCCCTATCTCTGGAATTTTTAATGCTGTATAGATTTTATGTTATACAAACTGTTTGTTATACGAGGGTCCACTGTACTTTTAAGATGCTGATGAGTCTTTTATTTGAAAGCATTTATTATCTGGTGTGGGGAGCAGATGCACGGTAAGTGTGCTGCTTGGGGCTTGCATTCTTGAAACCGCTCAAGGGGTCATTTATCTGACTTCCTTCAGAAATGGAAGGTGATGGATGCTTTTGTGCCTGAGCCTTGGTTTTTTTCAAACCCTGAGCCCAGAAAGCTCACATTAGACCGAATAATGTCTTAAAGACTGAAGAATATCTTAATACCAAAATCAGCCTGCAGCAAGACGTCTGCGTTCTTTTTGATAATAGGTATTAAAGGATACAGGAAGAAAACCATTAATTGCTGAGAATCTCCTTTGCTGGCATACACAATGACTAAAATATCCATGAAAGTCCTGTTAGGGGCACGACAAGAGAAAGTTATTTGATTACCTGAGGCGTACTGGCAAACAGGCCCACCTGCCCAGCATCAAGGTGCAAGACACCCTTGTTGCTTAAGGCAGAAAAATGTCACTATTGCCTCTTCTCTCCCCATGAAAGGAAAAATGTAGGAAGAATGGACTATGGGTTGCGTTTTCATGAGACCTAATGGTCTTATGGCCACCGGTCCCATCACCTCCTGGCAAACAGGAGGGGAAGAAATGGAGGCAATGACAGAGTTTATTTTCTTGGGCTCCTTGATCACTGCAGATGGTGACTGCAGCAATGGAATTAAGAGACACTTGCTTCTTCGGAGGAAAGCGATGGCAAACCTAGGTAACGTCTTAAAAAGCAGAGACATTACTTTGCCAACAAAGGTCTGGATAGTCAAAGCTATGGTTTTTCTAGTAGTGATGTATGGAAGTGAGAGCTGGAGTATAAAGAAGGCTGATCGCTGCAGAATTGATGCTTTTGAACTGTGGTGCTGGAGGAGAGTCTTGAGAGTCCCCTGGACTGCAAGGAGAACAAACCTATCCATTCTGAAAGAAATCAACCCCGAATGTTCACTGGAAGGACAGATTTTGAAGCTGAGGCTCCAGTACTTTGGCCACCTCATGAGGGGAGAGGACTCCTTGGAAAAGTCCCTGATGTTGTGAAAGATTAAAGACAAAAGGAAAAGGGGACAGCAGAGAATGAGATGGTTGGACGGTGTCATCGATGCAACCAACATGGATTTGGCCAAACTCTGGGAGACAGTGGAAGACAAGAGGGCCTGGCATGCTCTGGTCCATGGGGTCACAAAGAGTTGGACACCACTGAACCACTGAACAGCAACAATGTCTCATGCCTGTTATATGATGTAGGTGGCTTGGGTCAGAGGATCAAACTCTACGTTGAGAAATGAGTATCACTCACCTCTCGAAGTATGATGTGCGACTGGACAGTCAGACCTGCTGGTTCAGCCTGTACTGCATTTCCATTGTTCAATCAGAAAATGAACTGAGATGAAAAGGAAACTATGAGCTAAGTGGAAGAATGTGATTAGACAATGTCTTTTGATACTTATGGAAGCCCTGTTCCAATGATGTGCTAGCTGTTGCATCTGATTTGAGCCTTGGTTGTTTTACTGTCCACAGCAAATGCCCACAACCAGCCCTAAAGCAAGGATCCTGGTATCCAAGGCAAGACAAGCTTATTTGGTGGAAGCAGAAAATTTCACAAGCATCTTCACCTTTCCCTGGCTGTGGAAATAAAATAAATGGGTTACCCCTGCACCGCACCCCAAAGTCTGCCTGAGGTGCCTGCTCCATTCTCCCCATTGCATAGATTAGTGCCAAGCATCAATAACATGTGATCTTGCTCAGGAGCACAATGTTCCTCTTATCACTATGGTATCATGCTTGTACAGCTTTAGTGGAAGTCAATAGAATTAGGCTCAGTGCAGAAACAAGTATCGTGCAATGGGCAACCTGGTCTCAGGCTAGTTGGTGTAAGCAAGCTAGAGAATTTGACTTTCTGCATGGGTTAGTTTTAAAACCAAGATCTCAGTGGGCCATAGTGGATAGAGTGACAGATTAGAGTTCAGAAGGCCTGGGTTTCAATCCCCACTCAGCTATGGAAATCAGTAGGAGAATGGGGAGCCTTAAATATCCCACTTACTCGAAAAGCCCTATTAGGTTTGCTTTAAGTTGGTTCCAACTTCATGAGACAGATGCATCAGCCCATCATGAGCTTGTTCTGTCATTTGAGGCAACCTCAGGAGGAGAACACTACCCTAGTGTCTTGCAAGTAGATATGGGCTCGAATTGCCGGTTTGGCAGTTCGTCCGGGTCCATTGGCCACCAGAACAGGTGCCTGTGGTTCTCTGTCCTTCCCCCTTATGATGGGCACCCACCCAGAAATAATGTCCTCTCTGTCTCCTCCGAGTGTTGTTTCTAAATAGGGGCCCATTGGAAGGGGCAGGGGGCTGAATCACCAGACACCCATCTGTGACGTCACCCCTTTCACAGACTGGGTTTTCAAAGGCACAACCGGGTTTATTTCGACATCCCACTGCTGTGCCACTAAATTGTGACGGCACCTCCCTTTTACACACTGAATTCTGTGATGGAAATGGTACTGCTGCCACCTTTTATTCACTTAATAATGCTGCCACCTTTTAAAATCGTCGCCTCATGAATTGGGACAGACTCAGATGAATAATATAAAAATAATAACAAAGTTTATTGAGAAGATAATAAATATAACAATATCTGAGGATGGTATGCGTTGCCTTTAACATATAATAGATTTCATCAACTCTTCCAGCCCCCCTGTCTTTAATAACTAGTAAACAGTATAGCCCTCACTGCCTGACAGAACTCTCACAGAGCAGTGCTCTCTCCCAGCACTCACTCTCAAAACCTTCAACTTAACTGAACTCAACTCAACTCTCTCAACTGACTAGGCTCCACCCTTTTTATATCATACCATTCCCTGCCCTCCTGCTGGGATTGGCTGATGATTTGTATATTCATTACTCCTGTTTCCAGGGTTTTGTCACACCACCTCTACCCAAGCCTGGCCAAAATGGAGCAAGTCTTGGGGGGGGGGGAGCTTCAATCTTCATTTGTTTGGCTTCTGTGGCATCAGAAGTGTTGACCCCCCTGGCCTTAGCTTTTGGCTCTGAAATATCAAGGAATGGGATGCTGCTAATCTTACAAGCCACAGAGGATCACAAGGGGAGGGAAAATAGAATCACCAGATGGGCTTCCGAATGAGGACAAGGAAGCTGAGTTTTAAAATATAATCTAACCCAAGCTCTGTCTCTGGGTTTTCAGTTCTTTTTTGGAAATCACTAAGCACTGCAGCCTGTATTTAGGCTGAACAGCTGCTGTTCAAGCTCCTATAAAATGTATCCTTAAAATGTAAACCCTCTCGCCGCAGTAAGCATAGTATTTTAGGCAATACAGATAACTACAGCAATAAGTCCTGTAAATGGTTGCTGAAAATGCGATGGAGATTATTCCCCTACTCTGCTTTTAACTGTTTAAATAACTAGGTGTTCCACTTCTGTATTGGTGGGTAAGGAAGTCGAAAGCTCTTCTGTAATACCTTCAATCTACAGATCCTCAAGTGAGCTTCAACAGCTATGATAAATCACATAAATGGTGGTTGCCAAATGTTCAATTTTTTTTTGTTCTTCAGATTTCATTCCTTCCAGACCTTTTGTTTTCGCAAAGAAAGAGACATGATTGAGGGAGGCTACAAAAAGGGCATTTTAATTGTTATATTTATTGGTTGGTTGGCTTACATTTTATATTATCAATTTAATAGAATAAACCATGAGAGGGAAGGAGGGAGAGAGGCATAGATATAAAAATATAATACAGATTATTCATTTAAATTGTACTTATGCTTTAGATAACATTTTTAAAAAGCCATTTTGGTCAGTTTTACTGGTACAGACACTCCAGCAGGTTCAGAATATGGCGGACAGATTATTTATTTATTATTTATTTATTACATTTATATACTGCTCCATCTAGCTGCATGGCTACTCTGGGTGGTTTACAAAGTTGAACAAATATCAATCAAGACACACAATAACTAAATGATCCAATAATAAAAACATAATAAGAAATAAAACAATATATATATATCTAACTAATCGGAGTGGGACCGGCGGGGCTTAGAGGCAAACCCTTCTCTTTTGCAACAGCAAGTGTTTAAGGCTGTTGTATGAGCAGCTACCTAAAAGGTAGAGCAATACTTTTTAAAGGTCCCAACTCCATGACGGAGAAGGGAAGGTGGTACAGTAGAACCCCGGTATCCGCTGGGGATTGGTTCCAGGCCTTCCCATGGATAATGAAAACCATGGATAAGAGAGAACAGCTGCCCACACACCTCCAAACTGCTGTTTCCTGACAGTAGCTTGCTTTATGACTGCTGTTTTGAGACAGTAGCTTGCTTTATGACTGCTGTTTTGAGACAGTAGTTTGCTTTATGGCTGCTATTTGTGACAGTAGCTTTCTTTACAGATGCTATTTGTAATAATAGCTTGCTTTACAGCTGCTGTTTGTGACAATAGTTTGCTTTGTGGCTGCTGAACTATTTAATTTCTTTCCTTTGCCAACCATGGATAACTGAATCAGTGGATAACGAATCAGTGGATATTGGGGTCCTACTGTGTTCAAGTCATTTTTTAACCAGATCGTCTTTCTGGGCAAGGGAATAACATGTACAGCATTTTAAAAAAATTAATCCAGATGAATCTGCGGCTGCTTTCTCACCTTCGTGCTGACATTTTAGGCCAGAAGCTTGCCAGGAGCTGTCTAAGAGAGGGAGAAAAACCAGCCTTAGCCATCCTAGGTCTTCAAATCAAGTCACCCATTTCAAGGAACGTGCCACCAGAGTGAATTGGATACCAACATATTTCTTTCACGCTGGCCACCTTAAACTGGTCAACTCTTCTGTGCCAGTTTCAAGGTGATGACACTAATATACCAGGCCCTCAATGGTTTGGGACTGTGATTCCTGGCAGAACCCCTCCCAGCTCTGCAATTCTATGCTGATGGTGATGCCATGGACCTGCCTTTTCTGCTCTGCTTACGGAGAGAGCAACCTCTGTGTGTACAAACGCCTTCCCCGACACAGTTTTGGATTGTACTTTTCCTCTTACAGTTCATGTTGGAAATGAAAGCTGCATCCTGAATCAGCAAGGGCAGAAGACTCTTGAGCAAGGTTGTTCCGGTGTGGTGTATTTTTAAAGCTCCAAACTAATTTTGCATGTGTTACATGCTCTGAGCTTCAGCCAATGCGAGAAGTGAGAAATATGGCTGTCCTTCTGGACGACGATCAAGCATAGCAAACAGTAAGCAGTGGCCACATGCAGCGCACAATGAAGATAACAATAAAGTAGGGATGGGCAACAAATGAAAAATGACACACCATTTTGTCATTTTGTTAGCTAACGAAACAAAATGAAATGAAACGAAACGATGACCCAGCATGTCATTTCTTACGAAACGAACCTGCATTTTTTCTTTGAAATGAACTGATTCATTTCTCTATAATTCGCTCTCCTGGGGTCCTAGAGCCACCTAATTTGGAGTGATCCATCCTTGAGCTCTCCCATTTAAGTCCTCCAAATTTGGAGTGATTTAGTGTTCAGGGGGTTGTGTTATTAATTAATTATGGGGGTGTGATAGAGAAATGAATTGGTTCATTACCATTTCATTTCACAAGATTTTTTTTTAAAAAAAATATTGTTACTAACGAAATGAAACAAAGCGAGGGGGCTGATGAAATGAAATGAAACAAAACATTTGTGCCCTTCCATACAATAAAGTATGAATCTATGGGTCTTCTTTATTTTCCTCTTCAGCAAATATCCTTGTAATTGATGGAGATAATGAAGCGCATTCTAAAAGCAATGCCTCACCATGATAGCAAGGAAACCCTCAAGCTCCATGTCACATGGCACATTATTGGCTTGCTTGCCTCTCACCATTTAACCATGACTGCAATAATCTTGGAAGATAGCCCGCAAAGCGAAGTCACTGCCCCTTTCCTAGAGGAACAGAAACAAGAGCTTGAATGGTTTGAAAACTCACCCGCGGGTGAAATAAGACAAAAGGAAATTGAAGGTACTCGGCCATTTTGAAGGGTCTCTCAGACTTCCAGTGAATATATAGGGAGGTTCAAGAGAAGACAAAATGGAGAAACGAGCTGTGCCCAGTCATCATTGATAATGGAATTCATGGTTTCAGGCCGAGCTTGAAGTCATATTTTCAGACTACTCCTCCCAGAATCTCTTACTGAGTACGTAGCTGAGATATCTGAACCTCAATCTTCATCAAGCATCTAGGGTTCATAGAAGAGAGGCATAGGAAGCATCCCAGCAAATCTGGGGCCTCTACATGCTGGTGGGAGCCTTTTCCAGCATTTTAAAGGGGGTGATGAATCAATTTCCATTGAACGGTCACTGGAAAATTGAGTTTGTCAATTTGGCAGCCCCAATGAATCATGACAAATCCCCATTTTTAAAAATTTGTCTCCATTTCTATAAATGATTGTAATAAATTAGCTAGTTCCCATTGGAGCTAGAAACATGACCTTCCGACATCAACTTCAGGCTGCCCCCACCCACCCCACGATTTGTTCTCTCTCCTGATTATGTGACTATTAAGTCACTTTTCCCCTCTAACTGACTATGCTGTGTTTATGCCAGTGAAGAAATATAGGGAAATTTTATGCTGTATAGTTGTACAACAACCTCCATCTTAAAGTGGCAGTGAATGAGTCAAAGAACATTCCTTGGTGCTCATCATCTGTCCTATTTCTTCCCCCAGACCCAGAACAATGCCAAGAAAGGTGAAACGATTTTGTTTCTTCTAGTTGTAGCTCGTTTCTTTCACTGAGGACATCTGCGATGACATAGGGTGGTAGAATCTTCTGCTGCTTTGGATTCCAGGAACAATCTCATTAAATCTATTTTTAAGAGTGTGACAGTTTGTACCTGGCTGCTCTTCCCATCCCAAAGGTACTACTAAACTTTTTTTTAATGAAGTATATTTGTCTCATGCAGAACCATTAGGAGCTGCATATTTATGAGTCTTCACAGCTACACCTTGTGGTGAGCAAGTCTCTAAAGTGATACTTTTCTTGGTTTACTTTTAGCAATCATCTGTGAGAGCACAAAAATGCAGCTTGGAAAATGACATCAATGATTTATTTATCAAGACATTTAAAAACTACTCTTCATCAACATAAGTACTGAGTCAGCGAGCTAATGTAATTAAAACTATAAAAACACCCAAAACATGTCCTCATAATACGACAAGGAAGAGGAGCAAATACAATGAAACAGATGAGGCAAGCCAATTAAAATGTCTGGGAGAGGGAAATAATGTTGAGCTGACACTGAACAAATTCCAGCATTGGCATACAAATACATGTGTACCTTTTAAAAAAAAAAGACGTAAAATGGTTTCCCATAAGCAAAAGTTCAGACAAGGGTACATTTTACCCCCTTACCTATTCAATCTGCATGCAGAACATGTCCTACAGAAAGCCAGGCTGGAGTGAAAATTGGCGGAAGAAACATAATTCATAATTTAGACTATTTAGACGACACCATCCTACTAGCAGAGAGCATCAAGGCCTTGAAATGACTTTTAGTGAAAGTGAAAGAAAAAAGAGGCAAAGCAGGACTGCACTTGAATATCAAGAAGACTCAAATCAAGACTATGGAGGACATGCAAATGTGGAAGTTCACAATGAAGACATCAAAATCATTAGAAATTTTGTATGTTTTGAGTCAAGCCTCAATTCAAATGGAGGCTATAACCCAAAAAACCCAGAAAAAGACTTGGAAGTTCAGTTGTGAAGGGGTTAGAAAAGACCATCAAGTACACAATCATGTCCCTGGAAACTGCTCTATGGATTTGTATTGTTGACTACATCTCCTGGAATCCCTGGCACACTTTGGGTGTTGCAGTGTAGAAGAAATGAAAAAAAAAATTAAACAAAATTTATTTGATTTTTTTTAATATATGACAAACGACAATGACCACCACCATCACCACCACAAAAACAAAACAAAACAGAATTTGAATTACAGAGTTATCAAGGCAATGTATTTGCTAACATTTCGTTCTTCTTATCAGTCTACTTTTGTCGGGTTATATATCAATACTATCACACAAACAGATTCATTTGTATTTCCTGGGAGTTATTTTACACCACATCCTATTGCCAGATCAATGGAATCTCACTCCCTGAGATTAAAGGCCGAGAGTAAATCCTGGAGATGTCTCAGAATGAGGGTAGTCAAGATTATATTAATTTAAAAGGGAATTTAAGACATTTCCGAATAGCAACTCATCAGTCTATGGTTATAAATGCCCATGGGGCAATATGAAATATCCAGTTCAAAGGACCCATGCCACCAGGGAATAAGCTGTTGCATGTTCAGAAGTGTTCCAGAGACCCCACATTGGCCATTTGGGGTGTGGGGTGGGAGGTCCTAGAAAGAGAAATATTTAGCCTTCTCAGAAGAAGGAAGTTCACTTGGAGGGATGCAATATGGCATGCAAATAAGTAAAATAACAAAATTAAACTAAATTTGAAGAATAAGAAACACTGGGGAACTTGTTAGGGTACCAAATCTGGCTCTCCCCAGGGGCATATGGGGGAAGGATAGGAAAGAGACAGAAGCAAAGAGAAAGAGAGAATGCCATGGTTTCCATGCAAATGAGACTTACTGGCACACAACGATCTTCCATGACTACCAGACCTCAAAATTTATTTCAGAGAGTCCCCCACTCTGGGGGTGGGGGCCCAGATAGAGGAGGAGTATCCATTTTGCCCTTGGTTTCCAGTCTTGGTTAATGACCAGGATCCAATGCCACCCAATGAAGAAAACCTTCCCTAATTGTCTGCTGTTGATGTTGACATGTGGAGTGGCAGGGAAAATGGGTAAGGAGTCTGGTGAGATCAGTCACATAGCCAGCCAAGTCATGAGGAGTCTGCCCAGAAAGAGAAGTTGGTGGTACCATTGTTCTTCTGTGCCACATTGAGAAGAAGGGTACTCTCCTTTACTTAAAAAGGCACAGGCCCAATTCATATAAGTGAAAAGAGATTGTGGAATACATGTGTTTAAGAGGACAAGTCTGAAAACAAGAGAGGAACAAACTGTACTGCTACCTCAGTGACTTTTAAAAGAACTTCCCTTCACCTGGATTGTGATTTTTAATAAATACCTCAAGGCATGCTTATCTAACCAAGCCCCTGATCCTTTTAAAATTAAATTACCTCCCCTGATGAACCACATCAAACAGGACATTGTAAAGTGGAATAAGCTGAGCTTGTCCTGCTTTTTCCCTGATTAGGCCTGATTAGGATAAATGTCTTTCACCCTCATGTGAATTGCCACTTTGAGATCCTCTCTGTCCTCTTGCCCTTGAGTCGTCTATAAAAATGTGCAAAGACATTTGTTAATAAAATGGGACAGTGGACAGGGAGAGGGCTGCCTTTGAAGCAAAGGCCACTCCTCTCTCTCTCGACACTCTTACGGTGAATAGCTGTAGGGCGGCAAGGAGGGACCGATCGGTGTTTAGATTGGAAATGGAAACATTAGTACCTCCAAGTGGGATGATGCCGGGTTTTCAAGGAGGGTGTTCTTCACAGGAGAAAGTTGATGAAGTGTATGGAAGGCACCAGCAATGTTGGCAATAGAGATGGGCACGACTCAGAAATTTTTTTCGTTTTCGTTTTCGTTTTCATCTAGGGGTCCGTTTCGGCTCGTTTCCGTTTTCGTGAGCTAATTTTCAAAATTTTTCGTTTTCGTTTCGTTACGTAATGAAAACGAAAAACGAAAATGAAAACGAAAAAATTTTCGTTTCTTCCCATTTAGCTCCATTAAGTGCTTTTCCAGTAACAAAAAACGAAAATTGGCTCAAAATTAGTCGTTTTGTTTCCATTTTCGTTCCAGTTTTGAGCCGTTTTTCATTTTTTGTTTTGTTACGTAACGAAAACGAAAAATGAAAACGGAAACGAAAATTTCACTAAGTCGTGCCCATCTCTAGTTGGCAAGCCTTTGGGTCCCTGTTCCAAGTCCAAGCCTTTGGTACCAAGTCCCTATTTCTGAGCCCCAAATCTGAGTCCCTATTAAAATCAAGAGCTTCTTTTCCCCCAAGAGAAAAAAAAGAGGAAGGAAGGAAAGTTCCAAGTTGTGAGCTGAGTCCTAATCGTTGGAAAATTGTCTTGCTGCAGCAGCAGCAAGACAAATCTGACTTGAGTCCCCAGTGCAACTAGACAGCAAGACTCACAAATTTAGTCCCCATCCCTGGAAAGCACAAAGGTAAGAAGAAGATGCTACCCTCACTATCTGCTGTTGGTGGTAGTGGTGACCATGTGCCCCCTTGACTTATAATATTTGTGACTTATAACCTGTGAAAGGGATCTGGGGGTCTTGGTGGATCACAAATCAGCAGTGTGATGCGGTGGCCAGGAAAGCCAAAGCGATTCTTAGTTGCATCAACAGATCTAGAGATGGGCATGAAATGAACTTTTAGTTCGTTTTGTTATTCGTTATTCATTTTGTTATGTAACGAAACAAATAATGACCCTAGGGGTAAATGTAAAATCAAATGAAACAAACTGAGAAAAATTGCTTTGCTTTGCTTTGCTTTGCTTTGCTTTGCTTTGCTTTGCTTTGGTTTGTTAATGGGGGGGAGAGATGTCTTCTACCTGGTTCTGGTCCAGAGGTCCTTCATGGCGACCGGTGTGTGTGTGTAAGTTGACGGCTGTGCTACAGCGGTAGAGCGGCGAGATGGGCACAAAACTATTTTTTATTTCATTTTTTATTTTTCACTTCATTACAGAATGAAACGAAAAATGA
>JAHTLZ010003542.1:4846763-4863051 GCA_023846285.1 Phrynocephalus versicolor
CCCCCACCCTAGCACTGATCAGCTGGCAGGTGGAGCTTGGGGGATGGAGAAAAAGTTTTTTTAAAAACTCCCTGGGCTTTAAAAAAAAAAACATTTTTCCTCCCCGCAAGCCCCACCTGCCACCTGATCAGCACTGGGGTGGTGGGGAAAACCATTTTCCCCATCCTAGTGCGGATTAGCTGGCACGCAGGGCTTGGGGGAGGGGAAAAGATTTTTTTTTAAAAAAAAGCCAGGAGCTTTTTTAAAAAACCTTTTCCCCTCCCACAAGTGGCTTACAGATGGAACGAAATGGTTTGTTTCAACAACAACAACAAAAAACACCAACAAACTCCACCATTTCATTTCATCTATAACAAAATGCTGCTTCCTCGTGTTGTTTTGTTTTATTTTGTTACGTAACGACACGACAAAACAGCATTTCATTTTTCATTTTGTGCCCATCTCTAGATGGGTTCACTTGCAGATAGACATTTTTCACCGTGAGATTTATTTAACATTGCCTTTCCCATTCAGTCACTGCTCTCCTTCAAATACTTCAAGGCAATGCATTATTTTAATGGTTCCTAATCATCTCCCCAAGGGCGATCTTTCTGGCAATTTGACAGTACTGCTAGAATTGCATTTTTGTTCCCTTCCTGTCATAGAGTTTATTTCAATTTTGTGCAGCAATTAAAAGCACCAAAGAAATACTGTGTCTCTACCTTGGGTGAAAAAGGGGGTGCATTCATAAAACCTGTCCGCTTTGAAGAATATTCCTTTATATATGTTTCTCTTCTTGTCTACCCTTTTCTTTAACATTTACCACTTTTTAAAAATTAAAATAGATGTTACAGAATTCAAAAGCAATTAAGCAAAGGGAAGGGAAAGGAAAATACCTTTTTTTTATAAAATAATTATTGATGGCAAGTGGTGATTTTAAAATCCATTCTCCCTTTACTTTGTAGGAAAATATGTCAGTATAATCTGTTGCTTTTTTCTTAATCACAGAAACGCACATCTCAATTCAGAATGGACTTGGCTAATACATACTATTTTTAACAAGAACAAAAAATAATATATTGTCTCTGAAGCCAAGCTGATGTTCAAGAAGACTATCAAAGATAGGGAAAGGTTTTAAAAACTACAGCTGTCAACATTCTCCAACAACATACTGTGTTGCTGATGACACATTGTGAGACTTCTCTTACTTTCTGATACCTGGGTTCTAGTTTCCTAGAGCATCTGTTTGCTAGTTAATGAAGTTTACATCTCAAATGTTCTCAGTCTCTTATCAGTTGGATTCCCAAGTTTATTTTGCTGACAGTTCCAAAAGCATGAAGCAGGCCTCTGCCATTGATTTGGCCACCTTACGAGTCCTGAACCAAATCGAGCTGGTTCACAATTATTCACATGAAGTTAACCGTGTTGGTCTCTACACTGATCCAGCTAGAATCCAAATCTGTCTGAAGATCTTTGAAGCACCCCCTTCTTAGTGTGTCTGAAGACCACTGGGGTTCTGATCTGAATATTTGCTTCCAAATCTTTGATTGGATTAATTTGACCAACCTAGACTATATATATTTTTCTTTATTGTTCATCTATTTATATGAGTAGTGATCCATTTTCTTTGTGTTAACTAGAGGAGTGCTTGGACATCTTTTGAACCAAGTTGTATTCTAATATTCCCCATGTAAATCATGCCCAATCTATCCTTATTAGCTGTTTTGGTGGTGGTCTAAACTGATTTATTCCTGTGTTCCAGCAGATATTTGTATGTATGTCTGTTTCCAGACTAGGGAAAGGAAGACTCTAAAAATGTGGAAAATAAGCATAATGGCCTGAGATACAATAGACCAGTGGTTCTCAACCTGTGGCTCCCCTGATGTTCCTGGACTGCAACTCCCAGAAGTCCTCATCACTAGCTGAGCTGGCCAGGATTTCTGGGAGTTGAAGTCCATGAACATCTGGGGATCCACAGGTTGAGAACCACAGCACTAGACCTTCATTTTGTAGGCAGGGCTTCTACTGGCCTCCCTCCGTCCCTCCCTGTTTGCTAGTTTCCTCAGGAAGATATGCTTAGGGAAAATATGTGTTAAGGGTGTAGAAAATACCTCCCTTGTGACCCACTCAGTAATCTGCCTTGCCCAAGTATGTCTATTCAATGCCTAGCCCAAATAAATATTATCCATGGTTGGTACCCATCCTTTCTGGAATATAAATAGGAACCCACCACAGGGATCACACCCCAATCACAGGACTGCACATGTGGAAGTCCTCTACTCTGGATCATGCAAAGGTATTACCACAGAGAAATTCAAACACTTGTTCTGCACATAAAGGCAGGCATTAAAAACTGAAATAAAGTAGAACACGGCTATTTTGTGGAAGAAAGAAAGCCCTTAGTTCCACTTTGAACTATATCAGCAAAGTCAACACAACAGAGTCACTGCAATTATAGGAGAGGTGGTAGTGGGTGACTTCATTAGATGTCTAAAAATGCCGAACAATTTCCAAGCTTTTGTGATTCAAACCGACTTCTTCAGGCCATTCACCATTATTGCTGAAAAACAATGAGAAACTAGAGTCCCAATATGCCAGGTATACATCTTAATATGAATTCAAAATCTGACTGCAAACCACCTCTCTCTCTCTCTCTCTCTCTCTCTCTCTCTCTCTGTGTGTGTGTGTGTGTGTGTGTGTGTGTGTGTGTGTGTGTGTGTGCGCGCGCGCGTGGTTTGAAACATCACCCCTGCAACACTGGGCAGGGATATTCCACTCAGCTTGTCATGCAAAGAACTGTCCAAACCATTTGCACCTGTCCTCCTCCATTGCCTGCCATGAGAACAGCAAGGACCATGTTTGGCTTGGAAAAGGAGATGCAGAAATGTGGCAGATTCCATAGGAACAAACTGGGAGGAGATAACAAATAGGGTACTCCAGGGCTTAGTTATTGACTCAATCTTCTTCAAAATTTTTATTAATGAGCTGAATCAGGGAGTGCAGGATATACGAATTAAATTTGCAGATGACACGACATTGGGTGGACTAGCTAATACCCTGGAAGACTGAAAGAACGTTCAAAAAGATCTAGATAGGTTGGAGCACTGGGCTGAAAACAACAGAATGAAATTCAACAGGGATAGCTGCCTGGAATTAAGATCATCAGGGGAGGCCTTTCTCTTGATCCCACAACCTTCAAAGATGTGTTTGGTGGAGGCACAGGAGAGGGCCATCTCTGTTAACTGCTCCCAGACTCTGGAACACCTTCACCCGGCCACAAGAGGTTAGGCTGGTCCCCCACTTTGCTCTCCTTTCACAAGTAGACAAAGACCTTTTTCTTCAGGCAAGGTTTTCCTGAACGATTGGCAGCTTGAGAGGTTTGCGGTTTTGCTTTTTTTTAAAAAACATGGAATGTTGCCGTTTGTTGTTTTAAAATGTGCTTTTAGTATTGATATTGTTGACCATTTTTAATATATTTGCTTCTTTTTAAATCATTGTATGCTCACTGTTTTTTTGGCATTTAAATATTGTCTTTTAATGGCCACAAACCATTTTGGGGTGTTTTTAAGGGGAAAGGTGGGGTAAAGAAAATAAATAAATAAATAAATAAATAAATAAATAAATAAATAAAGGGAGCCTTTGAGAAATGATCACACTTTTTCTTCCCCCTCATCCCAGCTTTTGGGAATTTTTCCCATCTGTGTGACTTGTAGGGCCAAGAATAATGCCCTGCATCTGCTTTGAACTTTACTTTTGGGGCAAGGAATTCCTTTTTCTCTTTCCTTCTGGAAACATCATTTACATTTGGCATAGATAACAAGCTTGCCCTCTCACCACCTGTGCAATTAGTCTCTTCTACTCACACTAGAAGAGAGAAATACAGCAATCTGGTGAGGCTAAATTTGTAGGTTTGGTTAAGTGTACAGCTAGGACATTACACTATATCAGTTTCCATTATTGAAGCTGTGGGTGTAATCTGGTGTGTGTGTGTGTGTGGGGAGTCCTGTCACCTTAAGCCATTTGATACAGTATATTTCCCCAAAGCATTGGTTTCGTTTAACAAAACTGGCAGCAAGGAGAGAAAACGTTGCACAACTTCTTTGTCTAATCACAAACTGAGACTAAACAACAGCTGTTCTTGCACTGGGACACATTGTTTTTCTCCCCTAAAAATATTAAATTTTTCAGTTTTTCATCGCTACAGCCCCATTTCCCATTCTTCCATTTTCTGAAGAAAAGACAATTTGTTTCCCCTCAAACATTTTCCTCACTGTAGTGTCCTGCTGTGGAGAGAATATCACATGCTCTCAGCACTACTCTCTTCCTCCTCTCTCAGTTAGTGTTCCCACATAGTGTCAGCGAGTGGGGGGCAAAGCCTACAGAACAGAAGTGGCAAGCCACTGGCACTCCACATGTTTTGGATCACAAGTCCCACAGTCCTTTGCCATTGGCAATCTAGACTTGGAATTCTGGGAGCTGTGGTCCAAAATGTCCGGAGTGGTGAAGGTTCACTACCACTGCTATAGAAGATGGCGGGCCATGAAGGAAGTGGTGGTGCTTTTCCTTCCATTTGAGGTTTCGGAATTGCTTGTGCCAGCACTGTCTACAAGTCATCTGGTCCTTTAGCCACTCTGGCCAGCAGGTTGTGCCTTTGACTCTGTATTGCAATAGCGATGAGGCGGCCAAAGGCCAGGAAGTCTGAGTTTTAAGTAAGTGGAACATTTTTCTTTTACTTCCTGTTGAGAAAGGGAAAAGTGGACAGCTGAAAACTCTAATGATCGCAATAATCAACTACCTTGAGGGGCGGCTTGGAACTATAATTAAGTTCTCACTTAAAAGTAACTATCCTAACTCTCATTTTGACAAGCATGCTGGTGATTAAAAGAGTGCTTGTGGCAGAAGACCACTGCAGTCATCAACCTGACAGTTTGATTATAGCCCTCAATTGAATAGAAATTGGTGATGGGGGAAAAAAATCACATTCCGGATGAAATGGTTTTGTCGTAACCCAGCAGTAACTCCATTTGAAAGGTGAACAGCATGAGGCCCAACTCGGGAAATGAATGAGTCCCCCAGGAAAGTATCAGAAAACCTGAGAGAGGTCCAAGTTCTGCTTCAAAATATAGAAAGAGCCTGGCAGTATGAGGACATGCATAGTACTAAAGGTAGTCCTGCCCGTGGTTCGTTGTCAGAGGTGAAGAACTCCATCTACATTCACACCACTGCCATTCTCCATATTATTATACCTTTTCATATAGAAATGAGTAGGAATTTCATGCTGGCTTTTTGACATCAGAACATGCCAACAGCTGCAAAGGAGTCTGTATTTAGGACAGAAAACTCAAATTTGGGAATGTTTGTTCCTGGCAGAAGCTAAAACTGGCTCCAGACTTGGAATACCAATCTTTGAGGAGAGGTGAATCTGGTAAGAATAAGATTAGCTGGTCGCGTAAGGGCCGGATGGGAATTTTTGGCCGTCAGTCAAATTGATCCTGATTGGCAGTGAGTTTTTACCCATCCCATTCTCTCTCTAGGTGATGGGGTTTCTAAATGCTCACAGTCACAATTGGCGGGTAGTGCAAAAGGTAACTGAATTTAAGTCCCTTTGTAGCACAAGAAAATGTGGTGGGCAGCCCTCATAAAAGTAGAAAGGAGTAGTAGAAATTAGGAATAACATTTTAAGGTTGGAAACAGCAGTTAAACAAGACCTAGGGGCTGCCTTTGAGTCTATAGAACTTTGGGAGGGTGCGGAACAGATGGGCAGCATCCTTCGGAAATAAGAATTCACTAAATCTGTGCAGGGGCTGGAAGTCCAATACAGTAGATTCCAGCGTCTTCCCTGCTTGCACTACATTCAGCTCCCCTGCTTAGAGGTATCAGTTGGTGATTAAAAGATTGAAGAATTTGCTATCAATAAATTGTGGCCCAGTTTTAACCCATGCAAACTTGTCTCACCTCTTTATTCCAGGCTGGGTGGGCAAAGTGAAACTTGACAGATTCAACCATTCCTAATGCCCCCCCCCCTTATGAGATATAGGCTGAAATCCTGTGGCTTAGTGTAGCAAGTCACACTAGAGTAGGTCTTCTGAAAGAGTTGTCTGCTCTGTAAAGCCATTGATTCAAATAGACCTATTCTTGTGACTTACTTTAGCATAGGAAATAGCAACTAGAGTAGTCACAATTGAATCAATGGAATGTATAGAGTAGGTGACTTTGCTGAATCCCCAGGGATTCAATGCACCTACTCTAGTGAATCGTACTATGCTAAGGGACAGCCACCGCCTTGTTCAAAACATTCAGAGAAGTGTGGAAGAGGATGAAAAATCTAACTTCTGCTTCTTCGATTACTTAGCTCAATGTCCCCTATTGTCCGGATACAGCTCGGACTACAGAAACTATTGCAGTGATCTGATGAGGTGCTGGTTATGTATCTGGTTGCACTTGACCATCATCAGACTGCTGCAGCATCTCCTACATGTTGAAATGGACACTGATCATTATAACCCCCAGGATTAATTGGATTGTTTTGCAATGGGAACCCAACGATCCCATTTCAGCATCTCTTTCATATGTTCTCTGTCAAGGCATCCTGCTTTTGATCCCCTA
Source organism: Phrynocephalus versicolor (assembly GCA_023846285.1). Lineage (NCBI taxonomy): Eukaryota > Metazoa > Chordata > Lepidosauria > Squamata > Agamidae > Phrynocephalus > Phrynocephalus versicolor. Next base: position 4,853,349 of record JAHTLZ010003542.1, read on the forward strand.
GTTTTCCTAGCACAATGATGTCTTAGGAAGACACTAATTTTGTGTACATGCAGCTGGGAGGTAGTCTCACTGGACATAGTAAATTTGTAGTAAATATGTGCGGAATTATCCAAAAGTTGAGTCATGGCAACTGGACTTCTTTTCTTGTGAGATCGGAATGTTTCAGTGCTCATCCAGGCATCTTTGTCAGTCTGAGAAAGATGTTCAGAATTGCACTGCAAAACGGCCAGCGCCTTCTGTGGTTTCCTATCTCTTGAGCAACTCTACCCAGGTTCATGCAGTTTAAAACAAATACCTCGTGAGCTAAAGACCGCATTTACAGAAGATAAAAAGAAAAGAAAAGAAAATGTTCAGGGTAAAGCCATTCTACAGTCCTATTCCACCAACTATATGCTGAACTGCCCCAAGTCAAAATTGATTAGCTTCAAATTTGACATACTTTTCTTCCTTTTTGAAAACTCTTCCACTGACTAAGACTACCTACCTTATTAAGATTTTTCACAGTGCTAAGAACTGTGAAGAAGACTAAAGGGTATCTGTAAAATTATAGAAGCGTGTTTGTTGTACTTTGCTAAGGATGATGTTAGTTTTAAATCCACCTTTCCCCTCTCGGTGCTCTAAGACGCAGGAAGCTCAGCTGGTAAAATGTCTAATGGTTGCAATTTTGCCCGAGTACACATTTCACCTCTACAAAACCATTTCTCCTCAAAATAGGACACGTTTTAATAACAATTCTATGAAGCCATACACAACACCACTAAATGCAAAGGATCACTGTGCATTTGGCATTTCATTCATTTTTACTCATACTGTACCCATAGGCAAAAAGGGACTCAAGGCATTCTTTCCCACATGCAGCAGAAACTCCTGAAGGGATAGGCTATCAATTCTGTCAGTAGAAGAAAGATTGCTCATTTTATCTGCCCAAAATAAATGACTTATTTTTCTCTTTGACCCAACAAATCTCCTAAGTGAGACTTAACTTTCTCATTCAGTGATCCAACTACTAGTCCCGGTAATGCCTTTATTGTCTTCACTAAATCTTTAATTTCTAGTCTAACATCACAAGTTGCAACATTATCCACATCCTCTGTGGGTACCAATTTGTCAGTCTGAAGAGAATTATGTATTGCAGGGTTTTTTTCTTCTTCAATTTCTTGGATTACACTCCTAGAAGTGACTGTTTCCCTAACTTAATGGATACACTGTGTCTTCCCAAGCATTTTACTTCTGTTATGCCACACAGATTCCTCAGGAGGAATAACAAGGATGGATAAGAAAACCTCCATTTTAGGTTACCCAAATCCACATTCAGATATCCATGTGGGTGATGGTCTTCCAGTAACTGCCCCTTACTTGGTGACATTCTTGATAAATCAATAGGCAGGTTTTCCTCCACTTCCATAGGTGTTACCAAATCATAACCTACTCTAGAGACACATGACATAATTGTCCTTTAATACATTTCTGGCTGTTGTCTAAGGAAGGTGAGGGAGACACAGAGCCTTGTTTGTTTGTTTTTAACTTGCCAAAGCCAAGGATAAAGTTTCTGAGTAACAGCCTTCTTTCTGAGAGCTGGGAATATTTATTTATTATTTGAACTTGGGGTAATAATCAGTGGTGTAATCCTCTGCACCTCATAAAAAATGGGGGAGATAATACTATGTTGTTAACATCAGGATTGCTTAAAATGGACTGTTCCATTTTGTACCTTCCATTTTAATGTTAATTCAGGGATCTACTGGGATAAAGCTGAGAGAGCAAACTCCCGTTTGCCCGATATGCCATTCTTAGTGTGCATTTAGTGAAGGCAACACCTATAGTACTCAGAGGTTCAACAACCCCTTCAGTTTCTTGGAGTGGAGTGTTGCCTGCATACGGGTGACACCAAACAGGAAAACTCTAGACAACCTTTTCCAGTGGTTTCATGTTGGTGTTAAAGAGTATAGGGTCCAAAACAGAACCCCAAGGGACACCACAGGCCAAAGACTAAGGTTTTGAACTGGAGTCCCCCAGCACCATCCTCTGGGTTCTCACCTCCAAGAAGGACTGGAGCCCCTGGAAAAGCAGCAAATGATGTGTGTCTTGTCAGGTAAGCTGATCACTCAAAGAGAGATTTGTTCTCAAAGGACATCCAGAGAATTTTAAGTTTTACTTTCTAGGTGGCTTCTGTTTCTTCCATTCCTTGCCTTTTCCAAACCAGCTGTTTGTTTTACTGCTACTATGAAGTCTTAAGGGCGCTTTTACATGACCCCTAAAATCCGGGGCAAAGGGCTCCCAGATCCGGAGCTTAAAAATGTTTTCCCATCAGCTCCGGACTTTTAAAAAAATTAAGTATGACCACGCCCACCTAAGCACACCCCAGCACATTTTCCAAGTACCTGGTCTCCGAAGGTGAAAAATTTCTGATGCGGATGTAAAGCAGTGAGTGCCGGGCTCTCCTCACCTTGTGTGTTTTGGTTTTTTTTGCCCCCGCCCCTTTAAAAGACTGAAAGAGACTGGAATGGTTCCCGGAGCAGCTTGACAGCGGAGCGGAGGTGAGCCTGCATCCTTTTCTCCCTTTTTTTCTCCCTCCCTTCACACAGACAGGAACAAGGATGTGTGGAGGGGTGGGAACACAGGAAGAGCGACAAACCCCCAAGATCTCTCGTCCGAATTTAAGTTGCCAGCGGATCTTAGGGGTCATGATCTTCCTGAAAAGAAGTTTCTTGCTGTTTCTTCTGTTGCCAGGTGGCTCTCTGTGCAGTCCTCAGATTGATACAGTAGTACCCCCATATCCACTGATTTAGTGTCAGCTGAATCAGTTATCTGCATTTGGCTGCCAAAATAAATAAATAAATAAGTAATTGACTGCTGCAGATAGAAGTCACTAGGCAAGTTACTGTCACTAATTGCTTGCAGTCAAAGATCGTGCCTCCAGTAGAGCTGCAAATTGAATTCACTCTTATCTGTGAATTTCGGTATCTGCAGGGAGGCGGGGAACCAATCCCCTGTGAATATGGTAGTACTACTGTATTCCTCAGTTGGATGGTGTCGCCTATCCTAGGCATTCAGCAGCTTCTCAAATGCTAACTTGTTGAAGCTTGGTTTTCTTCCACTGAAGCGGGAGAGAAAATGGTAGACGAATTCATCACACACCAAGGCAGCTCAGTTACCAAACCTCTTCTTCTGTAATAAGAGATAACAATAATGGCACCTAAGTTAATAGTCAAACCTTCACAAACTATAAAAAGAAAAGAAACAAGGATCTTCTAAGAAACTGCTCAGGATCATGTGTTGGAACTCCCACTCAGCCATGGAAACTCACTGGGGGTTGGGTGCATCTCATAAAAACCCTAAATATCTTCTTTGAAAGACCTATTGCACTTCCTTTCACAAAGAGACTCAGATTTTTCTTCCCCATTGCTTGCAAAAATAAGTTAAATACGCATACGTTTCATGCTGCCTCCACAACACTGGGAACTATAATTTTCTAGCAATAAAGGAAGAGTTCCAACAATGAACAGTTTCTGTGTATCAGCTTGAGAAGCATTTATTGAAAGGGATGTTTTCTTTGGGGAGAGGAGATGATGGAGAACCGAAGGCTGGAAAGGTTGTGTGCGAACCTAGATTAATGGCCAATGGTGGGAAGAGGAGGCTGTGGAAACTGAAATCTAATGACTCAAAGTGGGTGTAATTGGTATCAATGCTAATGAACCAAGGAGGAAGCGGAACATTAGGGGGAAAATATAGCAACATTACAAGCATTTTTAACCTATTTGAAAACCATTTCTGGCTTTAGAAATCTTAACTATCCATAAAATCTGTTGATGCTTCTAATTGTTTAAAATCCCATCAAGGTTTCTAATAGCCATGATGAGGTTGCACACCGGATATTGTCTAATAATACATACAATGATTTAATCACTGAGGCTCTGTACAAAGAAGACCACTAATGGGGTGTTAGCCTGGATTGCGTAAGCTGTATTCACTCAAGAACTCTAAATGGCAGAGTACTTTATGCTATTATTTCTTTTTCAATTTAATTGAAACCAAACCATTCAACCAGTGCAATTACAGAGCTCTCTGCCAGCCTAAGCATAGGAGAAAAGTGGTCCGATTTATTTTGATTGCTTTCCGAGACAGCCTTGCTAATGCAGATGAGTGGGTTCCAGATACTTCCTTTGTGCATGGCAATATTTGCAACATGAAAACAGTCCCATTTTACACCTGTTGTGACTGCTATAATGAAGTGATTCTTTTGCAGGCATCGTTCACACCATAGTGTTAAGCATGATGAGGTTGCTACACCATGGTGGTAAAGCAAATTGGCAGTATTTCTACCCAAACTCGGTACCAAATTCTGTCTCTTTCCAAGCATCTGGACCACAATGGTCTAGGGAATATGGACAGAGAACATGGACCATGGTGAAGGTGTATCTTTTCAGGGTAATAAACCACCCTGTGGGGAGGCCGGTCGGCATTTTTTTTTTGTTCCAATGACCAACTGGCACATGCTGGGAAGCCAGTTAGCAGTTTATTTTATTCTTATTTTTCCCACTGACCAGCTGGTGTGTGACTCCATGCACCAGCTAATCGGCACTTATTTTTATTATTTATTTTGACAAGTGCCAAGTTCAGCGCTTCTCAAAATAAAAACAAAAAACAGAAAAACAAAAAAGAACAAGATGAAAACTTCCATTTTGTTTTGTTTCATTATTTAAAGGGCACTTCATTTTTCATTTCGTTAGGAAACAAAACAAAAAATGAAATTAAAAAACCGTTTTGTGCCCATTTCTACAGACGACTCTCCAGCTGTGGGAGATGTACTGGTCTCCCACCACTCCCACACCAGTATCTCGTATTCCTCATTATTGCCCTCCTTCAGTGTCTGCCATTGTAACAGGATGCTGTAGTCTGCCTGAAACAGGAGTAAGCAAAAATTCAATTAATCCAGATATTGCCTGGATTGAAAATTCCCATTCCGTGTCCATCTCCATAGCCCCTTTGTGAGCAATTATGTCCATTGCTAGCTAGTCATATCTGGAAGGCTGTGCTCGACCACCCCAGGCCTAAAGGCAGGACCAACCCTCAACGTCACAGAGTTTTGGTTGTGGTTGCTGTCCAGGCAAAAACTGTCAACCAGGCTGCCCTTTTAGGAAGCAAAGTCTCAACCCCATGAGAGGAATGAACCCCAGTTATACCGATTCTTTCCATACTTCCTCCCCCCCCCTTGGTAGTCACATGGTACATGTGTCATTCACATGGTACAAGAGTGATCACTTTGTTTTAATTGTACACATTGGAATTGATTTATTTCCTCTGATGTCCCCTGGGGCTGTACTGCACATTTTATTTTGTTTTGTTTTATTTTATTTTATTTTATTTTCTAAATCTCTAATTGATGCATCAAAATAATGGAAAGGGATTCTCATTCAGGAACTTTGATCCGTTCTTGAACGTCCCGGAGTGCAACATGCACCACATTGGGCTCAAGTTATGAGAACCCAGTTTTCAGCTGAATATCAGGAAAAACTTCCTAACTGTGAGAGCAGTACAGCAATGGAACCAAATTACCTTGAGTGGTGACGAGTGCTCCAGCACTAGAGGCATGCAAGATTAAATTAGACAACCACCGGGCAGATATCCTTTCATTTGTATTCCTGCATGGAACTGTGGGATGGATTTGATGGCCTTGTACATGCCCTCCAACTTTACTATTCTATGGTTCTGTGACCTGTGAGGCCTCCATCTTGGGAGTGATACATTGCCCTCACAGGAGCATCTCAGAAGAACACATGAAAGGGCCTTCTCTGTTGCTGCTCCCAGACCTTGGAACTCCCTCTCACTAGGGGCCAGGACAGCCCCATCTCTGCTGTCTTTCCAGAAACAGGCAAGATTCCCCTGAAAGAGGGACTACCTACTATGTGACTTTTAGATTGATTACCATGCATGATTGCATTGACTGATTTCATAAGTACAGTAGGACCCCAGTATCCACTGGGGATTGGTTCCAGACCTTCCCATGGATAATGAAAACTGTGGATAAGAGAGAACGCCTGCCTACCCACCCCCAAACTGCTGTTTGTGACAGTAGCTTGCTTTACAGATGCTATTTGTGACAACAGCTTGCTTTACAGGTTGCTTTGTGGCTGCTGAATTATTTAATGTTTTCCCCTGCCAACCGTGGATAACTGAATCAGTGGATAATGAATCAGTGCATACGGGGGCCCTAATGTATACCAGTGTCTTTCATGCTGCTTTTCACCCCTCATAATGTATTTTTCTTTTCTTCTTGCGTGCTCTTTATAGCTTTAATTTTACATTTTAATGTTCTAAGATGCCTCTTCAAACTCCCTGTTCTTAGTTTGAATATGTCTTAAATGTTCTGGACTGTGTATTGACCCTCATTATTGTAAGCCACCTTGGGTCCTTTTCCAAGGAGAAAGGTGGGGTGAAAATATTCAAAATCAATAAATAAAATACCATCGTCCTGCCCTTCGCTTGTCTTGCTTGGCAGACAGTAGTCAGGAGAGGCATCAAGCAGTAAACAAGACAAATGTCACGCAAAACCAAACTTTGCCAAGATTGTTCATGAAATGCCGAAGTGACCGATATATCAATATATCAACTGATATATTAATATAGCCCTTGTGGGGGAAAATAAAAGATTAAATAAAAAGCAGGGCAGCCACATGACAGTCATGACGGCCCCCTGGCTGTGGGACCTAGGATGAGAAAAGAATCAATAGGAGAGTACACACATGCTAAATGGGTAAGGAATGGATTGATATATCATCAGCACAATTTAAAACCACCCTTCCAAAATAAACTGGAAAAAAACCACGTGCCAGGAAAAGGAATTGATACTGGCCGTGTCGCAGGCTCAGACAATTATGAAATGATCTTTTAAAAATGGCCAAATGGGTATAACTGTTCCTCCCCCCCCCCTTTTTGGCAGGTGCGATTGAGCCCAGCCGTACATCTTTCAAAATGGCTCTTACTAGGACCCAGTCCTTTAGCAAAAATTATTTGCAGTACTTTAACATCTAGTAGTTTTTATAGTTCAGAATTCATTTGCATTGAAGCAACTTTCCTTGTGATCCCACAGACCCCATAGCCTGGCTTTGTTTTGGAAACAAGGTCTAAAAATGATGGGGGTGGGGGGAAATATTCAGCTCTCACAAGCTTAGACCAGTTTCCTGTCACACAATTTGCACTGCATGAACACTTTCGTGGAGTCCTCTTAATAGGGCCATGTAGGGCAAATGCCTTTGGGCTAACATTTATTAACGGTCTTATAGATTAATCATACGGGTGGAAAATTACTCTCTCTTTGGGGGAAAACATGCCACACACATAAAAGCACGACTACCTGTTAGTGTAAAAGCATTCTATTAATTCTAAAGGAAATTTTAGAGAATAATGCCTTAACAGGCAATATTAATTTGTCCAAAAAAAAAAAAAGGAAAGAAAAGCTATTACAACGAAACATAGGTGTTAGGAAAAGTAAAAGGTGCAAAATTATACATATAGAAAACGTTTATTTTCACAAGACAAGAAGCCTGTTAAGTAAGAGGGACAAATGGTCTCTTGGGAATTTTATGGTGCTGTCAGAGGAGGTCCTCGGAAGGGCAAGAAAGCAAGAGTGATTTTGGTCTTCACCAGGGACTTCATGCACCCTGGGTTCCAACTGGGTTGCCCCACTTGGCATTAAGATGAAAGCTGTGATTAATCAAAGATTTCCACAGATATTTACCACAGAGCTTTATTTTATACTCTGGTTTCTCTTCAGATCATATAAATCATATCCCACAGAGCTTTATTTTATTTCCTACTATATGTTCTTGGTAGGGCTTGGGCTGGAAGACCATAGTCACTTTCTTCTTTAGTCCTATGTATTCATCCTGATTAGAGGTGGGGGCCACATTAATTCATGCTTCTTCAAGTGAGGTTTTCCATGCTGCGCCACCGGTGTCACCTGACCCCCTCTTCCCAGTCCCCTGCTGGGTAGCCCACTCACATCCCATGGCATGCCACCAGGGTCCTCCCTCTTCAGCGGTACTCCAGTCTGGGCAGGAAGCCAGGAAGTGCAGCCCAAGCTCTGGCCTGGTCTGAACAGCTGCTGGAGAAGGAGGACCCTGGCAGTCCACAATGGAATTTGAGTGGGCCAGCCCTCCAGGAAGTGGAGGGAGGGGGACCCATGCCATTTGGAGGGCTTTTGAGAAAGAGGGATGGATTAATTTCTGCCCATGTCTAATCCTAATTCTTCCTCACTGGCCTCCCTCTCTCTTGACCCTGATATTTGTTCAGCTGCTACCAGTTACTGTATTTTCCATGTATAAGACTATTTTTAAAAACTAAAACTATTCAACTAAAACTTTAGGGCCATCTTATACACAGAACTAAGCCAATGAGAGAACCACACTGTCAAGAATCTGTTATTTTGGGCTGGAAAATCGGGGGTCATCTTATACATGGGGGTGTCTTGTAGATGGGAAAATATGGTATTTCCCTCATCTCTCCCCCCCTTTCCCTGACCCAGTGATATTCTGCATGCTGGTCACTGTTCTGTTTTCTGCTCCTGTCTAGAGATGGGCACGACTAGGGAAAATGACGTTTTCGAGTTGTCGTGTGTCGGAGGCAGCCCGTTTCGGCTCGTTTCCGTTTTTCGTGAAAATTCGCAAAAATTAGTCATTTCGTTTTTTGTTTTTTCGTTGTTGTTAGTACTGGTTTTTTTGGGGGGGGTAGCAGGCTCCTGGAGGCACCTCTGTGGGGTGGGTGCCTCCTCTGGCCCGCTATAAAGGGAAAGCGGGCTCCTGGAGGCACCCATGGGTGCCTCCTATCCTCACCCACTAGGAAGGGGAAGCAGGCTCCAAGAGACCCCTCATTATGGGGGTCTCCTCTCCTCACCTGCTGCTGCAAAAGGGCATGCATAGCCATATGGATATGCATACCAGTTGCAGACTAGTGAGACTATGGAATGGCACTGGTGCATGACCGTCTGTCCAGGAGAACCCTGAGTCAGACTGGGTCGCACCTGCCATATCTCACAAAGAAGGGAATCGTACCTGCGTGTAGTGCAATGCAAGTAGATCTGGCTTAGGGTTAAGGTGGGTTAGTGCAAGGGCTAGGGTTAGGCTAGTGACGGGTAAGGTTACGGTGGGCTATTGGGTTGCACCTCTGGGTGCCTCTCTGACCCACTAAGAAGACAGAGTACTGTGACGTATGGGTAAGGCATCAAGGATTAGGGTTAGGGTTAGGGTTAGGGGGCTAGGGCAGGGTTTAGTGGGCTTTTTGGCACATCCCAGAAGTCTCAGTGGCCAAGTGGCCATGCGATTGGTGGGATGGCTCCAAAAATTTGCATGGTCGTCCACTCCCACATGGCCACTCGGCCAGCCCATCATTGCGCAGGTGTAAAAGAAATAAAATGAAATAAAATCAATGGAGGACAGAGGAGGAGAGGAGAGACATTTTGTTGCAAGAAAAAAACCACTCCTACTGAAAAAAATCTGGCAGTTTATAAATTTTCGCATGTTTCTGTGGTGCTTGTGTGTTTTTGGACCACGATTTCAAAAAAAATATTGCGGTCGCGGCCCCATTTTGGATCCCCCGCCCGCACTGCATGGCATGGCGACTCGAGTCCGGCTGCCCAGGACAGGAGAGGGGGGGGGGGAGCCGGGACCCCCCCTCCAGAAACCCCCCCTCCGGTAGGTGCCCTGCG
>JAHTLZ010003542.1:4863061-4890450 GCA_023846285.1 Phrynocephalus versicolor
GGGGGGGAGCTGGGGACCCCCCTCCAGAAACCACCCCTCTGGTAGGTGCCCTGAGGCACGGCAGGCATTTTTCCACCTACTTTTTGGGCGGGAATCAGGTTTTTTTTAACTTTTAAAAACTTTTTTTCTGTGCTGCTTGGCATCGCGTGATCGCGTGATGCAAGGAATGACCACGACAAATCAGACCAAAATTATTCTTTAGTCGGTTCGAGCTCGAATTCTGGCGGAGTAATTCCCGTTACCGTTTCTGTAGAGTAACGGAACCGAGTAACGGAAACGGAAACAGGAATAACGCTAAGTCGTGCCCATCTCTACTCCTGTCTTTATCTCAGCACCTACAGGATAGGAATGTGACTGCTTTGGGTTATAACATTCAAAATTCACTATGGCCAATTGAACTATTTAGTTATTTTAAAGCCGTCTGGTTTAGGACCTTGTGCTTCTGTAGCCACAAATCAAAAAGCCAGGAAATGGCACTGTATTGCGACACAATATCATGCTTGCATTGCCAGCAGGAAAAAGGATACTAAGCGTAACACACCAATAGGCAGCCTAAATGTGGACAACACCAGTGGCAGCAGTCAAGATAGTCTACTGGATACCTTCTTGAACTTGCTACCATTGACAAAGTGACACAATGCAAAGGGAAATCCCAGAGGCTGGGTCCTTTTTTAAAATCATTTACGCACTTCTCACCCATACACAAAGCAATTGTCAGGGCTGTTTTTCTACAAGTTTGTATAAGCATGCAGATTTCCAGTTGGTATCATTTGGCTACGTGGACTGTAACTCCCAGAATCCCCCAGGTCACTCCTTTGGACTAATGCATCTATAATTCCCCAGTTGGCAGGACCATTGAGTTGTAATCTATCTTGTGGTTTTTAATTTATCCCTACTTCAGAATCCCTGCCAATGGTTTCTTGAGACACCAATGTTTATAATCTCCCAGATAACATGAATCGTATATAAGCTATCTAGAGTGTTCGGTTGGGAAATCAGTAGCTTCTAGTATTTCCTGTTTCAGAGATCTGACCTTTGTTTTTTGTTTTGTTTTGTTTTGTTTTGTCAAAGGTCAACCACAGCCAGAATCATACACCTGCTGTCATCAGTCAAGCCAAACCTTCACAACAACACTATCCAATAGATCATTCTGAAACACTGAAAGGCCCAACATTGCCCAGGAACCTTCTTGACTGATTTTTCCCATTCCTCAACCAACTCTCCAAGTACTACGGCACATTGCCATCACCTTGTTTCTTTCGCTTCATTTGTCCTTCTCTCAGTCATCCACAGAGAGATCATATTTAATTTGTAATGTAGAACTGTGGCATGACTTAGCCCATTAGATGTTGTTTTCCCTAGTTTGGATAGGATCACCCACGAAAGAGAAATAATCCATCTGAGGAGACAAGGAAATTATACTTTCTTCCAGAAAATAAAATACCTGGGTCCATTTTTGTTGCCAAGTGGACCACAGCTAGTCATCATCAGCCGTCAGTGTTACACCACCAAATGGGCCCAATAGCTAATTGGTAGCCAGTGGAGCTGTTTTAATAGGGGTGTAATGTGATTTCTGTAACCAGACCCAGTCAGCAATCTGGCTGCTGCATTTTGGACCCGTTGAAGTTTCCTGAGGCTTTTCATTGGTAGCCCCGCATAGAGCACATTATAGCAGTCTAGCCGGGATGTCATTAGGGCATGTAGCACTGTGGCCAGAGCTGGTTTCTCAAGAAATGGGTGTAACTTGCGTATTAGCCTTAATTGTGCAAATGCGCTCCTGGCTACTGCTGCGACCTGTGCATCCAAGCTTAAGGGTGAGTCCAAAAGCAACGCCAAGCTGTGTATCTGATTTTTCAATTGGAGGGTGACCTCCTCCAGTACAGGTTGCATCCCTATCCCTTGTTCTCCCTTTCGACTGACCAAGAGCACCTCTGTCTTGTCTGGGTTTAGTTTCACTTTGTTCATCCTCATCCAGTTCATTACTGCAGCTAAACACTCATGTAAAGTTGAGATAGTGGCTCCCTTAGAGCTTGAAGTTGAAGAGAGATAGAGCTGGGTGTCATCAGCATACTGGTGGCACCTGACCCCAAAAGACCTGATAATCTCCCCCAGTGGTTTCATATAGATGTTAAATAACATAGGAGACAGAACAGAACCCTGGGGAACTCCACAGGTCACCGGCCATGTTGTCGAACATGAATCACCTAACACCATGTTCTGCTTTTTTTCCTGCAGGAAGGACTGGAGCCACTTTAATGCAGTACCCCCAATTCCCATTTCAAAGATATGAGTCAGGAGTAGAGATGGGCATGACTTAGCAGAATTCCCGTTTCCGTTACTCGTTTCCGTTACGGAACGGAAACGGTAACGGGAATTACTCCGCCAGAACTCGAACTCGAACCGACTAAAGAATAATTGGGTCTGATTTGTCGTTGTCGTTCCTGGCATCGCGGCGATCCCGCGATGCCAAGCGGCACAGAAAAAAAGTTTTTAAAAGTAAAAAAAAAACCCGATTCCTGGCCCTAAAAGCGGGCGAAAACTGTCTGAGGGCACCTACCAGGCCAGAAGGGTGTTTTATTTGGGGGGGGGGGTTTCCCGCCCCCCTCTCCTTGGCTGGTGCTACTGCTGCGCTGCTGGTACCAGGCAGGGGGGCATCATCTCGTCTGCCTTTGCCATGCGGTGTGCGGGCGGGGGGATCCAAAATGGTGACCGCAATATTTTTTTTGGAATCGTGGTCCAAAAACACACCAAAGCACCACAGAAACATGCGAAAATTAGCTATTTTAAATGCTTGAATTTTTACAGTAGCAGCAGTGGGTTTGTCTTGCCAAAATACGTCTCTGTTGATTTTATTTTATTTTATTTTATTTTTATTTTTTTACACCTGCACACGCGCAATGATGGGCTGGCCATGGGATGGGACCATGCAAATTTTTGGAGCCATTCCACCAATCGCATGGCCAGGTTTTGCTGAGACTTCTGGGTGTGCCAGAGAGGGCATTAAAAGCCCACAAACCCGAACCCTAAACCCTAACCCTAACCCGAACCTGAACCCATACGCCAGTACACTGTGTTCTTAGTGGGCCAGAGGCACCCAGAGGTACAGCCCACTAACCCACCCTAACCTTAACCGTTACCCTAAGCCTAGCCCTTACCCCCTACCCCATGCTCTGGGAAGTCAAGTCGCGCTAAATCGCAGCGGTAACGACAAACGAAAAAACAAAACGACAAATTTTTGAAAAATTTCGCGAAAAACCGAAACGAGCCGAAACGGACCCGTCCCAAAAACGACAACTCGGGGGGAAAAAATTCCGAGTCGTGCCCATCTCTAGTCAGGAGGATAAGATGCTGAACTGTGCTGCACAACACAGTCTCCTCCTGTCCATTTTGTAGAGGATTGTACTACCTATAACAATACAGCTTCAAACTAGACTGTGCAGGTACCTTGCCATCAGAAGCAGAGGACCCTTAAGAAATAAAAGACATCTGTTTTCTGCCGGCATGGTTTGCCTCTTTAAATTGCAGTTTGGCTTGGTTTTGGCTTCAGGTTCAAGGATGATTGCCTGGAGGGAAAACATCACAATAATAAGAAATCAACATTTCCCTCAGTATGCAGTTCCACCAGTCTGTGGACCCAGTGGTTTAGGACACAAGAGCACAAGTGTGCTAAGATCACAAGACCACCCCAAAATCAACTATTAATAGAATTATAGGTTAATCACAGTGTAAAATTAATGATGTTAATCCTTGTTAAACTGCAATCCATGATGCCACCCAGTGAAGTCTTCATGGCTGACAAAAAAGAAGAAAAAGGAATAGATTTAGCCCAATACTGAACTGCACGGAGCCAATGATCACATGGAGTGGGACTGGATAAATGAAATTCAAAGCAAATCCTTTCAGGCTGCTTTAGTCATTTCCCAGGAGTGTCATCCGGCATGGATCAGGCTACAGACGCAGTCCATGCTGTAGATCTGGCTGACTGTATCCGTCTTCTACAACCAGACATAGCTGGCAATGTTCTTTTGTTCATGCAGCTGATAGCCACGGTAAACTTTTGACCATCAAGGTGAAGACACTGTCCCCCAGTTTTCTCCTAATTGGATGTGTACTCAGAAAAGAGCTCTCAGAAAAAGACAATGGCACCACCTGTCTACATTGTTGGTGAATCTGGAAACCAGGGTGCCCCATGCCCATAGTTTGGTGGCTAGGGGCTTCAATGTTGGGGTCAAATTGGGGCTAGAGATCTTTTGAACAGTATAGGACCCAGCGGAAGGAGCCTTCCTACCAGAAAATTGTCGCTGTATAAGAATCTCCAAGGAGAAACAAAGCAATTGTGCTGTTCAATTACTTGCTAGGTTTAATACAGGGGTGTCCAAACTTTTTGCAAGGAGGGCCGGATTTGTTGAGGTGAAAATGTGTGGGGGCCGACCATTCAGCCACATTTGGCCTCTGGGCCGGACTTTGGACATGTCTGTATAACAGTAGGCTAGGCAGGTGGCTTGGGGGATGGACAGAGGCAGGGAGGGCAAGAAAACCATAAAACTGAAAGCTGATGTCTCCATCCAGTATGCAGAGGGGCCAGCTGGCGGGGATGAGTGACAGGAGGAACCAGTGGGCAGAAGAGGCCACGGGCCACTTGAAATTTGAAAACGGGCCACATTTGGCCCCCGGGCCTGACTTTGGGCATGCCTGGTTTAATATTTTAAGAGGCCTGCTCTGGCTAAACAGCCTAGCGGACCTGAATTTTGATGGGGAGCTTGCCTATGTTTCGCCCCTGGAGAGCTAGTGTTTGAAAATGTATCTTCTAATCCATACCCCACTGCTTTAATCTGTGGTTAATTTTATCATTGGACTGTTGACTCCCAGAGAGTCTCTATCCCTAGTTTGTTTCTTAGCCTGTTTGGGGATTTCCCCTTAATGACTACCATTTTGAAATTCAGTCCCAAGTATTTGATTTGCTCAATCTGAATCTCATCAATGCCAACTGTCTTTTCCTTCTTGCATCTGCCTATCACCTCTTCCAGCTCTCCTAAAGTAAAGGAGGTTGCCAGGTCACTTGTCTTCTGTTCCTTGTTCCTTCCCATCCTCTGTTTGTGTTTCCGTAAGTGATAACCTGATTTCCCATTAAGTAACAGCTGATGGGCAATTTGATTAGCTGAGAGGGTGGTCATTTGGTTGCATTGTTACTAAGGCAGTTAAGTAGTCTCCATGCTTTTTGGTTGCTGCAGCTCACCTCTGTTTCCTCCATGAGCTTGATCCACTTTTCCTTTTTGTGCTTTGAAATAGCCAGCACCACCTGCTGTCCATCTTTAAGGGTATCTTCACTAGGTGGGTTTACTTCGAAAAGGATGAAGTATTCATTCAGTTGATTAATCCTTTTGTGTGTTAAACCTGAAACATAGCAGGGGGTGAAGATCTGGTGCTGGAGGCTGGGATGCCAGGCAGAACTGAGAAAGAAGTACAGTAGGACCCCCGTATCCACTGATTCATTATCCACTGATTCAGTTATCCATGGTTGGCAGAGGAAAAATAAATAAATAATTCAGCAGCCACAAAGCAAGCTACTGTCACAAAGAACAGCTGTAAAGCAAGTTACTGTCATAAAACAGCAGCCGTAAAGCATGCTACTGTCACAAACACCAGCTGTAAAGTAAGCTACTTCAGCAAAACAGTAGCTGTAAAGCAAGTTACTATCACAAAACAGCAGTTTTGGGGACATTTTGGTGTTTTCTCTTATCCACGGTTTTCATTATCCATGGGAAGGCTTGGAACTAATCCCTAGTGGATACTGGGGTCCTACTGTAACTCCTTTTTGAACTCTGTGATTTAGTACCCATGGATCAGGGCTGCATGAACTTGCCTAGACTGATTGCAGGTGGCTGCATTGAATCTGGCCTCAAGATGTAAGGCCCCACTGGGAAGAGCTTGTTAATGAAAAGTTACATAGTTGAATTATAGGCTGCTCTCCTGTGTAGCAATGACAATCCAGTGACCTCTGTTTGCCCATGGATTGCCTGGGGACCCACACAGGGGTAATGAGTAGAGATGGGCACGACTCAGAAAAATTGTTCGTTTTCGTTTTCGTTTTCGGCTAGGGGTCCGTTTCGGCTCGTTTCCGTTTTCGTGAGCTAATTTCAAAATTTTTCATTTTCGTTTCGTTATGTAATGAAAATGAAAAAACGAAAACGAAAACGAAAAATTTTTCGTTTCTTCCCATTTAGCTCCATTATGTGCTTTTCCAGTAACGAAAAATGAAAATTGGCTCAAAATTAGTCGTTTCGTTTCCGTTTCCATTCCAGTTCTGAGCCGTTTTGCGTTTTTCGTTTCGTTACGTAACGGAAACAAAAAACGAAAACGAAAACAAAAATACCGCTAAGTCGTGCCCATCTCTAGTAATGAGATGGAATCAACATTTGATAAGTTGGCAAAAATGTAGGTTAAGACTTATGAATGCATGAATCATCTTTATTTTAATTGTTTTTCATGACAGAACTTCATTATTCAATCTGTTACAAAATAAAATAAACAACCCCTTTTTTGTTTTGTCCAACAAGCATGTCTTTATGCTCAAATGGCAGTCACCCTATGAACGCCCATTCTGGCTGCTTCGTCATAGCTCAGAAAAGAGAGAAGCAAAGGAAATAAAAATCCATATGGGGAATCTGGCGGGGGCAGCACTTCCTACGTGATATCTAATAAAATACCAGTTTGAAGATATACCACAGAGCAATGTGGAGTGTGAGGTGTCTCAAGTGTTTAAAGGACAGTGTGAGCGAGCACAATGGGTGTCTGAGGAGTAGCAAGGTCAGATCTGAGGACAGTGGTCCTTGGACATGAGGGGCAAGTGGCAAGCCAGTTGAGGGAACCTTGGGGTATCACACCATCATCCTCCCAAGATGCCTTATAGCCCAGAACAGAGTAATTCAGTAAACAACTGGGCCAGAATTCCGTTGCCATTGTTCAGACATGGATATTAAATCACTGAAGCCGAAGCAGCCATTTGGTGAGATGAGCCAGACAGGTGTTAGATGCCTGCTGGGCAGGTGCTGGGTCACTAGAGACACAGAGAGCTACCCATCCCACCACTCCCTTGCCGTTTGTGGTGATACCTACAGAGGCCCAATGAGGAACTGTATTTTTTGGTCCTTTCCCTTTAGAACGAGCTTCCAAAAAGAGTTTTGTCAACTACCTTCCCTATCAGTTTTAAGAAATCAGTAAAAACAGTACAGTATTACTTAAAGTGTCCTTTATTAGTGCTTTACCACCTGAGATTTTAAAACCTGTCTTGTAACTTAGGGGTTTTAGCTAAAGGGAGGGTTTATCTTTTCTGTGGTATTTCTTGGGAGGTATTTGTTTTATTTATTACAAGTGATTTCAATGTGTTGTGTACCACCCAGAGAATATGTGCACAATGGGGCTGATTTCATAAATGCAAAGAAACAAAATTGAATTTCATTAAAATGGGGAAGCCATTGCTTCAAAAGAGGTCATAAAACATTACGAGTCATTGAGGTTCTATTTAAAAGAACACATGGTTTTATTAATCTTTGTTAGTAGGGTTGGCCTAACTGAGGTCAGAAGCTGATGTTACAGATAACCCATCATTATACAGAGCCTAGTGGCGCAGTGGTTTAAACATCTTTTCCTGAAGGCCAAGAGCGAGGGAGCCTGTCTCATCTATGGGGGCATGCTGCTCCAGAGGGCTGGGGCCAATGCAGAGAAGTGACATCAACATGAACACCATTTTGTAATCATGAGTAGTGGAGACAAAGGCTTTGAAATGGTAGCACACTTTGAGTTATGTCAAGGAAGGGCTATACCATATCTCATTGGGGTATTCTGAGTATCTTACTCTGAGTATTTAGCTAGAAAATTTGAGTAGTAGACAATGTGTACAAACGTCTGCCAGAGAACCTCTGCCATTTAGAGTAGTCAATAATGGGATAAATGAACAAACAGGTTGATCCAACACAAGGTTTTTTTACCTTCATAACTCAAAAAGAAAATTCTTATATTTTTCAAGCAACAGCAATCCATAAATCTTTTCTCCTGCTGAGATGTTTATCCCAAGGCAAAATATTCACAGGTCTACTAGAGATTGCTTTTTTAAAAATCCTGCAAAGAAACCCAGTGTGGATATTTAACATTGAATTGCCACTAAATATCTCAAAGTATGCCGCCTGAAAAATAAAAGATAAAAATGAAAAGTACATAAACAAAAATAAGTTGGATAGCTGTAGTTGTGTACTGCTATTGTTCCCATAAAAACCAATTGTGGACCTATAATTCTGGGAGTTCCTTCTTCACTGAGATACCTTCCATCACAGGCACTTCTGAAGCAACATAGTGTTTCCAAATGATCTCACAAAACCTGAGAAATCGCCATGCGAAAGCAGACAACCATAGATAAGCATCATTTCAGCTGGAAGAGAACGGGAGTTTAGACAGATCTTTCACGTGCATAGCTCTGTGTTTGAGGAAAAGCCATTGCTGTGTTAAGATTTGATCTTACCAGGCCCATTGTACAATTCCACTGAGGACAACACAAGAAAAAGAAGGGGACGAAATTCAGAGGCTTCCCTCGCAAAGAAAAGCTGCACCAGTGTCTGCGCTGACAAACATTACACAAGAATAGCTAACAGTGCATTCCATCAGCTGGTCCTGTTGCTGCCGCTGCCATTGTTAATGATAGTAATAAGGCAGTATGGATGATGACTATTTTCCCAAAGTGTGAGAGACTTATTGCTGCCTAAAAATACAGCGGAATGTTTTCGAGAGCTGGGGGTTTATTTTTGAATCTGCATTATGATCTCTTCAAAGGAGTCTCTGTTTTCTTGGACTGCAATACCCAATCCAAAAGGCGAGAAAAACAATTCAGCAGGGTTAGACTAAGAACAGTCTTCTACAGAAGAAGACCACAGTAATGTACAAATCACAGCTAAGTCACAATCAGAGGTGTAACTGGCAATCTGCAGGTCACCCTTGCTCCTCTCTCATGTAAGAGGAGCAAGTGGGAGGAATACATACACACTAGAGGTAGGCATGAAACAGAAAACCGATGGTGTGGTTCGTTCTGTTTCAGGCCTCCACTCAGTTTGTTTTGTTTCATTTTGTACAAGTTTTTAAAACAAATATTTGTACAAACAAACCAGAACAAACTGGTTCGGCTTACCTGGCTGGCAGCGGTGGAGGTGATCCTGGCGGCAGCGAGGGGATCTAGGCCAGCCTGCCAGCCGCTGGGCCACTCAAGCTGGCTGGCGGGGTTCTGGCCTCAGCGATCCCGGCAGCACAGAGGCCACTTGGAAGCCTCCTTGTGGCCTCGCCAGGCTGCTCCTAGGCCCCCCTGCCACCGTGGCTGGGATTGCCATTGCCGCTGCCACTGCCGCTGCCGCCACCACCACCGGGATCGCTGACACCACCAGGATCACTGACACTGCCACCACTGCCACCGCCGGAATTGCACTTTTAATTTTTTTGACCCCTTTTTAATGTTTTAATTTTTGTTTTTTTAAGTTCTTGCTGGGGAATTCAAATAGCCTGCAGTGGTGGGTAGTGTTCTCCCACTGGGGTGTCTCAAATATGTCAGTGCTGTGAGACAGGCGCCCATGCAGAGCCACCCGGTGGGAGGTCAAGGTAGGGAGGCAACAGAGGAAAGGCGGCAGGGGAGAAATGGGAAGGGAGGCAGGCTGTGGGGGCAGGGGGGCACTTCCCTATCTTTTCCAGAGCATTCATTGTATTGTTGAAAAGTTTGCTAGTTCCTGAAAATTTGGGTTCCTTGGTTTGGATGACCTCGAACTAACTCAAATCCATCAACTAGCGATTATCAATGAGCTTTCTGGTTCATTGTTGGGTTCATGGTCATCTCTCCTTTGAACAGCTTACAAATGAAACAGCATATATATGAGATGCAAATTCAATACCAGGCTTCAGTGAAACCTTCAAACAGAAGAAAACTAGCTCTAAAATAGGAATCTCATAGTGCAGTTATTAAATAACACTACTGCAGCCAAAAACTCTTCTCACAACCTCAGCTAAATCCCAGGTAGAGGTTCACCCTGCCTCCCATCCTTTCATGGTTAGTAAACTGAGTACTGAGCTTGCTGGGGGGGGGGGGGGCAGTAAAGTGTAGCCTGACTAATTCAATTGTAAACAATCCCGATAGAGTTTTAGGTGCTATGGGGCAGCAAAGAGTATAAGCAAAACTCTTTGTTTTCAACTATGTATATGAAAACAACTTAAACAGAAGATGATGGCAAAACAGAGACAATTAGTCCAAAGATAATAGGGTGCCTGCACTTAAAGAAAAGACAAAATAACTGAGGCAAGACTGTGGAAGGCTGAAGTTAATAGTCAGGTCCTCATTTGTTTTCCAAAGGTGAGGAGGGGAAGGACCAGATGCATCCTCTACTGGAAGCGTTTTCTGAGAAGATGGGGTTCCTATTTATTGATTTCCAAGCCTCCCTTTCGGTGGCCACCCATGAAACCATGGATCAGGTTTTCTTAACAAGGAGTCCTTTGACTTAAAAGAAGTAGAAATGTGTTGTTGTCCCATTCTTCTTGACCAAGAACCATATACCAAATGAAGCTTTAAAGGTCAAAGGGAGCAAAGGTGAAAGAGAACAGTCATTATTCAGTCACAAAGCTGAATGTGAACGATGTAGAATGTGATTTGTTCAACCATATCCGGCTGCCAACTTGAGAAGGGTGAGAAAGCAATAGCCCACGTTTTGAATTGCACCAAAAATAGGGAAATGAAAGGCTGACGTTTCCTTACCTGCAAACTTTTGCCTTCCTCCCCCACTTTGGTCTCCTATCGGCATTCATTCCCTAACGTGTGCAATTTTGCAAGAAACGGAGCACCCAATTTAGGAACTTGATGGGAGAATGGGTAGAAAATAGTAAAGGCTTGCAAGCGTAACCTTTCTCCCTATTATTGCACCAGGATAAATTCTGGGATTCTCTTTAAAAAGAAGCTTAAAGGCAGCTATCTCTTCTGTCTAAACTTTCAAGCACAAGCTTCCCTGCCTATGTATATATAAACACTAGACATGGGCACGACTCGGCGAAATTTTCATTTTCATTTCTGTTTTTCATTTCCATTACGTAACGGAAGCAGTAACGATAATTAAGCCGTCAGAACTCGAACTTGAACCAAAAAAAGAAAAATTTGGTCAGGTTTTTCATTTTTGTTTGTGGCATCGCGACGATCGTGCAATGTGAAGCACAGAAAAAGTTTTTAAAAGTTTTTTTTAAAAAAAACCCGACACCCGGCCAAAAAAGCAGGCGAAAATATGCCTGCCTGAGGCTTTGCCACCTACCAGAGGGGTGGTTTCTGGGGGGTCCCCGGCCTTTCCCCCCCTCTTCTCCTGTCCTGGGCTGCTTGCACCAGGCTGGGGGGGTCATCCTCGTCATCTCACCATGCCATGCGGTGGAGGGGGGATCCAAAATGGCGACCGCAATTTTTCTTTTGAAATCGTGGTCAAAAAACACACCAAATCACCACAGAAACGTGAAATTTATTTATTTTAAATGCCTGAATTTTAATAGTAGCAGCAGTGGGTTTTTTATAGCAATAAAACGTCGTATTGATTTTATTTTATTTTATTTCATTTTTTATTTTTTTAGACCTGCCCATTTGGGCTGGGCATGGGATGGGACCATGCAATTTTTTGAACCATTCCACCAATGACATCGCCAGGTTTTTGACTGACACTTCTGGATGTCTCGGAGGGCATAAAAAGCCGAGGCACCTTCCAGAAATCGCAGTCGGGTGTATGGATGTGGTTGAGAGAGGAGGGCTGGCTGCTGGTGCTGGTGTGATCCAATCGAGATTGAGGAGGGAGGCTGGAGGCTTTAGGATTTAAGTTAGGCAGGCAGGGAGGGAATTGAATTTAGAAAATAATTTCTTTGATTTCCTGCAGCTTTGTCTGCTGAAGGGAATAGCAGTTTATTCTTTATTTCTTCTCTGGCAGTTTGTGAGGATTTTTTTCTAATATTGGATAAAGCGGGAGGTTCAACTGGGAGTGGGAGGTGTGGATTTATTTTTAAAATATATTACATACTACAATTTATTTTCTGTTTTCCCAACTTCAATTTGCTTGCACACACACACATTTGGGGTGCAAGCCAAGAACAGAATATCCTAAGTGATATCCTAACTGCCCACTCGCCCGCCCGCTCGCGCTGCCCGCCCGCTCGCGCTGCCCGCCCGCTCACCCACCTGTGACTCCCCCTGCCGCTGTCGCCACCCGCCCATGGCCCCCGTGACCGCCGCCTCCCCGCACCTCCCCCCTCCCCCGCCTCCCGCCCCCACCCTGCCCGCCGCCTAGGGTGCAAAAACACCTAGCGCTGGCCCTGATTGCAGGACGCCCCCATGCTCTGGGAAGTCAAATTGCGCTAAATCGTGGTGGAAACAACAAACGACAAACAAAACGATGAAACAACATTTTTTTGAAACATTTCACAACAAACGGAAACGACCCGAAACGGACCCGTTCCAACAAACAAAAACTCGAAACATCATTTTTTCTGGTCGTGCCCATGTCTAATAAACACCCACACACATACATATGCGATTGATATATATACTGTACACAGAGATAACTTCCTTCGTTCATGACACTTTTTCCCATGTATAAGACTATAATTTTGTCTAAAGTTGAAATTTGAGGGTCGTCTTGTATGTGGAAGTAAGCTGAGGAGACAGCCACATGGTTGTAACACTGAGCACTATCCCATTACCTCAAAAAAACACTTTTTAGTTCCTGAAAGGTAAAGGTAAAGGTAAAGGTTCCCACGGCACATGTGTGCTAGTCGTGTCCAACTCTAGGGTCGGTGCTCATATCCGCTTTTCAAGCCAAAGAGCCAGTGTTGTGCAAATCCATGGCCACGTGGCTGGCATGGCTGCAAAGAAACACTGTTTTACCTTCCCACTTTTCATGGCGATACCTATTTATTTACTTGCATATTACATGCTTTCGAACTGTTAGGTTGGCAGGCGCTGGGGTGAACAGAGGGAGCCTGCTCCACTGCGTGGCACCCAGGATTCAAACCCCTGAGCTGCTGACTTTGCCGCCGACAGTTTTCGGAGCCTTAGTCCTCTGAGCCACCACACCCCTCAGTTCCTGAAAAGCCACATCTAAAAATTGTGCCCTCACAGGCAGCCGGCATTTCCAGAAAAAAGAAACCTCAGCCACAGCCCCTGAAGTGAGATTTCCTGGAACAACCACTGGGATTGTTTGCAATCTTTTTTGCATCGGTTAGGAGGTGACTTTTTAAACAAATCAACAGAGGTGGAGACCCGATTCTTATCTAATCATTTCCCATGAGCGGAGTCAGCCTGCTTTAAAAAATGGACAGGTATCTTCCTTGTTCAATGTATTTGAAAAAGGTGAGAGCCAGAGAGAGCCAGAGCGAGAACAAATAAGCAAACAAGGGGGGGGGGAGAAAGAAGGAGGGAGGGAGTAGTATGATGTGTGTGTGTGAGAGAGTGTGAGTGAGTGTCTGTGTGTGTGACAGAGAGAGGGGGAGCGTGTGAGGGAGCGAGCAAGAGGGGAACCAAGGAAGCAAGAGGGTGGAGGGAAAAGGAAAAATATGTTTTTCTCTGAGTTCATCTCCTGTCCCAAACTTTCCTTCCCTCTTGCTGCTGCTGCAGCAACAGCGGCAGCTTTTCTCTCTGTGTGTTTGTTGGGACAATGGAAGCGCTCCTTCAATCATATGATCCTGGCAGGGGCAAAGGCACCTTTTGTAAAAAAGCGGCTCTTCTAGGATGTGGAATAGAACTTACTTTAGGTTGGGGAAGTGGGGGTCGTCTTATACATGGGGGCATCATATAGATGGCAAAATATGGGTAATTGCCAACATTCCAATCATAAAAGTTAATTAATATATTAATTAAAGTAACCTGGCAAAAACTTCTTTGTGGTCTAGAGCTGATCCCTTCCCCCATCATAAACCACACAGATGCATTAAGTTGGAGGACAGAAGGCCAAAGCTTTATTTTTACCTTGCTTATATTCTGCAGTACTCTGGTCAGGTATTGGGTCGGATCTGTCCCATTGGGAGACCTGCCTGTCTCCCGATGACGCTGTCTTACCACCACCTTGAGGCACTCCGGTGCTTAGCTCTTGGAGGACCACGAGGGTGTAGGCACCTTCATGTTTCCTCTTGAGCCACGTAGCAGTGGCACCCACCACCCTGCCCGAGCCAGGGCGGCTGTTTCCATTCCCTAAAGGGTCTGTAGGTGCCTCCCGTGGTCTGACGATCAGGCCAGCTCTTCCCTGGCACTTTCCTGGCCTGGATCCATTCCCAATGCCTCCAAGCTGCAACAACTAAGAAGCTGTGACAAGATTACACGAGCAGCATTAGACAACCACATGACCTACAATAACAGACCTTCCTGATGGTGCAGGTGGGTGGGTGGACACTCCAGTGTCCAGGCAGCGACTGATGGCTGCCGGGCCAGCCCCCTTTTAAGAGGCTGGGCTGGCTACCCCACTGCGCCTGCGTATGCAGGCAGTCCCCCAGATGCGTGACCCCATTACGTGGTGTGTGCACTTAACCGGATGCATCCAGGATTGGCCAGTGGGGGTCAGCTGATGCGTGCCTCTGAGCACCCCATGGAGGGCTCCATCTTCACTGGACCTGCTGAGGGATGGGGGATGGGCCACGCCGGCCACAACACTGGGCTCCGGTGAGTCAGAGCCCGTTTTATATAGTAGCTTGGAATGGGCCTACAGCATCTCCCTATTTATTTGCCTAGGCCATTCTTGCACGGTTTTATAATTATCAGCTGGTTCTATACTAATCTTCAGAAAGAAACATGTATTTTCATGCATGTTTAATGTGTGCTGTCTTTGCAAGAGGTGTTAAAATCTGGATCTTCTTTCCAAATGTGCAGCATTGCAACATTTTGAAAAGGGAAATCTTATGGGCAGGTAAGTTCAGATTTCCCTGATCTGAGGAGACGGATCAGGTCACATGATGCAGGGATCCACAGATAGGGATTCCTCAAACAATTTGATTCATTGCCACGTTTTTCCTTTTCACCGGGTTCTTCTTCTTCTTTATTAGGGTTCCTTCATACACCAAGAGGGCTGTGTCCCGAAATCATTTAGGCCTCCAACTGAACGGTGCAAAGAAAGAAGGGTCCAATCCTAAAACATAGCAGAATTTTTAAGTATGGCAATAGAAATTCACATCTATTTTCTGGCTCCTGCTAAAAGCGGACTCATCTTATAAATAATGAAAACCTGTCTCTTTTAGGATAAAAAAGAGGCTCACTTCATTGTCACCCACCATCTTGAAACAACTGCCCTTCTTCTGACACAGTCCCGGGATGGTCATGGTCTTTCCCAATGTTACTCCCTACTTCCCACAGCCGTTTTTACATGTATTGTACCTCACAGAAGATACAAAAGAATTCTTTGAACTTCTACTTTTGTTTACCAAGCAAAACCAAGCTGTTCAGGGCCTAATTAGCCCCAGAGAGATGTGTATTAATTTCAGCAATCACTGCTGCCCAAGAAAAATAAAGCTGCTGCTTTTCAGCTATACTGTTACCAGAGAAGACAACAGTTGACACAAGAGCCTGTAAGGCCCTTACTTCACGAGGTGCTGCGCTCCGCAGCGATATTGCCTTCGATTTGAATTCGGAGGCGGTCACGTGGCGGTCACGTGTTCTCGCTTCGCTCCCGCCCCTGTTTCTCAGTACTCACGAGCTGCAGTTTTAGGACCGATTGGAGCACAACCTCACCTGCTCCCTTCGCATTCGCATGCCACTTTTCAACGTTCGTTATTTTCCATCCGTCCTTTAAAAAAATTCCTACCAACGGCGTATTGATGCATCGATACTGGACTGTCAGTTGCAATGGCTCTACTGATTTCAACTGTTTCCTGGCATCATTGGCAGCCCCCCCCCGCCGCCGCCGCCATTACTCGGGGGGAGCCCCTCATGGTACAGCCGCCCGCCCTCCGCCGCTTGCACGCTGCCTGCCCCGGGTGCCCTGCTCTGGCCGGGCGAGGCGGCAGCGGCTCCTCCTGCTCCCGCCGCCGCTGCCGCCGCCGCCACTACTCGAGCGAGGAAGTAACAGCGCAAAGCGATGAAATGATATAGCGATGCATCGATAACCCTGTTTGAATATTTTTTAAAAAAACTTGAAATAAAAGCCAAAAACCGAGACCACACGCCACGTTGGGAGCGAAGCGATATGCGAAGCGAAAAGATTCCCGGCAACTGGCAGGGGCACCACTCGCCCCGGTTGGAGCACGGTAAAGGGGGCGTTGTCGGGGTGGCATCGCAGCCAAAAAGGAGGGGCGTGCGGACTAAAACGATCGATTCGGACAGAAAAAAAGGCTAGCCGCGAAGTGAGCGGCTCGTGAAATAACGGCCTAAGAGTACTGGCTAGAGATTAAGGATGAGCAGGAAATGATTTTTTTTTTTGCAAATTCATGTTTTTTTGTTTCGTTCCCTAACAAAATGAAAAACGACCCATCAAAGAAAAATCAAATGAAATGGAAATTTTCATTTTGTTCCATTTTGTTTTTCGTTTTCCCATAGGAATACATTGATGCAATGCTTTCTTATGGGAAACTGATTGGGCATGGGGAGACCGCAGGGTGTTTACACTTTTTCCCCCACCCGAAGCCCCGTGCGCTAGATGACTGGCGCTCCGGCAGAAAAAAAGTTTTAAAAGCCTGGAGTTTTCCCCACCCAGCTTTTTAAAAAATTTCCTCTGCCCCAAGCTCCATGTGCCAGCTTATTGGTGCTGGGGTGGGGGGGAAACTCCCCCCCCAGCGCTGATCATCTGGTGCATGGGGCTTGGGGGGAGTTTGAAAAGCCTTGGAATTTTTAAATTTTTCCCTCTCTCCTGAGCACTGCTTCCAAGCTGATCAGGTCTGGGGTGAGGTGGGGGAGTTATTTTTCCCCAAGCCAGCTCAGATCAGCTGTTTCCCAGGGCTTGGGGGAGGTGAAAAAAGTCCCAGGGCTTTAAAAATGTTTTTCCTCCCCCAAGCCCTGTGTGCTAGCTGATCAGCACTGGGGTGGGGGGAAAACCTTTTTTCCCACCCCAACACTGATCAGCTGGTACCCGGGGCTTTAGGGTGGGGAAAGATTTTTAAGCCATGGGCTTTTTAAACTTACCCCCCCCAAGGCCCGTGTGCCAGCTGATTGGTGCTGGGGTGGGGGGAAAGGTTTTTCCCCTGCTTCAGCACCAATCAGCTGGTGCCCATGTCTTGGTGTAGGGAAAACAAGTTTTAAAAGCCCTGCGACTTTTCCCCCTTCCCCAAGCCCTACGCACCAGCTGACCGGCACTGGAGTGGGGGGAAACTTCTTCCCCACTCCAGTGCCGATCAGCTGGTGCACAGGGTTGGGGGGGGGAGTTTAAAATGCCCTGAGCATTTGAAACTTTTCTCCCTCCCCCAAGCACCAAATGGAGAAGCCAACAGCCAGCAATGTGCCAGCACCCTGGAGGCATCAGCTGGAGTCACAGGCCCAAACTCAATAAACCGAGGTGACCAAAGGGGTGCAGAACCAGAGATACTCGCAGAGGGACTAGTGAAACTGGAGTCCAGGCCAGAACGGATGGCCTCTATCTTGGTCTTTAAAAAGGACGCTGCTGACCAGGATTGGTGAGATCTCAAACCACCAGGAACAATTCCACCTGGCGATTCAAGTCCTCACCCATTCTCAGGGAGGCAAAATATCTTTTTGCATCTCTGATTGCCTGAACATAGCATCTGGTCAGCATTTTGACTGCAGCCCGATTATATTCCCTCTGGTCTGCTCTCCATCTGATCTCAAGCCTCCTCCGTTCTTGCTTCATCACCTGCAGCTCAGCTGTGAACCACGGTGCGGTGTGAGCTCACCATTGGATGAGGTGCTTGGGGGCGATCCAGTTGACAGCCTGGGTGGCATCCGCATACCACCTGTCCACCAAGATGTCGACAGGACCATTGTCCAGACTGTCCAGAAGGCCCCCAAAAGGGGTCCAGGAGCCTTTGAGGGCAGGCCCAAACAGTAGGGCCAAGCTCCCCACAGGAAAATGCATTTCTCACCTTCATTACTTGGAGAGAAAAAAACAACCCTGAAATATTGTGTTTAGTTCTGAATCTTTCAAGTATTGATACTGAGTTTTACTCAGATGCTAACTGTAATTATGTCCAGAAACAGGCTTCTTGTGAACCAAGTGGCAGGGGATTCCCTTGTAACTTCTCTAGCCATGGATTGCAGGGATGGGTTCAAACCCTCTTCCCATGTTACACTGGCGTAACACAATTGGAGGTGAACTGCTTTAAGTGGTGCTATTTAGCATGCAGCTGGTATTGCAGCAGCTTGCCACCAAAAGTTGCACCATTTGCCTAGCTACACAAGAGAATTTGGGCCATCGTATTGCAGGTTATCGCACTGTACAGTAACAGGTTTTGCCAGCTGAGATTTAGGAAATAAATTAGCATTTGGAACAGAAATGTCATAGAAACCTTGTGTGTGTGTGTGTGTGTGTGTGTGTGTGTGTGTGTGTGTGAGTCAGTTGGAAAATGTGGTCTCGATATAACAAAACAACTCGTGTTTCTTGAACTGTACCAGCTAAATTCTCTTTTGAAACTAGGGTAGGGATTAAAAATGTCTTGTGGTACAAATTCTCCTTCTGGCATGCTCCAAATGTTGGGAGCATCCCAGATCTGTATGCAGGCCTCATTATTACCATACAAGGATAAAAAATGTTAGGTGGATAAACAATTCTACCATGCAATTAAGGAGCAGCTGTCAAAGAGGGTATATAATTATTATTTTAACATTAAAACTCTCACATATTGTCATGTACAACCCCCCTCCTCCCAAAGACATCAGCTCAGAGATGGGCCTGATGTTTCCCTCCAGATGTTAGCAGCTCTGGTATACAACAGCCACAGTGGAAGGATGTGGTGGTGGCATCTAGCCTGGATGCCTTCAAAAGGGGATTGGACAGATTCTTGAAGGAAAAGT
The DNA here is from genome assembly GCA_023846285.1 of Phrynocephalus versicolor. Lineage (NCBI taxonomy): Eukaryota > Metazoa > Chordata > Lepidosauria > Squamata > Agamidae > Phrynocephalus > Phrynocephalus versicolor. Next base: position 4,882,047 of record JAHTLZ010003542.1, read on the forward strand.
CCATCATAGGTTACAAACCATGATGGAGATGTGTCATCTCCAAGCTTAAAACCAGAGTACTTCAAGGGCCAGATGCAGGGGAGTGGTATCAGGAGACAGATATCTAGTCTCATGTGCTCCCAAATGCATCTGGTGCGGGCACTGCGAGATACAGGAAGCTGGACTAGATGGGCCTTTGGCCTGATCCAGCAGGGCTCTTCTTATGTTGTTATGTTCTTATGTAATCCAGGATTATCAGAAGGGCCACAAGGTGTGCCATCCTTCATTAGCCTTACTCATTGGTAATGTTGAGAAATGCAGTGTGTCTTACATGGCACATACCTTACATTGCCAGTTCATGTTTTGATAATGTACATTTCCAGGGAGACTGAGGAAGCAAAACAGTGTGTGTACAGAGGCCTTCATGCATCCCCATCACCTCCTGCTTCCCCGGGTCCACACACTGACATCTCCTAAAAGGATGGAGCATGTATATTCCATAGGCATCCACTCCTGTGTCACATGCACTCCTCCACCACCAAAAGAGCTCGCACGTCATGCCTAACTCCATATGTGCATGCCTGCACATTCCCTTCTCAGAGGTCCATGATCAATGCACTTGCCAGTGAGCGCAGTAGGAGACCCCACTAGGGATCAGTGAAGATTTCAGTTCTATTTGATTTTTATCAGAATTTACCAAGATCTGAAAAATTCAGATGCAGGTGTCTACATGAATAGTGTTACTCCCCAGGGAAATAAAGAACACTGTATATCCAAAGGTCAGATAACACATTAAAGCAAATGCAGATTTCTTCTACTTCTGTCTTATCTGTCTAGGCATGAAAATATCTTGTTATGAATGATTGATTGGTTGATTGATTGATTGGTTGATTGATTGATTGATTGATTTCTGGACCTCAGCCATCTAGCCCAAAGGCCACTTTGAGACAAATCAGAACTGCAGGCAGAACCATGCTGTCTCCCAACTGACAAAAGTGAAACAAAAGCAAGGTCATTTTCTAAATGTGGATTGAGGCAAGCTCATTTTATAATAATAACTTAAGATGTTTCCTCCTAAGAGCATACCACTTTGAGACACAGAACCAGCATCTCACCAGGTGAGGCCGTCACTTACAGAAAAATTACAGCTCATAAAGATGAGATTCTGAGTGGATCAAACTTCATATACAGCACCCAAGCGTAATCAGTGTCTTTGTATGCCTCTGATCACAATACCTGGGCAATTCAATTAACTTATTTTATGGATGAATGATATCCCCGTAATCATTGATGTCTTGGAAGATGTTAAATTCTAGCAGAGAAACAGGGCTGCCACTGATTTAACATATTTTTATTAGCGGACTAGGAAAAAGAAAAGGCATTTATTGGTTTGAGCCTTCTTAGCACTGTAACACATAAAACAAAAGCTCTGCAGATGAAACATGCAATAAAATATTTTAAATACTAATAAAATGGAATTGCATCGCTTGTAAGGAAATATTTATTTTACAGGGGAAATTCATAGCTAGCGTTAGAATGATTTAGTTAACATTTTGAAAATAAGAGTGCTGATTATAAAACATAAAGAAATTAATCTGAGCCAAACTGCTGAAAAGTTGATCTTAGCATTTTAATGGAGACCTCCTTTCAAATATCGGAATGTGAAGTATTAAAATCAAGAACAATGTGAGCCAGATGAGGCTAGAGTAACAGATAAGACTGGGGAGATTCAGGTTCAAATCCCCACTCACTCAATCACAAACTCACTAAATCACCAAGATTTCCTGTCGATGTTAAAGTGCACATTCCCAAAACGACCTGAATTTTTTCTGTTAGGGTTGGTGGACAATGAAATTAAAGGAGCAGATAGGACTCTATTTTTATATGCAACAGCAGCGGCACGAATGCTCCTGGCACAGAATTGGAAGACAACGTATATACCATCTTTGGATGAATGGAGGGCGAAAATATTGGACTTTGCAGAGATGGCCAGACTGACGTGCAGACTGAGGGATCAAGATAACCAGAGGTTCCAAAAAGACTGGCAAAAATTTAAGAACTACATGGAGATTTATTGTAAGGAATTAAAGACTCTTACCGGATTAGGTTAGAACTCGAAGGATTACTACTCATTTTTCAAATCTTTTTTATAAGTATATAAAAGGGGTTTGTTTGAAAGGAAGGCTAGGAGATGAATAACGTTAAAACCATGGGAAGAACAGAGGGAAGCCAAATTCTAGTGATAGTTTGATTTTGTATCGCTAATGTTTTGAATCTGATCTTTTTCTGTATATTAAAATTTTCTAATAAAAATGTATTTCAAAAAAAAAAATCACCAAGATTTCCTGTTAATCAGCCTAAACCACACCACACAGGCTGCGCAGCTCCATGGATTTGGTACCATGCTGAAGAAGGAGAACTAGAGAGTTCAGTTTCCCGCTGCATGCCCAAGAGGAAAAGCCTCAACGAAGCTGCACAACCAAAAGACGGTAATTCATTTCTGAGTACTTTTTCTACCTAAAACATTATTTATTTATTTATTTGTATATCGTGCTGATGTCCCAAGAGGGAACTCTGGGCAGTTACATAAAAGACACAAGAAACCTAAAATAATAATAATGATAAATAATAATAATAATAATAATAATAATAAAATTAAAGGGGGGAAATGCCCAACAACAAACAAGTAATTGGTAAGAGGCATAAGACAACTGATAACAGGCACAAACCTTGAAACAGGGAAGAACAATATACACCCTAGCGATTGCCAAAGGCATCCCTAAACAGCCAGGTTTTAACAGCTTTTTTGAAAGATGCCAGGGAAGGAGCCTGGCGTATCTCACTCGGTAGTAGACATGGGCACGACTCGGCAAAATTGTTGTTTCCGTTTTCGGTTGTCGTTTCCGTTACGTAATGGAAACGGTAACGATAATTAAGCCGTCAGAACTCGAACTCGAACCGAAAAAAGAAAAATTTGGTCGGGTTTATCGTTGCTGTTCATGGCGTCGCAGCGATTGCGCAATGCCATTGCCAAGCAGCACAGAAAAAAAGTTTTAAAAAGTTAAAAAAAAAAACCCGACTCCCAGCCAAAAAAGCAGGCGAAAATATGCCTGCCTGAGGACACCTACTTGAGGGGTGGTTTCTGGGGGGGGGGTCCCCGGCCTCCCCCCCTCCTGTCCTGGGCTGCTTGCACCAACCTGGGGGGGGGGTCACCCTCGTCGTCTCCATGCCATGCGGTGGGGGGATCCAAAATGGCGACCACAATATTTATTTTTAAATCGTGGTCCAAAAACCCACCAAAGCACAACAGAAACATGTGAAAATTAGGTATTTTAAATGCCTGAATTTTTATAGTAGCAGCAGTGAGTTTTTTATAGCAGTAAAAGGTCGCACTGATTTTATTTTATTTTATTTTTATTTTTATTTTTTTACACCTGCCCATGTGGGCTGGGCATGGGATGGGACCATGCAATTTTTTGTACCATTCCACCAATGGCATGGCCAGGTTTTGAATGACACCCGCGCCGCCACCCGCCTGCGGCCCGCACCGCCCACTCGCCCACCCGCGCCTCCCCCCTGCTGCTGTCGCCGCCCGCCCATGCCCCCCGCCACCGCCGCCTGCCCGCACCCCCCCCGCCACCCACCGCCCGCCCCGCCTGCCACCTAGGGCACAAAAACACCTAGTGCCAGCCCTGATTGCGGGACGCCCCCATGCTCTCAGGAACATCAAATCGTGCTAAATCGCGTTGGAAATGACAAATGACAAACGACAAACAGAAACGACAAATTTTTGAAAAATTTCACGACAAACGGAAACGACCCGAAACGGACCCGTTCCAACAAACGACAACTCGAAACTTCATTTTTTCTGGTCGTGCCCATCTCTACTCGGTAGTTTATTCCAGAGAGCTGGGCCGAGAACGCCCAATTGCACATTGGAACCTTATGGGCCTCCCTGGGGGTAGCCACTCAGAGGAAGAGAGCCATGGAGGATCAGGTGGGTTGGGCCAGCTCTGATCTTGATTTTGGAAGGGGTGGCCATAACTCAGAATTGACTTGATGGTTTCTAATAATTCCAAATGCCATCACAGGGCTATTGTATGGAGATAGCAGAGGTTGCACAATCTGACATCCTAGTTGAACCTCCTTGGAGACAGGGTAGGATGGATATCCATGGAAGAAAAGGGTAAACAAATAGGCAGGTTGAGAAAAAGACTCCTGGGTGAGTATCCCGAGCTCATTCTTCTCTCACCGGACCCTTTCCAGGGTACATCAAAGCTAGAATGCAGACCTTCCTGACTGACAGAAGCCTGACCTGGCTTAATTTGTTTTTGAAGAGACACTGTGCTTCGAATGTGCTAGCCTCTTCCAACTGCTGTCTGAGCACAATCTTTTGGAAAGTTAAATTCTCCTGATTTTACTAAGTCCGGTTAACCCCTGGTCCCATGGATGGGGACTCAATTCAAGAGACACCCATCTTTACTCCCAGCCTTTGCCTCTATAGTGAATATCTAAACCACCGAACTACCCAGGAGTAGAGAAATAAAGTTTAACAAGCTTATGTCACCTGAATTTTTGGTAATAGTGAAAGACTTCCAATTTGATATTCAGAAGATATGACTGTGATGTTGGGTTTCATTCTGGAATTAAACCTTTATTGGGATAAATGGCAGCTGTGATTAGCACAGAATTCTGATCCCCCCCTCCAGAGGCCTATGGAACTTGTTACAACCCCTGGAAGATGCAGGGGAGTGGTACCAGGAGACAGATATCTAATCTTGTGTGCTCCCAGACACGTTTGGTGGGGCCACTGTGAGATACAGGAAGCTGAACTAGATGGGCCTTTGGCCTGACCCAGCAGGGCCTCTTCTTATGTTCTTATGTTCTGACAAAGAAATTTATAATTTTTAGTAAAGTCTTTCCAAAGTAGGAATATTTTCAGTCACCTCAAGTGCAATGTTATTGTTTGATTTGTGACATTCTGAGATACAATTGCAAGGTGACTAGAGGCAGTTTTGCCCCCCCCCCGAAGAAATAGACACGAGACAAAGTTTATGGAGTTAATATGGGCCGCAATTTATTTATAACATTAATTAACTGTAAAGAATAACTGCAAGTTAAAGAGGGCCTGTGCCTTAGGGCATGTGGTAGATAATTCTATGTTAAAATTCATCAGCACCTCCGCTTGCTAATAAGAGATCAAAATGGCATGAATAAATAATGCCTATGGTAAGATGCCAGACAGTAACTAGACCATCTTACCTTCAATTCTGATAAACACTGGCAGCCCTCATTACCTAACAGGGGCTCCTTTTTAACAATAAGAATTGGCATCCTAGTTTATAAAGTTTTATCAATGAGGGCTGCCCAACACCAAACAGGTGCTGCATAACAGAGGTGCCTACTTAAATTACAAGACTGCTTGCCCTAACCGCCAATTGCGACTGGTGAAGGAGCTATTAATATCACCTCACAACACCATGCAGATGATGGGGTGGGCGAAAAAACGCCGCCACTCTGCAGCCAATTTGAGCGAAAGCCAAAAATTCCCATCCAGCCCCGAAGCCACCAGTAAAACTCACCATCCACAATATAGGGCCGGGAGGGAGGGGAGCTGTCAAATTGTTCTGGCTGTGGGTGGGGAGCGTACCGAGCCTTAAATAGGCTGCTCCCCACCACGCAAGCAGCATACGGGCGCAGGACTTTGCGCCCACCATTTTCTTCAAGGGGGCAAAGCAGCCCCGCTGAAGACAAGGGCTTCAAGCGGAGCCCCCATTGTAAGGCAAGTTATGCTGAGGTATTTTTCACTTGTCCCATGTTATAGTGTGAATGTCACAATTTAGCTGAGATTTCATCTAGGATCTCCACATCCTGAACCCAAGACATATTCACCTCAGTCCTTATTCTGATATTGTTTAGCAGTAAAACATTCACTTGTCTTCTGAAGAGTATGTTATCCTCTCTTTCTTCATGACAGCTCTGCAAAATAGGTTGGGTCAATAACAGCTGGCCAAAAACCATCCACTCATGCTCACGGATGAGGTGGGTTTTGAAAACAGGCCTGATGGGTCAAAGTCAAACTATTTATCCATTATTCCTTACTCTATCTATGAGTAACTTTCTCCAGACAAACAAGGCAGTATTATAATAATGATGAGGATTATGGCCTGTGAAGTCAATCTCAATGTAGATTGACCCTTGCCAGTGTTTTCAGTGCATAAAGTCTTCCCAAGTGCTTTGCCCTTCCTTTCATCTTGGGACAATCTCAGACCATGCAGCTTGCTGTAGCCTGTACAGGCTTGCTCTTCTCAAGGGAGACAAAAAAGATAATTGAACTCCCAATCACTGACTGGCAGCTAGATGCATAATTTGGGGAGCAACTGCACAGGAAGGGATATGTGAATGTCACTCAAATTCACTCAGCTTCAGGAGATTTCAGGTCATTTTGACCAAAAGTAACCACATAGGGAGACAAGAGAAAAGCCTTGTTTGCTGCTTATTGTGGCCACACCTCTCTCCAGCTAGCCACAGAGTTAAATCACTGCCACCAAAATTTTTACTTTGTGACACAAACCCTGCCCTGCCCCTGGTTAGCCACAATTATAATCTAAACCTTTAAAATATCCCTGGCTTTCCCTGAGCCATTGAAAGGAAAACTGAGTGGCATTTTCAAATGAATCAAATTGTGAGTTTATTAAAAGCACAATGTTTTCACATAACAGTTTGGCATGGGTGTGGTTATTGAGTCTTCTTCAGCTTTTAAATCAGCCAGGTGCTCTCAAAATCAATTTTTACAAGCCCCATCAGATGGATTCACTATCAAACTGCCTGTTACAAGAAAGTTTTCAAAACCTTTACTTTGTATAGTGATTTCCACATAACAGCCTTCTCCAGACCACTCTCATGTCACATTCCTAGCTCAGATTCATTCTAACATAACACCTCCCTCCTTCTTGTTCTTCTGATGTCCGGCCCCTATATCTTTTACTGTTGCTCTCTGATAGGTTCTCTCCTTGTTTCTCCAACCACCAATCATGACATGGTCTGGTGTGTTGCTGGGTAGACCTTCCTGTCCCAGTCCTGGAATCCATCACACTTGTCTGCAGCTCTTTTGAAGCCCTGTAGGAGACACAGTTAAAAGGAACTGCTTAACAAGCTGTAATGAGGCTTTTATCCCTTAGTTTCCTTAGCTCATTTTTTTTAGGGGGGTAGCCCCAGTGCCAGAGCGAGAAACTATAGATTTTTGGGTGTGTGCAAGTGCGAGTGCACATTGATGTGCATTTCCCTTTGCATTCAGTGATCAACTGAGGAGAAACAGTCCAAACCTATAACATTTCATGCATTTTTCCCAGTGTAGTCATAGACTCCCTGAACCAGCCAAACAACAAACACTTCAGTATACACAGGGACATCTGAGTGGGATTATGTACACAGTATGGCTGGATGTTTTTTCCACAGAAGTCACTTAGGTTGCATATTTACCCCATGGATACAAGAGGACAGCACTGCAGTGAAACAAAGAGTGCTTATTATTTCAGCTAGAAGAGCTTTTTGAATCAGGATGGGAGCGCCAATCATCATCTCGACAGGACCCTCCCCTCACCGCCGATCCACATGTAGTGGATTAAATGGTTTTGCTCAAGTCTGCATCGGTTTTGCACATGAATCGCAGCAACGAAAAAAAATGAAAAGCATGGCTTGATATTTCGTCTGCAGACTTAAAGCAAGGATCTCTGAACACCCATTAGCCCACTCAGCAGTGGAGCGAAACTACGAGACTCCAAAAATAAACAGAAATCAATGTTGGGAGGAGTGTGTTGGCTGCTGGTAGCTGACCTCCAGACGTGTCGGCTGCTTTCCTTTCAGCTTGTTGAATCACATGTAGGGTCTTGCACCAAGTGCCATACAAAGCCCAGCTGCCTTAAGTCACTCAAAATAAATAAATAAGCATCAGCGCGCAGCTGTGTTTTGGTTGCAAGATGCTGCCTTTTTGGTTCCATTTAAGTGACGTTGATCTAATAATGAAAAGTGGGCAGAATGATGAATGGGCTAGACCCCGTCTCTGCAGAAATGGGCTTATAAACAAGCACCTGCCATAAATCACCAAAACGGCTTTGTCAAAAGTAACTAGGAACCAGATGCATCTTTATAATTACCCGTGACACCCTTTTGTCCTGCTTTCATATCCACCTGCCCACTTGGATCCCTCCTTTTGATTTGTTTGGGGTCCCAATGATCTGCATTCCATTTTGAAATGTGAGTTGATGTCTAGGCAAGCTTGCCGGGGAGGTCTTGAACAATAGCCACAAGGAAAACTTCTTGGGTGTTCAATGGCTGGTTGCCAGAAGCATCTCTCCACTAGTGATCTTCTCTCTCTCTCTCTCTCTCTCTCTCTCTCTCTCTCTCTCTCTCTCTCTCTCTCTCT
>JAHTLZ010003542.1:4895593-4907136 GCA_023846285.1 Phrynocephalus versicolor
TGAGGGTTTTTGCTACGGAGTTGATCTGTGCAGGGTGGTGGTGGTGTATATATACGTTTTCCAGTGCTGACCATGTGGCCCCTGGGGCCCAGTCAGCACTGTTTTCACTCTGGAAGACTCTGTCGGGACTCAAGTCAAGGCAAGTGCCAGGAACAAAAAATGAAATGAATGAAATGGAAATTTACATTTTGTTTCATTTCTTTTTTCTTTGATGGATTGGTTTGTTATTCATTTTGTTAGCTAATGAAATGAATAATGAAATGAATTGAAAATTCATTTCGTGCCCATCTCTTATGTCTATATCTATCTATATAGATAGATACACACACACACACAGTGGACCATCGTATAACAAACAGTTTATATAACATAAAATCTGTATAACATAAAAAATTCCAGAGATAGGGGAAATTTGCTTAACAGAATCATCTATGGGGCAGATAAAAATGGTTGCAATTAGGTATTACTCTTTTTTCAATGCATTCCTATGTGAAATTTGTATAAATGAAAATTTGCTTAACATAAATTATCTTTGTACCCTTCCAACCCCCTTGAAAGTACAACATCCCCCCCACACACACATTGTTATTTCCACCACTGACCAGTTCAGGGCCAGTTCTTCATACCACCACCACCCCACACATTTGTTTTTGACCATTCCTGTACAGTTCAAATAAACAGTAATAAAATAAGGAGCACTATTCCTATCAAAATTAGAAGTTTATTCTCTGCTGGAGGCAGCAGCAGAATGGTCACCAGTAAGGCAGACCAGGGCCCATCAGGCAGTGCCACAAGGGGGGAGTTAGAGGATGCTCCTCTGCCATTTCCATGCTACTAGGTGCCTGGGATCCATGTTTTCAAGTACTTTAAAATTACAAAAGTTCTTATCCTGGAGCACCCTGTTTGGCATTAAATAATTTGGCCCCTTGTACCCCAAGCCTCTCCCAATTTGGGGTGCTCCAATGGGAGACCTTGGGGAAAGTCCACAGTGATTTCCATGCTGCTAAGTACCCAGGAGCAGTATTTTCAAGTAATTTAAATTTACAAACGTTTTTCTACTGGGGGAATCCCCTCAAAAAGGGGATTGAATAACTTGGCACCCTGTCCCCCAAACCTCTCCAAATTCAGGGTGCTTAAAGGAGGATCTTGAGGAAGGCCTGCAGCAATTTTCATGCTGCTAGCTGCCCAGGAACAGTGTTTTCAAGGACAGAAAATGGTGCTCAGAAATTTTTTCCCAGGGGCACCCATTTTGTAGTTTAATAACTTGGCTCCTCAAACTCCAAATCATTCCAAGTTTGGAGGGTTTAAAGGGGAGAATCCAAGGAAGGTTCACACCAAATTTGGTGCCTCTAGGACCCCAGTGGGCCACGTAATAGAGAAATGAATCAGTTTGTTACCATTTCATTTTGTACAATTTTTAAAAACAAATTCATTAGTAACGAAACAAAACGAAACAAGGGACAAATGAAATGAAACAAAATGAAACACAGTTTTTACGTTTCGTGCCCATCCCTAATCTACAATCATTCCCTTTTAAAAGCTGTGAATATTTACCATTTTAGGCAGAGAGGTCAAGATGCCTTTCTTTGGAATTAGAAAATATTTGACATGGAGTTCACCTCTTTCCTGCCGCTACCCAGCCCTCCCAGAGTCTCTTTTTTTTACACCACCCACTTCCCTTGAAGGGAGTACCTAACAATGGTGAGGGCTTTTTGGAACAGGAATGGTCATCAGATGAATTATGGCCTTACAGACTAGGAGAAGGAAAATGTCTGGCCCTTCACCCTTCTTGAAAGTGATGGGAGCCGCAGTTTGGGAACACAGATCCCCACTGCTTCCCAGTCTTTGGTCCCCAGATGTTTTTTGGACTACAGTTCCCAGAAACCTTCACCACTAACTGTGTTGGCCATGTTTTTTGGGAGCTGCAGTCCAAGAACAACTGGGGAGCCGAGATGGGGAGCCACTGCTCTAAAACATACATGGTACTATCATTATCTGATGACCAGCATGGGATTTGTGGTTTCCTCTGGTCCTATAATTAAATCAAAGGGCTAGAAAAACAAAGAACATGGGAAGTGTTGTTAATTTGAGAGATAGGGGGAAATACAGTGCTCATCCTTCCCTCCTCCACCACCAATCAGGTAGAAACAATGCTTTTTCAAGAGACCAGCATCTCTCTCTCTCTCTCTCTCTCTCTGCAGTTCTTTCTACTGATCTGCTCTCTCTTTCAAAACAACTTGTTTTGCTTCATTTTGTTTTTGCTTAGGGATGCAGAAGTGAAGTGCCTCTTACCAAGCATTTTTCTGGGAAAGATTAGAAAGAGAATGGCTTTTGAGGCAAGTTGAAAGAAGTTCTTCCAACACCTGCGGTTCTTAAGGAACAAATGTTGTTTTTTTAAATAGTTGCTCCGGCAGCCTACCTTGTTGCTGATGCTGATTGTTTGGAATGTGTTCTATATTGTTGGCAGGAAAGCCGGTCTGCACATCTCTGCGTAAATGGATATTACTTATAGTTAAAGCAACTGTTTTATGAGATGGCACATTGTATTTTGAGTCGCACAAACATTCATTATTAGTTTATGCACGCTCGTGGTCATCTGATAATTTTGTCTGCTTTGTGCAGTTATCCGGCATCAGGAAATGGCATTATTGCAAACAACATTACATTTGAAATAGGCATCCTATAGGGAGGGAAAGAAAGATTATAAGAAAACAAAATATAACAGCTTGAAGGTACAAGCTGATTTGAGTTTGACTTTTTAAAAATATATTTGTATTTCCAGCTGTGACTTCTCTGCTTTAATTGATGCTCAATCATAACACTTATATGCCTTCCCATTGGTGGTTTACCCCTCAAACAAGGGGGTTTAGCAATAATCTTGGCGCAGAAAGCACAGAGCTAGACAATAAATGCCACTGCACTCAGGTCAGCCCATTAAATTTCCCTTTCAAATCCAATTGTTGGCCTGCTGTGCTTATTAGAGACAGGCACACGGTCTGTGTTTGAATGCACCGTATGTGCCATTTTGGCACGGTTTACCTGCTGCCTTTGCAATTACAGAAGCAAGGATGTCTGCTCAGCTGAGCTGTAGGTTACTGAATATGACATATATAAATGTGTGCACACAGCCACACACACAATCCATAAATTATAAAGATTATTTGGGCTCTGAGTTATCCATGACGGATCAGGAAAGTGATCTTGGTGTGTTGGTGGACAGCTCCATGAAGGTGTCTACCCAATGCGTGGCAGCGGTGAAGAAGGCCAATTCCATGCTAGGGATTATCAAAAAGGGGACTGAAAATAAAACAGCCAACATTATAATGCCATTATACAAAACAATAGTAAGGGCGCACCTGGAGTATTGTGTACAATTCTGGTCACCGCATCTCAAGAAAGACATAGTGGAACTGGAAAAGGTGCAGAAGAGGGCGACTAAAATGATTACTGGGCTGGGGCACCTCCCTTATGAAGAAAGGCTAAAACATTTGGGCCTCTTTAGTCTGGAAAAAAGGTGCTTGAGGGGGGATATGATTGAGACATACAAAATAATGCAGGGTATGAGTAAAGTGGATAGAGGGAAGCTCTTCTCTCTCTCCCAAAATACCAGAACTAGGGGACATACACTCAAATTGAGGGCTGGGAGAGTAAGAACAGACAAAAGAAAATATTTTTTCACCCAGCGCATTGTAAGTCTATGGAACTCCCTGCCACAGGATGTGGTGATGGCATCTGGCCTGGATGCCTTCAAAAGGGGATTGGACAGATTCCTGGAGGAAAAGTCCATCACAGGTTACAAACCATGATAGAGAAACCAGGGTACTTCAAGGGCCAGATGCAGGGGAGTGGTATCAGGAGACAGATATCTAGTCTCATGCGCTCCCAAACGCATCTGGTGGGGCCGCTGTGAGATACAGGAAGCTGAACTAGATGGGCCTTTGGCCTGATCCAGCATGGCTCTTCTTATGTTCTTATGTTCTTATGATGTCTAGCTGATGTAGCAGCAGAGAGGGTATTTAAATGGTTAGTGCACAGTACATCTCAATGAGATATAGGACTGAAAGATGGTCTGTAATGGAAGTCATCAGCATTTCTTGGAATCAAACTGGCTGTTGTTACTTTGGTCAAAATAGTTGTAGCCCACTCAGGATACTGAAATTTCGTGATGCTGTAAACCGGGACTTTGTAACCCGTTGTTGGCATTCACCATCCATCCAATTAAAATTAAGTATCAGGATAACAGAACCATGCTCATTAACTCCGGTCTGTTACATTTGCATAAGGGTGTTGGCCAGCCTTTAGGACCAAGCCCAAGTCTGAGTCCAAGTCTTTGGGAGCAGTTCTCAAGACCCAAGCTCCTTGTCTGTGTTCCTATTAAAAACAACTGTTTTAGGGAGGGTCAGGTGGGTTCCAAGTCACAAACTGAGTCCAAATCATTTAAAAAAAAACCCACTCTAAGTGACATCCAAGTGAAGATGCTGGTGCGACATAAGTTCAACTTGACAGTGAGTGTGGCAAAACCTGACAGGTACCTCATAAATATTCAAATGATGTCAACTGGGTAACCAATTGAATAGCCTGTGCGCAGGGCTAAAGCATATAAAAACATGTGTTTGTTGGAATAACTGATAGATAGGCACTGGATAGGGACTGAATAGGGTCTGGAAAGGGTTCTGATGACTGTTAGGGACTGGTTAGGGTCTAGTTAGGGGCTGAAGAGTGAAACTAGAGTGCTGTAGAAATGGAATAAGAACTGAGCATAGATAACTAGGAAAATTCAAAGTATAAATATGTTGTTCTAAGTTGATTTACAAGAATGTGTTCTCAATGTTTATTCAACTACTTGTGTGAAATCAATAAACACATCCACTAGTTTGAACTTTAAACACTTTGAGTTGGGCCACATTTTTAATTGATGGAAATTTGAAGTAATTTATTGATGACAGTATTTTAGTATCCAGGTCCGTGACAGTGAATCCTATGACTTGATGATACATCTGAGTCATACTTGCCTTGGAATGTCTCAGATGTATCATCTTCCACACAGCAGAAGAGTAACATCTTCAGAAGCAGCCCTGCTCCACTTTTGTAAGTCACTTGCATATGTTAGATTACTAGTTACCTTGTAGAATACAGTACGACCCCTGTATCCGCTGATATGGCATCTGTATCATACGCCATTTTTGAGCAGCACATTGTACAGAAGTTATTGGGGAGACTATCCATCCCCTTACAGCTTCCACAGAGCTTTGCCCCTCACAGCAATTTCCTTTTTCTTTCTCACAATTCTTCCCTTCTCCTCAAAAAAAGGAGAACGTCTCTTCCAAATAAATGTATATTTTTGTATGCATGAAACTTTTCAGGTTTATTACTTATCTCCATCATTTTCTAGCAGTCATCCACAGAGTATATGGGGAGATTACACATGTCTTTTTATGAATACTTTCCAGTGCCAAGACTACTTTTGTACAACAGGCTCTGAATCTGAACGTGGCAAATCTGATGGCACCAGAAGATGCAAGTGTGTCTGCAATGTCCGTTCAATTTTGTAGAGAGAGTGTGTGTGTTTTCAAGTCAAGTTTATAGCATAAATAAGTGCTGTCAATGCTATGAAAACAGGCCATTTGTTAAATCCCGAGAAACTGCTGTAAAACTTTTGTTCTTGTTATTTTCCAATGATAGTGAGGACGAACAGCCAAAATGGTAGTTCGTCATGGTTTGTTAAGGTTGATGGACATTGAACTACAAATCGCTCACACATGAACTGATGAACTAATGTTCAGATATTGGATCTCAGTCAGATCTAGTTACACATAACACATAGTCAAAAGTGAATCAAACCAATTGATTATGTTTATAGTTTCTATGGCTCAAAATATTGTTATTTCTTATCATATCATTTTAAAATAAGCAATATCTTCCCATTTCTCCAAAGTAACTAACTTGTTTTTGAGTTATCTGCTGTAGTTTCAAGTGGCCCTAGAGGCTGGGTGATTTTGGCAGTTGTACTTTACCAACTAATAGATATATTTGCATGGATGAGGCTAACTATACAAATAACACTGACAGTTATGTTTACCCTACAACAGGGTAGGGTATAACTTAGTAAGTCACATTTGCAATGTATGAAGTCAGAGATACTGTATACAGTATTATTTCACTTGCAAAGACCTTGGAAGACATTCTGAATATGCTTGCTGATCTCTGGAGCCTGACAGACGACATTTTGGGAAGGGTTACAGAATTGCATTTGAACTGAGATGAGTTTTTAAGATTTAGGATTAGAGATGGGCATGAACTGAAAAAATGATGTTTCAGTTTTTCGTTTTTCATTGTGGGTCCCGTTTCGATTCATTTTTGTTTTTTGCAAATTTTTCAAAAAAAAATCATTTCGTTGGTTTGTTTATTCATTTTTGTTTTTACCGGCTTTTTGCACAATTTAAAGCATTTCCGCGCGCGGGCGTACCCCAATGCCCCAGACCAGAGGGAAAACACTAAACAAAATTGATGCTGGCAGAGACACAGTATAGACTAGGTATGCAGGAAGGCTGCAAAGGCAGTGGCGGGCGTTGCCCAGGGTGCAAAGCAGCTGCAGAGTGACTGCACTGCGGGGCAGGGGAGGGTACTCACCAAGAGGTACGCACGCACGCACACAGGGAGGCTGCAGGACTGAAGCGAGAGAGAAATCTCTTCTTTCTCTCCCCTAAGAGCCAGGCTGCAGCCAGCAGGAACACAGAGACACACACCTGCCTGGTTGGCCTAAAGTGAAAATAACGGGTTGCAGAGAGCAATCCCACCCTAACTCCTACC
Source organism: Phrynocephalus versicolor (assembly GCA_023846285.1). Taxonomy (NCBI): domain Eukaryota; kingdom Metazoa; phylum Chordata; class Lepidosauria; order Squamata; family Agamidae; genus Phrynocephalus; species Phrynocephalus versicolor. Next base: position 4,902,404 of record JAHTLZ010003542.1, read on the forward strand.
ACAGACTGCAAGGAGGGCAGGGGCTGCCAGAGCTTTTTATGCCCTCCGTGGCTGCCAGACCTGTCCAGTCTGTAACCTGGGCATGCTATTGGTTGAAGTTGTCCAAGAATTTACATGATCCCATCACATGGCTTGCATCCATTTTGTGGTTGGCATCCATTTTGTGTTATCCTTAAAGGGAAATGAAAAATACTTTGCAATGGGAGAAAGACAAAAACAAACATTTTAAGGACCCCAACAGCCCCGGTAGGTATTATCAGGCAGAATAAATAATTATCACTGTATTTTTATGGATGTCCAGGGCGTTTTAATACCCAAGAAATCAATATTAGGTATCTGGAAGCCATTTTGGGTCGATATACCCTAACTCCCCTTAAAGGAAAAATATACAGCAATCTGAGAAAAGACATGCATGCACATATTAAGGACCACAACCCCCCCGATACGTATTATCAGGCACAATAAATAATTATCGCTGGGTTTTTACAGAAATTCAGGATGCTTTTAAACATTTAAAACAGTTCATTTCATTGTGCGTCACCATTAACGAAAACGAAACGTAACGAACCTAATTTTCTTGGTTCTGTTCGGTTTATTCCAAATTCATCACCAGGTTTTTTATTCGTTTTGTTACGCAATGAAATGAATAAAGGATAACGGAACCAAAAAAAAATGGTTTCGTGCCCATCTCTATTTAGGATACAACCAGAGAAACTAAAAAAACTGAAGCTTGGAATGTGGAGAGTCTTGCAGAATATTACCAGCAATAGAAGAGGCTTTTTAGGAAGATGATATTCTGGTTCTTAATCTGAATGCAAGCAAGTTCATCTTCCATATTGGGAACCTATAAAGTCAAGCAAGGCCATAGGTTAGAGGTAAGAGAGGTTGTACTGAAGCACAGCAGATGTATGGATCTAATTCAAAAGGAATTTGAAAAAAAAAATACTTTTCCATGACCTTTCCAAGCTGGAGATTCTGGGAATGGTAGTCCAAAAAGTAAGATCTCCATGGTCTGCTCTGAAGATATCTTGGTAAGTGGGAAGTGTGGGGCCTTCTCTGCCATCACTGCCAAAACCCATCAGTAAAATTCAAGTAGTTTGACAGGCCACTAGCCCTTTCAAAGAGGAAACTGCATGCTCATTCCCTTCCTGCTTTGAGTGTCTGGACAGTGCACAAATTTAGCAAGGATCAACCATGACTATTCCTTTGTTCTGAAGTAAATTCCATGTGAATCAATGTTAAGAAATGAAACAGCCTATCAGCTCCTGTTGGCTACAGTGACACCTCCCCCCCCCCCCATCGCAGGGGTTCGGGACCTGACCTGACCAGCGATAATTGAAAATCTGTGATATGTGGATGCAGGTCAGGTCAGACCTGGGAGGCCCAGCTGGGGGTCCTTGTACTTACCCCCAGCCTGGCACTGCCCTGAACGGGCCTGTGAGAGCCTGCCCGGGCCTTCTGGAGGCCCCAAAAGGGCCTCCCTGCGAACCAGAAGTGACTTCTGGTAAACCGGAAGTGACTTCCGGATTGCCAAAGATCGTTTCTGAGGCCTCCGAGGGCCTTTCTAGGCCTGTCAGAGGTCTCAGAAATGAGTTTTGGTGATCCGGAAGTGACTTCAGGTTTGCAGAGAGGCCCGGGAAGGCCCTCACAGGCCCGTTTGGGGCAGCACCAGTCCTGGGGTAAGTACAGGAGGCTTGAAATGGGCCTTTCCACCCTTACCCCAGGGGGCCTTTTTTCATATACTGCGGTCCCACGATAGAGCGGGACCGCAGTAAATGAACTGCGAAAGGGCGGGAGAGCACTGTACTCTTTTAAACTGGTTTGCTTTTTCCATTTAACTTCATTTTGAAATAAATATGGGAAGACACCAGCCACTGTTTACAACTTGCTAAGCTGTGGGATTCAAAACTCCAAAAATAAATAAACAGAGCACTGGGAAGTGTTACAGGTGGTAAAAGTACAAATAGCACCAGACATGTTTGGACAGTCTTTTTCTATCATCATCATCGTTGGGCAGACCTCTTTTGCCACCCCGCCTGAGACTCTTTTATGGTAGTTCCACCATTCTGATACTTTACACCTTTCCCCAAAGAGAGACCTTCTTTTAGAAGCCGATGGCCTTCACCGAGGCAGTCATTTCAAGTTCTGAACATATGTTTCTGTGCTGGGAAAATGCCAGACAGGGGGGAGCGTGCAGACTGCACCAGCAGTTCTGTAGCTTTGCAAAAGAAAAAGAAAAAACAGGCCATTCTTTACAGATTAAAAAAAAAAAATCAAATACAGCACCAACAAGTGGAGAGATGAGATAAGCAAGCTCTGTACACAGACGTCTAGCAACAGCAGTCCCTCCACCTCCCTACACAGCAGAGGATGTAAAAGAGTTTGACTGTGGGCAGGTTAGGCTGAAAGAAGAATATAGCAGACACCACATGGTTCCACCGCAAATCTCTTTAAACTCAGATGCATTGGGGAGAAGAGTGTTTGCATTTTAAAAAAAACCCTTCCCTACAGGTATTTTTCTTTTCAGTGGGTTTAAGCATCATATTTTTCTCACCAAGGAAAACAGAGCGAACTGATAAAGAGATTGATTTTCATAAAATAATGGTGCAAAGAGTGACCCTGACAAACAGTGAGATGCAGTAATCTCTTTTCTCTTCCTTTGTATGTCTTGAGAGAAAGACACTGAGCTGAGCTTTACCTCCGTGGCTCCTCCAGGTTCCTTCTTCCTCAAGCCCATGCCGGGAAGCAATTAACCCAGGTTGACTTGCTCCCTTTTCCCTTTTCTGGGAGGCAACACAAGGCAGCATGTGCAGCCCATGGGGTGGAAACAAGCAAAGGTTGTAGGAAGAACTCATAACTTAATTGCTGCCAGTTGAAATTATGCTGAGGATCGTGACAATGGGTCCCCATTGTGAAACTTTGAAATAGAGCCAACCAGTAAACTTCAAACAGCCATAAGGAGTGTGTATATACCCCTGTGATCCATTCTAAGCTTGGAGACCATCCATATCATTATATGGATTATACTAATGTGGTCCGAAGAGTGACCCTTTCAAAAACAAATATTAATTCTCTCCACCAAGCATCATTATTTCTGTGTATGGCACATTAATTTGTAATGAATCCCTGGAACTCTACTGGCAATCTGTGAACCTTCAGTTCATCTATCAGAAGCTCCCAAGTAGTCGTCCATTTAATATAGGGTCTTCCTTCATAATCAAGGAGATGGCCAAAAATGTTAACTTCGGTTGGATCCTAGAATTGTTGAACTGTACAGCTGGATAGGTGGCAACGGACATCTGCTTAAATTCACTGTGCAGGAATCCTTAGCTAATTCCTATGCAGAAATCCATAACCAGTGTAGGAATCTGTAACCAAGGTACATCAAGAGAAGGTAATTCAACCTCCACTAATAATATCCAATGGTGTTTCAGTCCAGCACCTTCTGAGGTAGCCCACTCCAACGCTGAACATATTTACCCTTCAATATGGCCTTCCTAAGGTACTGTAGGGATCTCCAGTCTAGCCATGTTAATCTGTTGTACTGGTACTAGATGATAACTTGAAGAACAGCAGAAGACACATTTGCCTCATCTTCCATGTGAGAGCCCATCCGATTACAGAAGACAGCTGTCATATGACTTCTCAGTTTTGTCTTCTCCCAGCCTCAGAAGGTTCAACTTTCCAATGCTTTACCACATTGGTCATTTACTTCTGGATAGCTTGTTATTATCCTTCCTGAAGTGTGGTGCCCAGAGCTGGATACAGTACTGCAAATAAGTTCAGAGTCATGCAGAGTATAGTGGTATCATTATCTTGATGCAACCCAGAATTACATTTGTGTTTGTTAATTTGCTTGCCGCGCTTGACTTGTGTTATATCCACCCTCTAAAATTCTGAGAACCTTGACACCTGTGTTACTGCCAAGCCAGTGTTACTCATCTTACTTTTGGATCTTATCCTATTTTTGGATCTGATTTTTCCACCTTTCCATAACTTGACATTTATGGAATCTTGCCCTCTTCTCAATTTGTGTATTTTCTCTCCGTGTGAGCTACATCCATTACAGGGTTATAAATTAATTTAGGTTTGCTTTTAGGTTAATATTCACTAAGACATAAACAACTGGGTTTCTTACCATGTCGTTACTTGTGCTCTCCCTAGTGGCAATTTAAGTGTGATTGTTGTAGATGACGCCATCCTGTGGAAAGGAGGAAAATAGCCACCAGAAAAGTCGTATTCTGACTACCCACCAGATGTGCCTGTGAGGGCGAGAGCAAAGGACCTCCCCATTGATCTTAAGACACGAAGAAGTCAACGTGGGCTGAGGTTATCTTTCAGAAGGTTAAAAGCTGCATTACATTTTACCCAAGAACATACCCCAAGTCCTCTATGGGGAGGAAAGCACCCAAGGGGTCCTGTCATAACAGTTGAAGTCAAAGCTGCTTTCACCACTCAACATTTATAACCACACCAACATGCTAACTCCAAACTACTCAAGCTGAAGCCTCCTATGCTCTGCCCTTGCTAGTTCAATTTTTGGCAGAGTTTTAAGTCCAAAGACAGGGAGCACTTACTTCAGGCTCTCCATCCATACAATTGTCTGAAGGCTTAAAATTGCCCTCATCTCTGCCCTCTGTTACAGGGGTTTCTGACTTGGACCTCAGCTTCTAAGTGTTGCAAATAGCTAAACTCTTGCTGCCTCCTCCACCATTGCAGCTCAGTGGGGGCAG